>JAYEPQ010000009.1:28865332-29467832 GCA_036321105.1 Dracaena cambodiana | reverse complement strand
TTCTGGGAGTTGAAACTTCTTTCCATGTTCATGGGAGCAAATGCTGCATAATTTTACCACAGCACCAGCAATCAGTTAAGGTGTGCAAATACTATAATGCATGTGTTTAGTTAATTAATTAGTAACTCACAACTTATTCTCCTATCCAACAAAATGTAAGCAACCAGCAATTAGCTACAATCTTGAAAATCGGAACACATGGATAATTAATTTTCTGAATTACAATGGACAGCCATCAACATAACAAAATTATGCGGGCTTAAGTGCCATTATAAATTTGGTGTGATACTATTTGCCCCAAATAACCAAAACAAATGAACTTGGAAAATTTTTATCTTCATTTACTAGACTCTGTAACTTGACAGTTAAGCTCAGTAGCATCAAGAGTTCCAATAATTTTTCTTTTAGGCTACGTTTGATTTGATGGAAAATGAAAGAAAGAAAAAGAAATGGAAAAGGAAAAAGTAAAGAAAAGAAATGCAAAAGAAAATATATATTCTATTTGTCATTTGATTCAAATAGAAAGTAAAAAGAAAATATAAAAAACAATAAACTAAAAATAAAAAAAAAAGTTAAGTACAAAATTTGTTTCAAACTCACTCCATTCTCCTACCATAATCCCATATGGTAGTAAAACCAAATAATATTTTTCTCTCATTTTCTCTAGAGTAGAGGAAGGAAAAAGGGAGAGAAAATTTTGAGTCACATTTTCTCTTACTTTCCTCCCACTTTCTTCTCTTTTAAATTTTCCCTCAAACCAAACAATAGATACTTTCTTTCTCATTTTCTTTTCTTTTCCTTCATTTTCCTTCAAATCAAAACAGAGCACTAGGGAGGAAGCAAGGTGGCAAGCCCCATGTGGGGCTTACTTTTTTCCGTTGGGCTGATGGCCAATCTCATCTGAGCCGAGCCCCCTTCAAACTTGCACCCAGCCAGTTAGTTATAGCAAGCTATTGTTGGAAAACACTTGTGTGATCAAATAATATATATTAAAATAAGCAGCATGTACCTGGTTAACTTACACAGCAAGACTGTTTCCAATGAACATCCATTTAACTATGGTGAGAACAGAGTAACTTTTATATATAGCATTAACCTAGATGACCTCCATGGTCTAGTTTAAGGTTCTGCACCTTTATGTATGAAAAAGAAAAAAAATTATATATATATATATATATATATATATATATATATATATATATATAGACACATGCACAAAAAACATATATATTTAGATACTCCCACTTCGCATCATGGAGCACATGTATACATGAAATGGTTATGTTAGCTCCCATGGTGCAGGATGATGTCATCTGTCAGTTGGGGGTTTAAGATTCTGACAGGGCCATTTTAGTTGGTTTAAAGAGAAAGAGTGACTTTGAACGCGAAACATACATTCAGGTCTTATTTAGGTTGAAAGAACATGCCGCGCATTTGTCAGCCATGCCAGTACAGCTGTTTGTTGATGTGGCATGGGCGAGATCAGGAAAGAGAGCTCTTGTCTCCTGGCAATGAGACTTCTTACAGCTTTAGAGCAATGTTGAAAAATAACACGTTATGAAACCCGTTATATTGCGCTACGTAACCTAACGAGACCCCAACGCTATGTAACAACTGAAAATAACTCAATACACCGTAACAGTACGTTTTTTATGTTATTTTACGTTATATTACGTAACGTTACATTAAGTTACATTATATTACGTTATTTACAATTATTGTTTTAGTAATTTCTATATTGTTGTTGATTATTATTTTATTTATTAGCGAATTATTGTAATTTTCTTGATTAATTGTTGGCTTGTTTAATTACTTGTGGATTTGCTAACTTGTTAATTTGTGATTGTTTTCTTATTCGCTTAATATAATTCCTCTCTGATTGCTGAAATATCTTACTTGTTGATTTTATTGAATTTTTAACTGAACTAAAATCAACAATTATAAATAAGATAATTTGATCATTACAGAATATAAATTATAACAATGCTAATAATTGGAGTTGAAATAAAAAATTGAAATCTTATTATCTTGTTTAAATGATGATTGGAATTACGGTTGGAAACTTAATATAATTTATGAAGATAAATGTGAAAATTATTGTAAAACTTAATATAAAATTAGAATAGATTATATATTACAAAATGGTTTTATATTTTAAATTTATTTTTGAATTTATAAAAATTATTTTATATACTTTTATATTTATTTTTAATTAAAAAAATAGAAAATTGCATAACTTACGTTATGTGTTATGCTATATGCGGCATAACCTAACAAAAACAAAACGTTACGTTATCGTTATCGCTATTTTAAACATTGCTTTAGAGTTAGGTTTGAGTTTAAACATTCCTATCACTCATATTCGACCCAATCTTTTAAGAGGAGGGTCTCAATGGGACCAGATTTTGTCCATGAGAGCCATTGTCAGAAAATCTTTCTTTATTTGAAAAATATATATATAAATTCAAAGCTAGAATTTCTCCCTCTTATCTTCAAGCTCTTTCCCATTCAATAACTTAAACTTTCACCATCAATAGGAAATGAGCAAGGAATAGGAAGAATGAAGCCTAAATGTTATGTGATTCCAACCATATGCTCAATTTACAAAACAAAATTTCATGGAAACCACTACAAAACAATTGCCACATTAAATGCAAATTTATGATATTTGAAATTTACAATATCAATTGAATGTGAAATTTTTTGCGAAATATATTAGTTTATAATTAGTATATTTTCAAATAGACACAATTGGTCACGGTTACGGTTGTATATGATATTCTCCAATGTGATTGATCCACACCATCAATATGGTTAAAGTAATAAGCAAATCACAGACAGAATAGGTATAACACTTGAGGAAAATCGATGCAGATTCACAACCATTCACTAACTTAGATAGACATATGGAATAACAAATTAAAAGTGAACAAATATCTAGAGTTAAAGAGATGAAGATGCACATCATCTTAAACCATCACGGAGACAAGATAATAGTTGGTAGCATAGGAGACATGGATCTACAATCACTTGCAACCTACTAGATCCTAAATGGGAAAATACTTATTTCACAAAATGAGAAGAAATTTCATTACATCTTTCGTATTCAATCATTATTGCAAGATTTCAACCATTACAATTTCGCATCTTGATTAAACAATTGTTCTTCTTTAGTTTAATTCAATATAAGTTAGACTTGTAATTGACATATATATTCTCAATCGTAAGATTTCACATACTACTTGGTCAATGGTGCACTTATATTTTCAAAAACATAAATGAAAGTAATATTATAATCTAAAATTTATAAGACCCCTATTTTCAATTTGAGAACTAAATTCACACAAACAATGTTTGGTGGAATCAAAGGACTGCATGAGCTCATATTTCCTTCTTCTTTGCTCATATACTACCAACTAATAGTCGAAGTTTAAATTGTTGGAAGGGAAAAGAGATTTAAGATGAGGAGAAATTCAAAGTTTGAATTCAAATATGTATGTATATATATGTTTGTGTGTGTATATATGAGAATAATAGAAATAAACTGGCAGCAGCACATGTAGGTATTTTCACTATCTCCAATTTCTTTTTCCAAATCTTTTTTTAGATTATAATCTCCACACCTAGGGATACTAATTTCATGGGTTTTAGTTTTGATTTGGTAATTTATTAACGTTTTTTGTGAATACAACATTTTGTATCCACTAGATGGAAAGATAAATGAACTCCAAAATCAATAAAATTTGATCATAAAGAAGTTAAGAATATAGAGATCAAGATGCCAAAAAGAATTTGAAAAAAACAATGGAAATTATCATTTTTTTGCTGCTAGCTCACATAAATTTCCTGTGTTAGTGGTTCATTTACAGTAATTTCGTACATGTATGTAGTCAAAAAAGAGCCATTGTTGAGTTTGGAGGCAGCAGCTGCTCTCATGGGCAAAACCAAGTCAAGACTGGACCTCTGGGCCCTCCACTTAAAACAATGGTTCCAATATTTAAAATAGCGATAACGGTAACGTAACGTTTTGTCTTTGTTAGGTTATGTCGCAAATAACGTAATGCATAACGTAGGTTATGCAATTTTCTATTTATTTAATAAAAATAAATATAAAACCATATAAAATAATTTTAATAAATTAAAAAATAAATTTAAAATATCTAAAAAAATATAAAAATATTTTGTAATACATAATCTATTCAAATGTTATATTAAGTTTTACAATTATTTTCATATATCTTCGTAAATTATATTAAATCTGCAACCGTAATTCCAATCATCATTTAAATAAAAAAAACCAAGATTCCAATTTTTTATTTCGATTCCAATTATTATCATTGTTGTAATTTATATTTTGTAATGTTCAATTTATCTTATTTATGATTGTTGATTTCAATTCAATTAAAAATTCAATAAAATTAACAAGTAAAATATTTTAGCAACCGGACGAGAAATACAAGTGAATAAAGAAATAAACTTAAATTATCAAGTTAGAAATTCCAAAAGCAATCAAACAAGACAACAATTAATTAAGAAAATTACAGCAATTCGCTAATAATCAAAATAATAATCAACAACAGTATATGAATTACTAAAAAAAAATAATTGTAAATAACGTAGCATAACGTAATTTAACGTAACGTTATGTAATATAATGTAAAATAACGTAAAAAACGTACTGTTACGGTGCACTGAGTTATTTCCAGTTGTTACATAGTGTTGGGATTCCGTTAGGTTACGTAACGCAAATAACGGGTTTCATAATGCGTTATTTTCAACAATGAATGGTTCAATGTGGTTTGCTATAAAACTTTAAACAGAAGCCGAACAAAACCCATCCCAATAAGAGATACCAAAGCTAGGAGAGTTCTCTGATCTTGCCCATGCCACATCAGCAGACAGTTGCACTGGTATGTTCGACAAAAGTACCGTACGTTACTTTGTGAAAAATGAGGCATGTGCAAACATTTTTACACTGGAATCTGCCTGCTTCTTGAAGATTGCCCAAATATCCATGTTTTGAAATCCTAAGCACCTAACACAAGACATCATCCTCATATGATCTGTTACAATCCTTTTGCTTTTACCTGATGTGGTCTGAGTGATCACCAATGCAAAATGGGCCATCTAAGTATTTTTCAGCATGAAGTAACCCGACATATGCTGGACACTTCTCTCTGCTAAAATCTGCCATGTCCATTCACATTTAACATGACAAGCGTGATCGCTCATAAACAATGTTTGTTTGCCAGAGACAATTAAAAGAGTAGTTCAACTTATTCCAGAGGGATAATACCAACTTTCTAGTTTCTATAGCCAATTTGTCAAGTGATCACAATTCTGTACTTTGGTGTTTCTAGAAATCTGTTTGTGACGTAAGGAACAGTTCTCTGTATGCTACCGTCATCCTGCCTCGAGTCTATCAACAAATCTATATCGTTTCCCTAAAGGACCTAAAATGAACCTGATATCTCTAATTTATAATATGAGATTATGATAAGACAATAGCTCTATCACTATTTTGTGCTTTAAGATTCTTTTATATACAAAACAGAGAGTCAATTACAGATGATGCATACATATGAAAAATACACAGGTGCATGTGCACGCACATGCAATAGTACAATAAAAGAATAAACAATATTATGAATATTAGGGGTAACTTTATGTATAGAGTTAAAAACTTCTTGTATTTGACACCCTATGTTGAAATGAGGATAAGATACTTGCACCCATGTCCAAGTAATTAAGCTTCTAACATACTGACAACCTTTCCTGGCTAAAGATGGTCATACCAGAAAGAAAAAAAGAAAAAAAAAAGAAATTTCATTGTTTTTGCAAGGGAAACACCATGAGCTCAGGAAACCAAATAAGCTCATTCACGACATCAGCATAATTGTGAAAACCGTAACTCAAATAAAAAGATCAAGCTCTTTCCATTCACCACTTAAGAACAAAAAATTAGAGAAAAGTTCAAGAAGAATATATATATGGTGTCAAACAGGTTATAGAGAAAAAATTCTCCATGTTTTATAAATTATTTATGGTTTGGAATTTGAAGTAAAAGCCAAAAGCCAAACAAAAGGAAAGAAAATAGTAACGCTAAACAAAGCAGACAAACCAACCTTTATCCCTCATCCTTCTTTCTCTGTCATATTCAAATTTGTCACGAATTTTTCCAACCTTATCCCAAGTATCGTTCTGCCTATTTCCCCCAAAACTTTGAACCTGTATTGACAAGTTCATGTCAAAACAACTCTGTTAAAAAATTGCAACTTGCTTGCATAATTGAATGCCCATGATTAACACCTGGACAGTACTCTTTTCACATTTGTTAAGAATAAATATGATTATCAGGGTAAAACCAATAGAAAAATATTAATTCCAATGCTACAATACTGACAATATATAATTCCCTCAATAATAGCATGTAATTACTCATACTGACGTCAGACTTCATTGATGTCCCAAATGTTAAAAGTCTAACAGAAAAAGTTCGCACAAGGCCTGTTTATGCTTTCTTTCTCACTTTTTTCTTCCTTAGCATGTGAACAATTTTCAGCATAATATTAATCAGAAGAGTACTTAGATGGCAATGTACAAAGGAGCCAATGATATGACAACCTTATGAAGGAGTTGTATCAAATCAACATCTGTGGCTTGGAAATGACATGCAAATTCTCCTGAATAGTTTATATTAGATATGCCTTTGCAATCACTTTCAACTTTCTAAAGGCAAGCAAAATTGGACCATCAGGATCTTTAAAAGAAATTATGAAAGTATCTCTAGTGTTTTTTGCTGATTTGGCTATATACTGCAGACTGATTTTTTACTAATATTTCATGCAGAAGAGTGACAGCACTTCATTTCAATTTTCTTGATATTTCATGAGATATATACGATGTCGGACATTCATTCATGCAAGTAAATACAGTACGAACACTAATGTATCTCAAAATATAAGAGAGGGTTCACAATCCCAAAATCAGATATAATTGCTTAACAGTAATGGTCTTTATCTATCACAATGACATGGAACATTGTAATTGAAAATATTATTTGAGTCGTTTTTATAAAAATAAAAATGCTTTTGAGTTAACGTGCAGACAGTGCAGAGCCTATACCAGATGGTGACGTAAAACGAAAACACAACAGCTCAAGATACAAGAGAATGAGCTGGATCAATAGGATTCTTTGCCACTATACTCATCATAATTGTTTGATGGTTGATAGTCAAGTAAAAAGGATCAGATGATGTAATTTAAAAATCAAAAAATGGTAAATTAAAGGCTTCAGAAGGACACAATATGTGTTACGAAGTATGAACTAAAGATGTCCTACGGGCACTTGGGTGTTGACAAAATCCTATGCACGCAACAGATATTGACCCAGAACCCAGACAACGTTGATGTCTGCACCGTTCATCTCGGAATTCAGCTTGTGAACGAAAGGGAGGTCAATACTTGCGTTGTAAGCAGATATGCAAAAGGAGTGGTATGATGGTTTACATATCAACACTTCAATTCTGTGGAACCTGGCTAACCTCATCAATGAAGGGAGGACAATCCTCCAATCAAGCAGGCATGTCAGGCTTGAATTTCAGAGAAGAGCATTCAGCGAGGTGGCACATAAAATAGCTAAGTATAGTCTACAGACTAAATCATTTTCTGTTTGGAAGTTGGACTTACTGATTTTTCCTAGTGCTCTGACAAAGCTACTGAGAATTGATGTTTCTAATGTGTGTTAGCTTTGATGAATAAAGTTTGACTTCCGCCCAAAAAGATATCCTTCAGAAGATAAATCATGATTTACAGAAAAGCAAGAAAAAAAATGAAGATGAGAAAAAAAGAAAAAGAAAATATTGAGTATGATGTGCTTAATAAAACCAAGAATCAAAGAGTTCTATCCTAAGATGCCACCAATCTAGAATTGTTGAAGTATCAGGTGTTTAACAGCACAAACAGTGCATTGCATTGGTAACTTTCTAGATATTGTATCATGACTGTAGTTTTCCTATATAATCTGCCCACTTAATTAACATATATTACTAGTTTTCGTAAAGTAATCTACCCACTTAATCAGCATATAGTTGGTATTAACTTCAAATATCAGCAATACAACTGACGTTATCCCCCCGATATATCATTCTAATTAACATATATTACTAGCTTTTCTACAGTAATCTACCCACTAAATCAGCATATAGTTATTATTAATAATAACGGGTAATGGATTATATTGGACCATTGTTATAAGTATCAGCAATAAGACTGATATTAACCCTCGATATATCATTTATCGAGGTCAGCCATGACTATACATTAAAAAAAGAGGTCATATCGTTTATGCACATATCAGCTGATATTTACAATATGACCCGATATATAGCCCCGATATATCACCCCGATATAGCGGTTGATATAGCTCATTTTTTAATTGAGTTTTAACTTAGAAATTGGCATTCATACCAATATTATTCCCTAACCCAAATTCTTTCACTTTTAATTAAATTATGGTTTTTTATTTCTTTTATGTGAATGATTATGGCACTAGTTACTTGTATTGTTTCGGTACTCCTTGCTGTTGTTATACTGTGATGATCTCAGTCCTCGCTGCACGTTGCTTGATTTATTGTTTCTAGTCACGTTACTTTATAGATTTGACTGCATGATGTTTGCATTGCTTCCTAGTATGCATTTTAAATCCTTTGCTGAAACTTTCTTTGCTAAAACTTTAATTGGTGATTGATATTTAGTTTTTCTTGCTAATATGAACTAAGGCTAATCCGAAGTTTAATCTATTATCTGAATGGAAACATGAGAAGTGATTCCTCTTGAGTTATGAATTATTGGAAGCTTACCTATTTAATAAAATTATTGAATACAATCTTATAGTTATATTTACTTCACTTAAATAAATAAATAAATAAATAATGTGACTTTGTTATGCTTTATGCTACATAATATATAACTAACAAAGTCTGAGCTTTACATCACGTGTTATAGTTATGTTCAACAACATCTATAAGTAACATTCTTTATATCAGAATTCCAGTTTCCGACCATGAAAACATTGTTTTCAATAGAGCTGAATGGAAGAAAATAATTCATGCAGCCTATCCCCGAATCTAGGGACAAGCACTATTGCATCAATGAGACTGAGTTAATTAACATAGGGAATGGGATTCGACTTAGGGTGGAGTTAAGAGTCAGTTGCAGAGCAGGATTTGAACTAAAGTAAGAGAGCTCAACAAAGCATTTCTCCAAACTTCTACGACTAGTTGTCTGTTTTACACCATCCCTTCGTCAACCCCATATGAGATGGAACCAAAGTCCTGGCAAACTACAAAATGAAAAATAAAAATATTTGCCACAGAATATAAAAGAAAGATGTCTTAATTCTCAAAGCTGGAAATAAGTCTATGTAAAGAAAATGAAATTTGCTAGAGGGATAAAGGGAAATGGATCCATCTCAGTAGGAGACAAACTGAAGAGCAAACAGAATCATATTCCTTGAAAGATGCCAAAGTAATACAAATTTTTTTCAGCCTAAAGCCCATTAAAGTAATAGTTTCCTACAACTTAATACCCCCACAAAAATAAATAGTAAAATCCAAACACGTTTGCTGGCCAAATTCGTGCACTATAAAACTAAATTTTCAGTGTTACAGACACCTCAAAGTAGCTCTATAAAGTACTTAAAATCCACTACTAGAGTATATTTAGTTATGCATGTTATTAGTTCTTGTTACTTAGCACATTAATTAGGTCTTCATCTAAACACCAACCTCTAGCCATGATGGTTCCTTTACTAGAAGTTGATATGATAGTTATCATGGAAATACGAGTCCTTGGCTGAACAAATGAACACATTTCTGTGAAATACTTTACATGAGAAAGTAACAGTTGAACCAAACTTAAGAGATACATGAGAAGCTACTGGCACTCAATATATAGCCTATTTCCATTAACAACAATTATAAGAACATCGAGGTCATCATCCTGCACAAAAGTCCTATGTATTCAGGTCAACTCCCTGCATTAGTGGGTGTTAACAGCAAAAGAGTTCAATTAGGATTATGGCTGTTTTGGGATTTGATAACACATTGATGCCACCCGTTCCCAAGAATTTTTTTCAAGGTATAGTTATCTTATTTAAGGTAAAATTTTGTCCCGTAAAAATGGAGGTATATTTAGTTTGATTATACTAAGGTTAATAAAAGGCAACAAAAACTTGTATATTGCATTTGAATAAATAAAAAGATTTCTCTGAGATCCAGCTTCTACATCATTGATGAAATGGGTCATTGACTCTCACATCCAAGTCTCTAGCTAAATTTTTCCACAATACCTTTTAGAAACATAGAACTGATAAGATACTCAGTTCAACAACTAACTGGTCATTTATATAAATCTATAAACATGAAGAAGAATAAAGGAGAAGTGAATCTGTTGGTTAAGTTCTTCAGTGTCAGTTTTGTGCTGCCAATTATATAAGTTATACCAAGTTATTCTTCATTTGTTCTCTATGCATATTTATTTACATTAAACTACAACTTATTTCTGACTTAAAACACCTCATTAACTGCTTTCTTGTTATTGTCACTGTTGCTTTACATCATAACGAGTCTTTCCTACAATCTGGAAGCAAATGACATCTCAAAAAAATAAATATTTAGCAAGCAGAGATATAAAGTTTCCTTCAGAGCTATACAATGCGTTGGCTGCTGCAGCCAACAAGTGCATCAGCAACCAACTTGTCCCAAGTAGTAGTTACATGTGCTGTTCAGAAGTAAACAATTCAGTGGCAGTGAAAATACATTGTACCAGTACAATAAAGTAGAAGGCAGGTAATGGATGTGCCATATGAAGGCATACCTTATTTTGTTCAGCATGAGAACGGCTCCTCCTGCAGCAGAGTGGTATGAGAGGTCAGAAAATTTTTACATCCATAAAAATCTGTAATTTACAAGGAATATCCTTCAAACACCCCGAGAATAAGAAAAAAAATGAAGTCATTACAGAACAGCGATAAACAAAGGTCTGACACAAAGCAAATAAACATGACTACTTGACCTCAAGGGTGCGCAAGAAACTAATATGTTTAATTTTGATTATTAATAATATATAAGGTACTGATGTTACATGAAGTTTTTACCTATGCTATAAAGGTCATAACCATCATATTACATCAAACAAGCTACGGGACTTGAAAGAATGAAGGTTGGATTGAACCTACAGGTCAAATCAAATAGGAGTTGGTTGATATGTAAAAACTCCACATGCAATATGAATCAGATTGGACCTAGGTCTATAATTCGTCCCGTAATTTCTATATTCATTTGGACTTCAGTTATGAGATAGAGAGAATGATCCATTTTTTTCCACTTAGGATATTATCCCAATTTGATAATTATTCCAAATATATTAGCTCGGTCAACGTAAATCTATTTTAAGTTCATTGTTTGGGTCACAAATGTCACTAAGGAGGCTATTTTTCTAGGATGAATTGGAAATCAGACAAATAGTTTGGTATCCCTAAGATTCCCTCTACATAAGTAAATGTTTATTATTTATAGGGTTCAATATCTCCAATAGACTCGTGCATCAGTGTCAATTATCCCTTGAGATGACACAAACGAACCACCAATTAACGGGTTTATAAATTTCTATATGTAGACAACTTTGGAAAAGTCAGGTGCTAAAATTGAAAACATGAATTGGAATTTGATTCCTTTAAAGCTATATGGAGGTCAATCCTGGATTTGGTCCCCTCTTGGCAACAGAAGGCCGACCCTAGATTTGGGTCCCTTTAGTAACATAGAGGTCAATTTTGAATGTAGTTCTTTCAAGCAGCATAGTGCTCAATATTTGGATTTGATTCCTGTTTAGTTATGTGAAGCTGAATTTTAGGTTTTAGTTCCTTTCTGCAGTTGGCAGTAGATTTTGGATATAGTTTTTCATTTAAGCAATATGTAGGTAAAATTTAAGTCGGTTTTCAATTAAAAGCTGTGAACTTGGATAATGTAACTAGAGACTGGATTATACTCGGGAGACAAGACTTTTGATTTAGTTTTGTATCTACAGTTTAGATTCTAGAACATGGCTTTGTACATGGAAGCTTGTACCAATATCTAAAATAGCAGTAACAATAACGTAACATTTTGTCACTGTTAGATTACATCGTATATCGCTTAATGCATAATGTAGATCATGCAATTTCCTATTTATTTAAAAAAAACAATATAAAATTATATTAAATACTTTTTATAAATTGCAAAAATAAATTTTAAAATTTTAAAAAAGAATAAAAAAACATTGAAAAACACATAGAACATATCTAAGTTTCTATTAAGTTTCACGAAAATTTTGCATTTCTTTTTATAAATTATATTAAATTTGTAACCATAATTTCAGTTATCACCAACAAAAAAACAAAATTTTAATTTTATTTATTTCAGTTTCAATATGGCCATGCTATATTTTATATTTGGAATACACAATTCAACATATTTATAATTATTCATTTCAATTTAACTGAGAGTTCAATAGAATTAACAAGAGATTCTAGTAACTGAAAAGAAATTATAACAAGCAAGAAAATAATAAGAAATTAACAAGTTAGCAATTCCACAATTAATTAAATAAGCAAATGTCAAATAATCAAGTAAAGAAATTGCAATAATCAACTAACAATCAAAATAAATAATTAACCACACTCTGCAAATTATTTTAAGATTACTAAAAATAATAAAAATATAACGTAACAAAACATAATTTACATAACATAATGTAAAAAATCACATTGTTATGGTGCATTTAGTTATTTTCAACTATTACATTGTGGTGCATTTGCGTTTAAGTATCACAACGCAATATGACGGATTCTATAAAATTATTTTCAGCACTGGCTTGTACCATATTTAGTTAATAGGATTTTGAAAAAGGGATTTCGGGCTTGGTCGTGGATACATGTTTTGTATTTCACTTTGGTATTTGGATACTAGATTGTGTAAGGAAGCTATCAAACATTAAACTTTGGAGTTATCTAGTTTAAGAATAAACTGTTATAATAAGTAGAGTTTGAACCAGAAACTTTGTAGTTTTGAGATTGGAAAGTTTGGAGACTTTAAGGTCCACAACAAATAAGTTTGAACATGGACATTGTAGTTTTTAAATTGGATTGTTTAGGGACTTTATGCCACGTACAAAATTTTGGAGCTTTTGTTAAGAGTTCTATATCTAGAGTTTCGAATTTTAATGTCCAGAGCTTTCGAGTTGATGTTGAACAAGATCTTTGAGTTTGGTTTGGACTATGCTAAATTGTCAAAGCATGCCTACCTCTAATATGGTCCTTGATCTAAATTTTAGATTTATAATTTGGTCATGTAATTTAGTGTTGTAATTGAGGTTTACTTTAGGGCATGGGTTGGTTTATGTGTCATGACTTTAGAATTTGGCTGGGTTGGTTTATGTGTCATGACTTTAGAATTTGGCTTTCAACATGGGCTCTTAATTTATTTGGCGACGTCCTAAACAGTGTTGAAAAAAACGCGCTCCGTAACGCGTTATAACGCGTGAGCGTAATAGGGAAAATTCGCTCCGTAACGGGGCAAAATAACGTCCCGTTCCGGAGCGCACCCGTTTTTTTAAAATAACGTACGTTATGTTACGTTTTTTCGTAATGTAACGTAACGTACGTTATTTCCCCACTTCGAATCCTATATAAATTCCTGAGCGAAAAAATAAAACCTAACCCTAAAATCGATCGTTCCCTCTTTCCCACCCGAGCGATTTCTCACCGGAGCTCTCCCCCCTCTCTCATCCCCCTCTCCACTGCCGATCCGTTTTCAAATCGCGGACGAGACTCTCAAATCAACCTTAAAATCGATCGTTCTTTCTCTCCCACCCGAGCGATTTCTCATCGGAGCTCTCTCCCCCTCTCCCATCCCCCTCTCCACCGCCGATCTGTCTTCAAATCGCCGACGAGACTCTCAAATCAACTTCCTAACCCATCAACTTTCTCAAAATCTTCGAGTGATCGAAGATTCGACGCTTCTCCGACCTCATTGCTCCGGCTCTAAATCTTCAATTGATCGAAGATTCGACGCTTCTCCGACCTCATTGCTCCGGCTCCGGCTCCTGCTCCTGAAGCTCTCCGACGCTGAAGCTCTCGATGCTTCTTCGACCTTCCTGAAGCCCTCGCCCTCGACGCTGAAGCTTCCTGAAGCTCTCGCCCTCCGGCTCCTGCTCCTGAAGCCCTGAAGCTTTGAAGCCGGCTCCTGCCCCTGAAGCCCTGAAGCTTTGAAGTTCAACAGAGGTAAGATTTCCAATCTAATTTTCTTTAAATTAGTTATAAATACTTAATTGAATTAATTCTATAATGTTGGATTATTCATTGCTTGATTATTTGCATTGTTTGATTTCTTGGATTTTTTTCAATTTTATATTGGACTTTTAATTGGATTATCATGCTAATTGGACTGTTATTTTTAAATTGGATTATTAATTAGATTACTTAGTTCAACAAATATGTGAATTATCTTGATGTTAATTATATTGTTGTTTAGTATTCACTGTGCAATGTGTACTGTTGCAGCTACTGTAAGCCAGCAACAGTGCATTTTTTTGCAATTTTGCATAGGATTTTTTTGTTCGGCTGCACTGTGCAAATTGGATTAATGTAAAAGAAAATGGGCTTGAAGCAATTGTTGTAGAAAATGGATTGGAAAGCTTGCACTGTGCAAATTGGGTTTTTGCATAGGGTTAATGTAAAGAAAATAGATTGTAGAAAATAGATTTGCTGCGGGGTTTTTGTATAGAAAACAGATTGTAGAAAAACTTTTGCATGGGGTTTTTGTATTCGGTTGCACTGTGCAAATTGGATTAATGTAAAAGAAAATGGGCTTTGAATTATTGAATTAATTGTTGATTCTCAAATAATTTAACATTTGAATTATTGGTATGTTTGTATAGATTGAATAATGTCAGAAAATTTGGATCCAGCCAGAGAATGGGGGAGTCACAAGAAAGGGGAACCTCCAAATTATTTTTACTGCAAATTTTGTAATCACCACATTACTGCTGGAATCACCCGGCTTAAACACCATTTGGCCGGTACGAGACATGGGGTGAAAATGATATCGATCCGGAAGATGCAGACTATATTCTGGAGGAGGATGATCTTGTTATTATAGATTAGATGGAGGAAAAACAATATTGTGTTTTGTATAACTTAAAAAATTGTTGTGATGTTTACTGTGAAATTTTATAATTTTTCTATGCCTTTATATTGATTTTACAGTATTTTATATTATTTTTAAGATTTATTTACTTATTTGTGAAAATTATTAAATGCAGTTTAATATTTATTTTAATTAAATAATAGAGAATTGCGTAACCTACGTTAAGCGTTACGTTATTTACTACATAACCTAACAAAAAAAAAACGTTACGTTAACGTTATCGTTATTTTAAACATTGGTCCTAAATATCGACAGATACTGATGTATCAATAATACTGTATTGGGTTTTGACCTAACCATATGATACTATATTATAAATTAGTATTGGTCGTCAACAATCGTAATCAACCGATATGTTCTGAGTATCAGCAATAAAAAGCAAGGGACAATCTAAAGATCCAAAGAAGTGAAGCACATCACTTAAAAGATCCACAGGAAGAAGATGAGAAAGAGGGAAAGATATTAAAATCCCCAACTTAAAAAAGAACATGAAGAGACATTATTTTCGAAATATTCTTTTAGAACATACCTTTAACTATGGCAACCTATATCATATGTTCAAGACTGTTGTTATACATTGAACACTCTTCAGGTATCATCAAAGGTCGGGATTAACTCATGGAGCTCGTCAGAGTTTGGTTGTCTGTTGACGAGATCATATGGAGAATCGTGAGTCAACCCTTTGGAAAACACAATTCACGAGAAAAGTATTTTTTTACTCTGAACTTGAAAAATGTGACCTTGGAGGTGAGCTCTGTGTTTAAATTGAGGAAACGCTAGCATGAGGATTAAGCTCATGTACGAGCTTGGAAAACACGACCTTGAGGTTGAACCTCGCATGTAAGCTAAGAAAATGCAATCCCAGAGCTTCTCTTTGAAATGAGAAAATGTGACTCTAAGGTTGACCATGCATTTGAGCTAAGAAAATGCGACTATTGAGGTTCGCATTTGAATTGCGAAATGCAACCTTTGAGCTTCATTTTGAATTGAGAAACACGGTTCTAAGTTGAGATTCATGTTTTTCTAGAGATTCAAGTTTAGAATCTTTACTAGAGAAATACAGAACTGGAGCCAAGACTCATGTTTTGCTTGAAAAGAGTGAGTCTTATTTTGAGCCTGACATGAAGCTAGTGAGAGATTAGAGCCGTTTGAACCAACTGTTGAGCCTCACGAGAGGCTTACGTTTCAAGAAAACTTGTTCATAAAGACTTGAAAAAGTCCCATAGAGACGTAGCATTTTTTAACTGATATGGACCTTATAATGCCTGCAGAGATGAACTCCTCAAAATTGATTTGATCAAGTCCTTCGGTGGCAGATGCAAAAGTCTTGTTTGTCAGATTGACACTACCAATGAAGATATTTTTCCCCAGTGCAGTTGTGATCTTTTATAAACACAAAAATTCTTGGATTTGCTTAATTTAGAAGAATAAGTATAAATGAATTCTTGATTTAAAAGAAGGAAGAGTATAAACTCTTTTTCCACTTTGGATTCTTAATGTAGCGATCGAAGACTATCATGCCTCCCGTTGAAGATTCAATATTAAGACTTGAGTCTTCTATCTTTGAAAAATTCTAGCCAAAAGAATGATCTCTTTAACTTTTAGTTTCTCCATGAGCTTTCCCATGATTATATAAGGTCAAGAAAAAGATCTCTTTCAAGCCTTAGCAGCAATGAAGACAATGATCTCTTTTAAAGAGCCTCTCACCTTTAATCTTCTCCCCAAGTCCAAGGGACCTCTAATTAGCCTTGTAGTAGCTTATTTCTAGGCACCCTAAAGGCTTGTCTTTGAGATGTAATTGTCATCTTTTATGGGGATTTATTCCCTCATTAAGGAGGTTGTAACTCCCTTCACTAGCATGAGGATTTAATAAAAGAAGTGAGGATGTGACCTCTCTCACTTTATATTGTTGTCTTAAAGCAGTCAATACCATGCAGAATGTAGATCTCAAAACACAATATAGAATACAGATCTTAGAATATAACACATAACACGGGTCCCGGAATGCAACTAAGAATAAGAGTGTCATAAAGTGACCCGTGCTTTGCTTGTTAACATGAGGCTCACGTTTCATGTACCTAAGCGAGAGTGGTGTTTTTTTTTTTTTTTTTTTTTTTCCCATGCACGCTAGTCTCATAGTGAAATCCGCATAGAGCACTCTTGGTCGAGCACTCATCTGGTAGTTCTGGTATAACCTTTTATCAGTCTACAGAAGATGTTTCTTGGAGAATTTTGGTTGCATATTCTCAAGAGAGATCAAGCAAGTAATATATTGCCAGTATTATCTCGAAGTATAGTTCTCAATTCTTCAAGTACCTTCCTGATAGAGTTCGATACAAGGAGACATACTACATATTTCATGCTACATGAATCATATTGAACATGTCTAGATGTTCGAAATTGCCAAATTTGTCAATACCGATATATCGTACTAATGCTTATAAATTAAATAAGCATTAGTCCCAAAAAATTGTCAGGCATTAATGGCAATAAATCAAATAGGCATTACATAAAAAAGTTATTGATGGTCTAAATGCCTATAATGGGCATTAATGTCCAAAACACATCGATTACTTTGTCGATGGGCATTAATGCCTAGATATTATGGAGTACTAGTTGTTAATGCCCTACAAACAATTTTAAGTCTTGACACTCCTTATAACAGCAATTAAGCTTTTTTATTCCAAGTATTTGGGATAAGCTACAACAACAAAAAAGAGAACTACGTCGGATAGAGAACATGAATAATTCCTCTCTACTCATTCATATCGAGTAATATGTCTTCATGAAGGCTTTTAAGCATCCATATGTTTTCGTATTATCTCCATCCATATTTTCTTTAGTCGTCAATAATTTGTCTTATATCGATAAGCTCAACTTGCCGAACTGATGCATTTATATGTCCATGTCGCACATGAACACAAAAATCACAGAATAGGCATAAATGCTCCTAAAACATTTTGGAGGTTCAATACTCCAAAGGTACGTGTTAATGCCCCAAAATTGTTTTGGAATCATAATTCTCTGGGATATGCGTTAATGCCCTGAAAACCCTTTGGAGTTGTAACATTCTAACAATAGACATTGATGTTTTGGAAACGTAGAAAACCTTTCAGAGTCTTCGTGCGCAGAACAGGTGTTAATACCTTGAAAACCTTTAGGAGTTTCTGACACTCCACTAACAAACACTAATGCCTTGAAACCCATGAAATTTAACACTCTATTAACCACTTCATAAAGAACCAAGTCCATGACACCTCTAGAAGCACAGACACTTCACAGTGAGTGTCATGTCCGTGTTAAATATGTATTGGATACTGACACTTAGCGATACTTGTAGATACGTATTGGGCACACCGAGTCCATATCGGACTTTAAGAATTCAAAAACTTGCGTTTTGAAGCCACATACACTTCAACAAAGATACATAAAAACATGATTATGAATATATATATATATATATATATATATATATATATATATATATATATATATATACACACACACCTATGTTCTAATGGCAAGTGGAAAGTGATATAAAATCATTACATTATACATAAATAAGTTATATAGAAAACTTCAAATTTATATCCAATATGATGAACATTTATAAAAGTAGCATTTTTATAATTTAAAATAAAGCATATAGTTTAACTTTACAACTTGTAGTTTAAGAATGAAAGATCATAAATAAAATGATAAATTTGATACATAAATATAGAGTAAAGTGTAAAAACCATATTTTTATTTTTCTAGAATAATCATAAAAACTTTTTTGTATGGAGATATTATCTTTTTAAGTTTTAACAAATCAAGATTCTAAATTAACTATAAAATATTATGAATTAAAAAAAAATATGAGAGTAGATATGATTTTACTTGCCTTGATGGATTAGGGAAGATAAATTTATCTTGAGACTAAAAAACTTCTTTTTTTTCTCTTTTCTTATTTTTCTACTTGAGAGTTGGAGGCTAAAAAAATTATTTTCCTTCTTTCCTTCTTTTTCTCTTTCTTATTCTTCTTCTTGAGAGTTGGAGTTAAAAAAAAAGAGAGAGAAATGAAAATGAAGGAGAGAGAATAAATGAAAGAGAAGAATAAATGAAAGAAAAGTGAAAAAAAAAGATATATTTGATAAAGGAGAGATATATGGGCAAGACAAAGTCTTGTCATGCTTGGTCAAAGAATAAGTATGGTAAAGATAAGGTATGGGTGAATAAAAACAAAATAGATATAGGACAAATGACTAGTAATAATAGGATATTAGAGTTGTTTAAGATCATAAATTCTAATTAAACTAACTAAAATAAAGTCAAATTAAATTTTTACAAGGTCAAAAGTAGAAAGACTGGTCAAAATATGTGTAGGACCCACCGGTGATTAAAATAATATTATTTTAAGTGACCATCTTAAAAATTTCAAGAAAATCACAAAAAAATGTAGAAAATGAGACAAATACAATGCACTCACTTTAAAATTAATCTGATATCAGAAATGTAAGTATGATAAAACTAGGTTGTTACATCCTACCCTCCTTATAAAAAAATTTCGTTCTCAAAATTTAATTTTAATTGATTGGAGTAATAAGATATCAATCAATTGATAATAATGTGGTTATTGAGAAAATAATTTCAATTAGAATATAGCTGAAAACTAACTAATTTATCATACTATCTAAACTAGTGGGATAAATAATCAAAGATATATGATGGAAAAAATATCATAAGTCTCACTTATTAAGGTTTTTGCGAATAGCTGCAATAATTGCCTGCTGATCAATTATTACCACGCCAATAGGTAAGACTCATAATAGTGAAAGCATATAATTTTTGTTGAAAATCAACTATGGAGTATCTCATAAATCCGTTTTCTATAGTTCTAATGAATGATTGTAATTGTTATCGACTGAGAATAAAACTCTATAATTACCACGTCAACTCAATAGGACTCAATCAACCGAAGTATAAGACTAGGTACATAGAAAATCAAAAGATAGATATGGTATGGTTAAAAGAACAAGGCAAGATAGAAAATCAACTAATAATAGGACCATTTATTAGTGGGTCTTATCATGGTCCTAATAAATGCTGGCGTTGACTCAGCCAAAATGCTGGTGCTGAACCAGCCATGCCATTAAGCACTCAAGCAGATACTGATACTACTGATATTGATTAATCAGTCGTCCCATCAATATGGACTAAACAAGAGATGATGGCTCAGTACCATCCGGATGCCTCTGTGCATGGGCCCTAATTTGGTTGCGCAACGTATCCTAAACCTTTCAAAATACAATATTTGTCCACCTTTTAGTTCTCCCATAAGCCAAATTTCAAGTTATATTACATGCAAATCAATTCGGAATATGATGAACCAATTATGTCAAGATTAAAACATATACATGTCTAGCAACAAGCAAAATGTGGTCCATATTAAAATCAAGTTAACAGACAAGTCAGGATCCATGTCATTATCAAGACATGTGTATGTACTAATAAGGAAAATCCAGCATATTTTCATGTATCTTGTACAAACAAGTAATATATATATGTCAAGATAAGTATGATGGAGTATAAAATATTAGAATGAATATTATGGAAATGATTATTGTAACAACCTAATTTCATCATAATTTACATTCTTGATATCAGATTAATTCCAAAATGAATGTGTTGTATTTGTCTTATTTTTCTATATTTTTGTGATTTTCTTAAAATTTTTAAGATAGTCACTTAAAATAATATTATTTTAATCACCGGTGGGTCCTACACATATTTTTACTAGTCTCCCTTCTTTTAATTTTTAAAAATGAAGTTTGATTTTATTTGGATTAGTTTAATTTAAAATTATAGCTTAAAATAAGTTTAATAACTTATTATTATTAGTCATTTGCCATATTCCTATTTTGTTTTTATTCACCCATACCTCATTCACCATACTTGTCTTTTGGTCAAGAATGACAAACCATCATGTTACCCCATATCTCTCCTTTATTTATATTTTTTTCTTCCCCTCCTTTCATTTGTTTTCTCTTCTTTATTTTTCATTCATCTCTTCCTTTTATTCTTTTCTACTCCAACTCAAGAGAAGAAGAAGAAAAGAGAAGAAGAAAAGAGAAGAAAAGAGGAGAAAAAGAATAAAAAGAGAAGTTTTTTAGCCTCAAAATAGGCTTACCTTACTTAACCTATCAAGGCAAGTAAAATCACATCCCCTCTCATGTTTTATTTCTAATTCTAATTGTTTATGGTTAACTTAGAATGTTAATTTGTTAAAACTTAAAAACATAATATCTCTATACAAAAATCTCTATGATTATTCTAGAAAAATAAAAATATGATTTTTTTTATACTTTACCCTATGTTTATATATCGAATTTATCATTTTATTTATAATCTCTCATTCTTAAACTACAAGTTGTAAAGTTAAACTATATGCTTTATTTTTAAATTATAAAAATACTACCTTTATGAATATTCATCATATTTGGATATACATTTGAATTTTCCATATAAGTTCTTTATGTATAATGCAATGATTTTTAAATTATTTTCCACTTGCCATTAGAACATAGGTATATATATATATATGTATGTATTCATAATCATGTTTTAAAAAGAAGATTTCAAATAAATAAGTCTCTACATTGAATTGTTAAAATATTTCTTTCATACGAGATATTATGTTAGGTCATAATTCTTTCTATGCTAATCCATGTTTAAATATATACATATATATATATATATATATACATGTCTAACATTTAACAAATTTGCTACTTTCCATACTATGAAATCGTACTAGAATTTAGAAAATCAATATGTTGTTAAACTAATTGTTATAAAAGTGTTAAGTCTATTTAATTCTTATCCTTACAAATTTAGTACCCACTTGCCTAATGTGTTTATATGCATAATTGTATTGCGTGGTTTACATACATGATCATTATTTGCATAACACATTTTAATATTCTATGACTATCATGCTTGTCTTAACATATACATACTAGTAACTTATACAACATACATGAAATTATATGTGTTTATATGCATAATTGTATATGCATGATTCATATATATGATCATTCTAGGTATCTTTACATCTTAATACTCACATACGTATTTATATGTATACTTGTATTTATGTATAGTTTACATACATGATCATTTTCATAACATTCATTCTAATATTTTATACTCCATCATACTTGCATTGACATATACATACTAGTTACTTGTACACATATACGAAATTATACCGGATTTTCCTTATTAGTACATACACGTCTTGATAGTGCCATGGATCTTGACTTACCTGTTAACTTGATTTTGACATTCCATCATATTTACTTTGACATATACATACTAATTACTTGTACAAAATACATAAAAATATTTCGGATTTTCCTTGTTAGTATATATACATGTCTTGATGGTGCCATGGATCCTAACTTGCCTGTTAACTTGATTTTGATATGAACCACATCTTGCTTGTTACTAGACATGTATATGTATTAATCTTGACATGATTAGTTTATCATATTCCGGATTGATTTGCATGCAATATAACTTGAAATCTTGGGTTATGGGAGAAGTAAAGGGTGGACAAATATTGTATCGTGAAAGGTTTAGGATAGGTTGCGTAACCGAAATAGGAGCCCATCCGCGGGGGCGTCCGGGTGGTACTGAGCCATCATCTCTTGTTTAGTCCATGTTGATGGGACGACCGATTACTCAGTAATCGGTATCTGCTTGAATGCTTAGCGGCACGGCTGGTTCAGCGCCAGCATCTTGGTCGAGTCCCGAGTATGCACGGGTACTTTCACGATACGAGTCATTTCTTCACCACTTAGTTCAAAATATAAACTAAAATATGATATTAACTTAGAGTTGATATGCATTAGTCTCCGTACTTGATATTGATCACATACGAGTCATTTCTTCACCACTTAGTTCAAAATATAAACTAAAATATGATATTAACTTAGACTTGATATGCATTAGTCTCCGTACTTGATATTGATCACATACGAGTCATTTTTTCACCACTTAGTTCAAAATATAAACTAAAATATGATATTAACCTAGAGTTGATATGCATTAGTCTCCGTACTTGATATCGATCACATACGATACAGATCTATTTCTTCACCAATTAGTTCACCATGCATGTGCATATGCTTTTTACATCAATTCATATTTACTTGTTAGTACATATTGCATGCTCCCTACCATACAAGTCTATTTATTCACCATTAGTCTCCATACTTGATAGCATTCTTTCTTGATATCATTACTTGATCATTTAATATTTTCCACACATGCGCATAGTTTCATATCCACACCCATATCTTATCTATTTGTTTATATTACACACTCCGTTTTCGTATCCCTCCGGAAAATGGGGCGTTACAGAGTGGTATCAGAGCTCTAGGTTAATTTAGGATGTCTTAGAGACTACTGCCATATATAAATATGTCCAAAATTTTCTTTGATCTGAAATCTTATCTTGGTCCTATTATTAGTTAATTTTCTATCTTGCCTTCTTCTTTTATCCATACCATATATATCTTTTGATTTTCTATATACCTAGTCTTGTACTTCTGTTGTTCGAGTCCTATTGAGTTGACGTGGTAATTATAGAGGTTTATTCTCAGTCGACAATAATTACAGTCATTCATTAGAACTATAACAAGCGGATTTATGAGATACTCCATAGTTGATTTTCTACTAAAATCATATGCTTTCGCTATAATGAGTCTTATCTATTGGCGTGGTAATAATTGATTTGCAGACAATTATTGCAGCTATTCGCAAGGATCTTAATAAGTGAGACTTATGATATTTTTTTCCATCATATATCTTTGATTATTTATCCCACTAGTTTAGATAGCATGACAAGTTAGTTTTCAATTATATTCTGATTGGAACTATTTTCTCAATAATCAAATTCTTATCAATTAATTGATATCTTACTACTCCAATCAGTATTAAAAAAATTATATTTCGAGTACGAAATTTTTTTGTAAGGAGAGTAGGATGTAACAACCTAATTTCATCATAACTTACATTCTTGATATCAGATTAATTCTAAAATGAATGTGTTGTGTTTGTCTTATTTTTCTATATTTTTGTGATTTTCTTAAAATTTTTAAGATAGTCACTTAAAATAATATTATTTTAATCACCGGTGGGTCCTACACATATTTTTACTAGTCTCCCTTCTTTTAATTTGTAAAGATGAAGTTTGATTTTATTTTGATTAGTTTAATTTAAAATTATAGCTTAAAATAAGTTTAACCTGTTATTATTAGTCATTTGTCCTATTCCTATTTTGTTTTTATTCACCCATACCTCATTCACCATACTTGTCTTTTGGTCAAGAATGACAAACCATCACGTTACCCCATATCTCTCCTTTATTTATATTTTTTTCTTCCCCTCCTTTTATTTGTTTTCTCTTCTTTATTTTTCATTCATCTCTTCCTTTTAATTTTTTTCTACTCCAACTCAAGAGAAGAAGAAGAAAAGAGAAGAAGAAAAGAGAAGAAAAGAGGAGAAAAAGAATAAAAAGAGAAGTTCTTTAACCTCAAGATATGCTTACCTTCCTTAACCTATCAAGTCAAGTAAAATCACATCCCCTCTCATGTTTTATTTCTAATTCTAATTGTTTATGGTTAACTTAGAATCTTGATTTGTTAAAACTTAAAAACATAATATCTCTATACAAAAATCTCTATGATTATTCTAGAAAAATAAAAATATGATTTTTTTATACTTTACCCTATGTTTATATCGAATTTATCATTTTATTTATAATCTCTCATTCTTAAACTACAAGTTGTAACGTTAAACTATATGCTTTATTTTTAAATTATAAAAATACTACCTTTATGAATATTCATCATATTTGGATATACATTTGAATTTTCCATATAAGTTCTTTATATATAATGCAATGATTTTTAAATCATTTTCCACTTGCCATTAGAATATAGGTATATATATATATATGTATGTATTCATAATCATGTTTTAAAAAGAAGATTTCAAATAAATAAGTTTCTACATTAAATTGTTAAAATATTTCTTTCATACGAGATATTATGTTAGGTCATAATTCTTTCTATGCTAATCCATGTTTAAATATATACATATATATATATATACATGTCTAAGATTTAACAAATTTGCTACTTTCCATACTATGAAATCGTACTAGAATTTAGAAAATCAATATGTTGTTAAACTAATTGTTATAAAAGTGTTAAGTCTATTTAATTCTTATCCTTACAAATTTAGTACCCACTTGCCTAATGTGTTTATATGCATAATTGTATTGAGTTGTTTACATACATGATCATTATTTGCATAACACATTTTAATATTCTATGACTATCATACTTGTCTTAACATATACATACTAGTAACTTATACAACATACATGAAATTATATGTGTTTATATGCATAATTGTATATGCATGATTCACATATATGATCATTCTAGGTATCTTTACATCTTAATACTCACATACGTATTTATATGTATACTTGTATTTATGTGTAGTTTACATACATGATCATTTTCATAACATTCATTCTAACATTTTATACTCCATCATACTTGCATTGACACATACATACTAGTTACTTGTACAATATATACGAAATTATGCCGGATTTTCCTTATTAGTACATACACGTCTTGATAGTGTCATGGATCTTGACTTGCCTGTTAACTTGATTTTGACATTCCATCATATTTAGTTTGACATATACATACTAATTATTTGTACAAGATACATGAAAATATTTCGGATTTTCCTTGTTAGTATATACACATGTCTTGATGGTGCCATGGATCCTAACTTGCCTGTTAACTTGATTTTGACATGGATCACATCTTACTTGTTACTAGACATGTATATGTATTAATCTTGACATGATTAGTTTATCATATTCCGGATTGATTTGCATGCAATATAACTTGAAATCTTGGGTTATGGGAGAACTAAAGGGTGGACAAATATTGTATCGTGAAAAATTTAGGATAGGTTGCGCAACTGAAATAGGGGCCCATCTGCGGGGGCGCCCAGGTGGTAGTGAGCCATCATCTCTTGTTTAGTCCATGTTGATGGGACGACCGATTACTCAGTAATCGATATCTGTTTGAGTGCTTAGCGGCACGGCTGGTTCAGCGCCAGCATCTTGGCCGGGTCCCGAGTATGCACGGATATTTTCACGATACGAGTCATTTCTTTATCACTTAGTTCAAAATATAAACTAAAATATGATATTAACTTAGAGTTGATATACATTAGTCTCCGTACTTGATATTGATCACATACGAGTCATTTCTTCACCACTTAGTTCAAAATATAAACTAAAATATGATATTAACTTAGACTTGATATGCATTAGTCTCCGTACTTGATATTGATCACATACGAGTCATTTCTTCACCACTTAGTTCAAAATATAAAATAAAATATGATATTAACCTAAACTTGATATGTATTAGTCTCCGTACTTGATATCGATCACATACGATACAGATCTATTTCTTCACCAATTAGTTCACCATGCATGTGCATATGCTTTTTACATCAATTCATATTTTACTTGTTAGTACATATTGCATACTCCCTACCATACAAGTCTATTTATTCACCATTAGTCTCCATACTTGATAGCATGTACATTCTTTCTTGATATCATTACTTGATCATTTAATATTTTCCACACATGCGCATAGTTTCATATCCACATCCATATCTTACCTATTTGTTTATATTACACGCTCCGTATTTCTTATTATTTTACTTGCCAGATTTGATCCTGAGCTCCCCCACACGCTCAGGTACTGAAGATGTGAGCGAGGATCCGCCACTGCATGATCCGTACTTTCTAGAGCAGACCGAGCAGCAATAGATTTATAGGCCTCTGCTTTTGTATTTTTGGTTTGGTATGTATCACCCCTTTGGGACTTTATTTCTAAGTTTTGTATCAGTATTGTACTTGTTGCTGCTTATCTTAGACATGTATATCTTCTCTTTTATATGGCAGTAGACTAACTTTCAAGATCCTGGTTGATGACTAGTATTTAGTTCCGCTCATTTCTTTTTTACATACTTGTAGGCATCGTGCACGTTGACTTACACGTGCCCGTCGATAACGCACTCCGTTTTCGTATCCCTCCGGAAAATGGGGCGTTACAATTATGTATGTAAATCATACATAAATACAAGTATACATATAAATACGTATGTAAGTGAATATTAGGATGTAAAAATACCAAGGATAATAATGTATGTGAATCATGCATATATAATTATGCATATAAACACATATTAAACTCTGCCAGTGCTATACACTGCCTGTTCCAAGCCAGGATAGAGGAGGATTGTGGTAGGCCAGTGACAGCCAACGTAAATATTGTCACATATTATGACATAAGCCAAAGGTAGGCTAGTGACAGCCAACGTAAAATATTGTCACATATTATGACATAAGCCAAAACATGAATTTCGTTAGGGCGTTCCCTACTGAGCGACGCGCTACATCGAAGCCCGGATGCAGTGAAAAATATGAGGGTTGTTAGGTCGTCGCCCAGAAGCGACACGCCACGTCGGCGCCCGGATGTGGTATTAAATATAAGAGGATTTCCACATCTTAATGAGCGGGTGGGGTAAAAAAGTTAGCTCATAAACATAAATTTCGGTTGGGATCATGAAATATAGGTTCTCTTACAGGTAGATTAGCAGAGTTAGTTGATGTTATGATTAGAAGGAGGGTTAATATTTTGTGCGTGTAGGAGACTAAGTAGGTAGGTGAGAAAACTAAAGTCATAGAGTTTTGGGGTTATAAACTTTGCTATACGGATAGAGATAGAAATCGTAATTGGGTAGGTGTGATTTTAGATAAACAATTATTTGGGGATGTAATAGAGGTTAGGAGGAAGGGTGATAGAATTTTATTAGTTAAATTTATTTTAAATGGAGAGATTTTTAATGTCATTAGTGGCGATGCACTACAAGTAGGACTTGATGAATCTAGTAAATATCAATTTTGGGAGGATCTAGATGAGATAGTATAAGGAATACCCGTTAGAGAAAAACTATTTATTGGTGGTGATCTCAATGGACATATAGGAACTAGTCATAATGAGTTTGATAGTGTACATGGAGGATTTGGTTTTGGAGAAAGAAATGAAGCAGACAACTCAATTCTAAATTTTGCTTTATCTTATGATTTAATTTTAGCGAATACTTGGTTTAAAAAGAGAGTTTCTCACTTAGTTACTTTTAAAAGTGAATCGAATGCAAGCCAAATAGATTTCTTTTTAGCTAATATGGTAGATAGAGCTGGTTGTATCGATTATAAGGCAGTGCCAGATGAGAGTATAGTTACCCAACATAACCTCTTAATTTTAGATATTCAGATTAGATAAAAACTTAGGAAAATTAAGTGCAAATTAGATCCTAAGATCAAGCGGTGGCGATTAGAAGGTAATCAAAAAGTTTTTGTAGATAGAATAGTACAAGAAGCAGATTGGAGGGACCAAGATCATGCTAATGTAACATGGAACAAAATGGCTAGCTGTATTAAAAGGATAGCTAAAAATATATTCGGTGAGTCGAGGGGTGGTGCTCCACTATGTAAGGATACATCATAGTGGAATAAGAGGTAAAAAATGATATTAAGATCAAGCGGGATTTTTATAGAGATTTGAATAATAATAATAATAATAATGAAATAAGTTTTGAGAAGTATAAACTAGCAAAGAAGGAGGCTAAGAAAGCAGTTCGGGATGCTAAAACTAAATTATATAAATAAGTGTACGAGAAGTTAGATAATAAAGAGACAGAAAAGGATATATATAATTGCTCGAATAAGAGAGAGAAAGTCTAAAAACTTATGTACAGTAAAGTGTATTAAAAATGAGGATCAGACGGTTTTAATTCGAGACGAAGAGATTAGAGAAAGATGGAAAAATTATTTTGATAGATTATATAATGGTAGTTTTACTCAAGATTTGGGAGATTTTACTATTCAATGTGAGGATATGAATCGTAATTTTATGCGCAGAATCAAAGATTCTGAAGTAAAAGAGACTTTGAAGAGGATGAAATTATGAAAAGCTGTTAGTCTAGATGAGATTTTTATAGAGGTATGGAGATATTTAGGAGGAATTGGTGTGAGGTAGCTAACAGATCTTTTTAACAAGATTTGGCAAATTAAGAAAATGCCAAATGAATTGAGGAAGAGTACCCTAATATCTCTGTATAAGAACAAGGGCGACATTCAGAGTTGTTCTAACTATCGGGAAATAAAACTCATGTATCACACTATAAAGTTTTGGGAAAGGGTAATTGAATATAGATTGCGACAAACTGTTAAAATATCGGAGAACCAGTTTGGATTTATGTCGGGGTGATCGACGACAGAAACTATTCATTTACTTCTTCAATTTATAGAGCGATTCAGAGAGAGAAATAGATATTTGGATATGGTATTTATTGACTTAGAGAAAGCCTATGATAAAGTTCTACGAGAGATCTTTGGACACTGATGAAGAAAAGAGTTCCCATCAAATTATCGACATAATTAAGAACATGTATGATGGAGCAGTGGCCAATGTCAGAACATGTGGTGGTTTAACAAGTGATTTTTCTATCACAATTGGATTGCATCAAGGATCTGCATTGAGCCCATTCTTATTTGCTATAGTGATGGATGAGCTTACTAAACCCATTCAGGATGAGATACATTAGTGTATATTATTTGTTGATGATATTGTCTTAGTTGATGACATAAGAGCAGGGGTAAATGCCAAGTTAGAGTTATAGAGGAATAAATTAGAATCTAGAGATTTTAGATTGAGTAGATCTAAAACAGAGTATATAGAGTGTAAATTTAATAAACGACGGACCATAAACTATAATGCTGTAAAACTGTATAGGCAAGAGATACAAATGAGCAGTCTGTTTAAATATTTGGATTTTATTATTCAGAATGATGGAGAGATCGATAATGATGTTAACTATAGTATACAAACTGGCTGGTTGAAATGGAGGAGGGCAACGGGAGTTTTATGCGAACGTAACATTCCGTTAAGATTGAAAGGAAATTTTTATAGGACTGCTATTAGGCCAACTTTATTATATGGCACGGAATGTTGGGCTATAAAGAAACGTCAATCACAGAAAATAAGTATAACAGAGATGCACATGCTCCGTTGGATGTGTGGCAACATTATGAGAGATAAAATGAAAAAGATATTCGTGCTAAACTAGGTGTAGCTCCCATGATGAGAAGATGTGAGAAAATCGCTTACGATGGTTTGGTCATGTGCAACGTAGGCCTACAAGTGCACCAGTTCGAAGATGGGAGTTTATCAATATAGGACAAGTTAAAAGAACGAAGGAAAGACCGAAAAAAATATGGATGGAGGTGATAGGCAAAGATATGGAAGGTTTAAATAAAGAGATATTACTTGATAGAAATGAATGGAGAAGGAATATCAAAGTGATCGATCCGGCGTGATTCTTTTTTTGGTTCATGTAGCCTACCCCAAATACTTGGGATAAAAGGCTTAGTTGTTGTTGTTGTTGCTGCTGCATATAGACACATATTACTTAAGTGAGTACTAATTGTAAAGATGAGAATTAAATAGGCTTAACACTATTATAACGATTACTTTAACAACATATTGATTTTCTAAATTCCAGTATGATTTCATAGTATGGAAAGTAGCAAATTTATTAAATCTTTCTAATATATATATATTTTTCAAGTAAACATGAATTAGTATAAAAAGAATTATGACCTAACATAATATCTCGTATAAAAGAGATATTTTAATAATTTAATGTAGAAATGGCAAGTGGAAAGTGATATAAAATTATTGCATTATACATGAATAAGTTATATAGAAAACTTTAAATTTATATCCAATATGATGAACATTCATAAAATCAACATTTTTATAATTTAAAATAAAGTATAGTTTAAATTTACAACTTGTAGTTTAAGAATGAGAGATCACAAATAAAATGATAAATTTGATACATAAATATAGAGTAAAGTGTAAAAATTATATTTTTATTTTTTTAGAATAATCATAGGGAATTTTTGTATGGAGATATTATCTTTCTAAGTTTTAACAAATTAAGATTCTAATTTAATTATAAATATTTTGAATTAAAAAAAATGAGAGTGGATGTGATTTTACTTGTCTTAATGGGTTAGCGAAGATAAGTCTATCTTGAGATTAAAGAACTTTTTTTTCTTCTCTTTTCTTATTCTTCTTCTTGAGAGTTAGAGGCTATTGAAATTCTTTTCCTTCTTTCCTTCTTTTCTTATTCTTCTTCTTGAGAGTTGGAGTTAAAAAGAGAAAAAGAGAAATGAAAAATGAAGGAGAGAGAATAAATGAAAGAGGAGAATAAATGAAAGAAAAGGGAGAAAAAATATAATAGACAAAAGAGAAATATGTGAGTAAGAGGAAGGCTTGTCATGTTTGGCCAAAAGACAAGCATGGTAAAGGTAAGTTATTGGTGAATAAAGACAAAATAGGTATAGGATAAATGACTAGTAATAATAGGCTATTAGAGTTGTTTAAGGTTATAAATTCTAATTAAACTAACCAAAATAAAGTCAAATTAAATTTTTACAAGTCAAAAAAAGAAAGACTAGTTAAAATATGTGTAGGACTCACCGGTGATTAAAATAATATTATTTTAAGTGACCATCTTGAAAATTTCAAGAAAATCACAAAAAAATATAGAAGAATGAGACAAATACAATACACTCACTTTGGGATTAATCTGATATCAGGAATGTAAGTATGATAAAATTAGGTTGTTACATATCTATATATATATCATTGTTGAAAATAACGCGTTATGAAACCCGTTATTTGCGTTACGTAACCTAACGGAATCCCAACGCTACGTAACAACTGGAAATAACTCAGTGCACCATAACAGTATGTTTTTTACGTTATTTTACGTTATATTACATAACGTTACGTTAAATTACGTTATGCTACGTTATTTACAATTATTTTTTTTAGTAATTTATATATTGTTGTTGATTATTATTTTGATTATTAGCGAATTGCTGTAATTTTCTTAATTAATTGTTGGCTTGTTTGATTGCTTTTGGAATTTCTAACTTGATAATTTAAGTTTGTTTCTTTATCCACTTGTTGTATTTCTCGTCCGGTTGCTAAAACATTTTACTTGTTGATTTTATTGAATTTTTAATTGAACTGAAATCAACAATCATAAATAAGATAAATTGAACATTACAAAATATAAATTACAACAATGATAATAATTGGAATCGAAATAAAAAATTGGAATCTTGCTTTTTTATTTAAATGATGATTGGAATTACGGTTGCAGACTTAATATAATTTATGAAGATATATGAAAATTATTGTAAAACTTAATATAACATTTGAATAGATTATGTATTACAAAATAATTTTATATTTTTTTAGATATTTTAAATTTATTTTTCAATTTATTAAAATTATTTTATATGGTTTTATATTTATTTTTATTAAATAAATAGAAAATTGCACAACCTACGTTATGCGTTACGCTATTTGCGACATAACCTAACAAAGGCAAAACGTTACGTTACCGTTATCGCTATTTTAAACATTGATATATATATTGGATAATTAATCTCTTAATGTCTTAAATTTTTAAGTTTGGTTTATATTGGATAATTAGTCACTTAACTCCTTAATTATGTATATATACTTTGTTTGATGCATATATGGCCATTCTAAATGGTATCTGCAAATTCGCAAGTTGAATGCAACTAAGCCAAGATAAGTAGCATAAACTTGTTTTATGTATTTTAATATGTTCTATATAGCCAATTATTTATTATTTTTTAATCGATATGACACTCCGGTATTTCGCGTTATATCGCGATATCCCGCCGGGTATCCAATATCCGGTATGTAATTTGGCTAACCGGTATGGGACCGGTATATGATTTTTAGAACACTGATGATGAGTATATGTTGCTCATAAATGACAAGGATGAAATCAAGATCGGAAACAAAAGATAAGATATAAACAAGATAACAAAATAAGAAAATGCCAATGAATATTGTTTAATGAATGTGACAGAATTCTAAGGTCATAGATCAAATAATACAAATAATGGTTGTTCACCATGTGACTAGTGAGCGTGTGTCCCAGTAATGAACAAGGTATCACTAGTGGGCACTATCTCAATACAGGAGTGTACGAGGTCATTACCCTATACAATCACAGGCAAGAGATATAAAAGCGTACATATATGATATATATCACGTCTGAAACTATCTGCCACAATATCACAAACATGAATATAGCAATATCCAAAAACATGTATATGAAAATGATAAGCAACATGTACACAAAATGTTATTAATAAGGAGTCAAGTACAGTATCGGAATAAGTAACAGAAGTACTAAATATACAAAAGTGTCCAGATACCACAGACATAACTAAGATGCATATGTATATACAAGCCAAAATGATATATATACAGTGCGCTCGGCCTTTGCCTGGAAGTAGGGATCCCTGAGAGGCGGGTCCTCCTCAGGTACAACGGTCACGACTGTTGGATTTGGGCTGTGATAATTTCAGGGCTCAGAAACCAAATAAAAATACAAATCCAAACTCGTACAATATTATAGAAACCATATAAAAATGTGTGGCATGCTAGTAGGAAACAATGTAAAAGACATATGCCCAGTATCATGGCCCCAAGTACCGGTCTCCACACGATTCGGATGACATGCTATTAGGCACACTAAATCTTCCGTGCATAATCGGGATCATGACCTCAAGTACCGGTCTCCATACGAACCAAATGACGTGTCCCTAAGCACACAAGAATCCGATGGTGCCAGTACATATATCTTCGAATGCATCTAAACAAGATAAGAAACTCCCATAATACATATTTTTTCCACTATTATTTTTTTCCATACTAACAATGTAGTATATGCTTTGTGATATATGTAATAGGAATTGATGTATCAATAGTCATGTGAATATGAAACTATACGCACGGCAATATTGTCAAGTACAAGAGTTATAGAATATGTTCACGTGTGTAAGGCATCATTTCCGAGGAAGAAAACCATGTATAGGTAAGAAAATGAATAATTGAACATAGGTGCATGTATGTTATATCATACTTCAAGCTGCATATGTACAAATATATCATATATGCCAAAATAGGGTCGGTAACGGGTCTGACTTCTAGGTTTCATTTGACTGAGATAAAAGCGAAATTGGAGTCTAAGATCTAAAATAATGTTACAGATAAGATCTAAAACAATGTTATCGGATAATTCAATTATCTTTCCAATGAATTTAAATGAACTCAATTGAAGTTATAAAACAAAAGTTATAGTTGTTTTACCATGGCTTTGCTACTACTGAGTTGCTGAACTGGTACAATAACAATTGATGAACATCCAAGTTTCATTTGACTGAGATAAAAACAATTAAGTTTTAGATAATTAATTATCTTTCTAATAAATCCTGAATGACTGAGATAAAAACAATTTAAGTTTTAGATAATTAATTATCTTTCTAATAAATCCTGAATGAGCTCAATTGGAGTTTTAGAATAAATGTTATGACAATTTTATTATGGACCTATTGCTGCTGAATCATGGACCTGGTACAACAATAATAATGGAACTTCCATCCTATTTTTGATCCTATTTTTGATTAGAAAAACGGATGAGTGAGGATTAGCTTCTTTTGTTTAGTGAATTATTTTTCTAACGACACTAGAATGAGGTTAATCGGAGTTGAGATTGAAAAGTTATAACCATTCTAAAAAGGACTATTGTATATGTCTGGATAGTGATATGATATATGCACATATAACATGTATAGTTTGACATATGCAATAAAACTCAAAATAAATATAAGTTTGTACATGTATAATCTTAAAAAACTATCAATAATACATCTTGTATCGTATGTAAGGAGATTGCATCGGTAAATCACAATCTAATTCTTGCCTCTTATTGAGCCCAAATCGGAAAAGAGCCGATATTGATACGATTACCTTTCAAAAGTTGATAAATTTTCCAAGAATCATACAAGGAAAGAAGGACAAGTGCCGGAGGAAATGTTCTCAAGTTGATAGTGAAGATTAGAGCTCATTTGAAAGGGTTAAACTCAATAACAAGGTTCATATAGCCATATAGTAGATTTTCAGTCTATTTTCAGGTTGATTATTTGGCGAATTATTTGAGAAAATTGGCAAAGGAATTATATTTAGAGCTCTGAAAAGAAAAAGAAGAACACGGGAGGAATAAGCCTGGTTTTTCCCAAATTTTTTTGAATTTATTTAGGGGGTTATACAACAAGTGAAAGAGGTGTATACCACAGTTAAAAACCCTTGAACTTCACTACAATTATAAAATGCTATTAGGTCAAATTCTATCCAAAATTGGTTAAGGTTTTTGGAGATAAAAATGAGAAAGGAAAAAAAAAATTAGATTTAGATTTAAATTGATTATTTTAATCGGTATTTGTCCTAAAATAGGCCTATCCGGAATAATCCCAAAAAATTATGGGAAATTCAAAAATAAGAGATAAGAGATCTCTAGTATGCAGAATTTGAAATTGAGGATTTGAAATAAAGATGCAATTCAATGTACTCGGCATCCATCTGTATGAGTGTACAAGCTTTCGGGCTAATACAGATGATACGACATAAACTAATACAGTAGATTAAGGCTTAGGGTCATTACACAAATTCAGATGATGCATCCTTATTAACTGAATGCACGCAAATATCAACAATATTTACCAAACATAATTAGAGCGAAACAGGAAATTTGAAGTTGGAGCTGAGGTAATAGCTTAGTTGTGCCTTAAACTAAAAATGACTGCCACGTGAATAAACTGATTAGGTCTACTAGTCAGTTAGGTGTAGTTGTGTATGAACCTCAGAGTTAGCTGAGAAATATTTCTATAAGCTGGAGGCTAAGTTGCTATATTTACTACCAAGTATCATTAGGCAAACATATTTTCATCTGTCGTCTTGGTCATAATGATGCTATTTATTCATATGAATTGCATAGCAGTAACTTTAATTTAATGACACTCAACATTTTGGATGGCTCTTTTCACGTCTCCAAACAACCTGTCCCATAATTATCTAAGCCCTCTACATCAGTGAAACTACTCTCCTACTAATTCTACTATTTCCTAACTGCACAATGAACTCCCTAGGTCTTCACCTTTTCTTTCACAAACACAATTCTGTTACATATAAGGCCTGACTAAGTCATCTTGAGGATCTGGAAACTAGCTCATGCCTCTTTAGCTTATTCAGTCCAAACACTCCTTTTTCAATCAGTCTTCACCATTTTCTCTCAGTAGTATTGCAGTCCTGCTGTTCATTACTTAAAGTCCCACTTGACTTGACAACCCATCCCTCCCAATTCTCCTATCCAATTAAAATCCAAACTTTTATATCACAATGAAGATGCTAATGCTCAAGCAACTTTCCATCTCGGCTACATCTAAAATTCCAACTTCTTAGTCATTCATGGCTTCATTGATTCCTCTCTAGCTATGAGACATGGACATGTATGCAGGCTATGTATACGATACAACATAGACACGACGACAAGGCAAAACCTTAAAAAGTAGGACCCGATGGCACGAGGACATAACGAAAATATATAGTGTATTTATGTATGTGATATATATGATGTGCCTTAAACTTGTAATTGTTAAAGATATCTTTCCTTTGAAGTAGAAAGAAAAGAAAAAAAATCTTAGTAATTAAAAAAATGAATTCTCATTAAGCAATTATATAAAAGAATCAAATGCAATTCAATCGTATAGACTAGTATTTTGAATAAAATATGTAAAGGCTCTACCTTTACAAGGTATTTATGCCTATTAGCTTAATATTTATTTTACATCAAAAGAATTTTGCCTTCGTATATAATATACAACTCTAGTGGTCAAAATATGATCTCTCTGATTTTTTTTAAAGCAGCCACAACCTCGACACACGATAAAGAGAAGGTTTCAAATAAGTTTCTACATTAAATTGCTAAAATATTTCATTTATATGAGATATTATATTAGGTCATAATTCTTTTTATGTTAATCCATATTTCTAGGTCATAATTCTTTTTATGCTAATCCATATTTACTTGAAATATATATATAAGTATGATTTAATAAATTTGTTACTTTCCATACTATGAAATCATGTTAGAATTTAGAAAATCAATATGTTGTTAAAATAATCGTTATAATAATGTTAAGCCTATTTAATTCTCATCTTTACAATTTAGTACTCACTTACCTAATATGTGCTTATATGCATAATTATATATGCATGATTCACATACATAATCATCCTACGTATTTTTACATCCTAATATTCACTTACATATGTGTTTATATGTATACTTATATTTATGTGTGGTTTACATATGATCATTTCCATAACATCCATTATAATATTCTATACTCTATTATACTTGCCTTAACATATATATACTAGTTACTTGTACAAGATACATGAAAATATATCGGATTTTCCTTATTAGTACATACACATGTCTTGATAATGCAATAAATCCTGACTTGCCTGTTAACTTGATTTTGACATGGACCATATCTTTCTTATTACTAGACATGTATATATATTAATCTTGACATAATTGGTTTATCATATTCCGGATTGATTTGCATGTAATATAACTTGAAATCTTGGGTTATGAGAGAACTAAAGGGTGAACAAATATTATATCATGAAACGTTTATAATAGGTTGCGCAACCGAAATAGGAGGCCCATCCGCAGGAGCACCCGGATGGTACTGAGCCATCATCTCTTGTTTAGTCCATATTGATGGGACGACCGATTATTCAGTATCGGTATCTACTTGAGTGCTTAACAGTACAGCTGATTCAACGTCAGCATCTTGGCCGGTTTCCGGTTATGCACGGGTACTTTCACGATACGAGTCTTTTTTCACCACTTAGTTCAAAACATAAACTAAAATAAGACATTAATTTAGATTTGATATGCATGTATTTTCCTGCTTGATATTGTTACTTGATCATTACTATTTCTCATACATGTGCATATATTTTTCATATCCACACTCATATCTTATTATTTTACTTGTCAAGTTTGATCCTGAGCTCCCCACACACTCAGGTACTGAAAATGTGAGCGAGAATCTGCCATTGTAATGATCCATATTTTTAAAGCAGACCGAATAGTAGTAGATTTCTAACCTCCACTTTCGTATTTCTGGATTTGGTATGTATTACTCTATTAAGACTTAGTTTCAACTTTTATATCAGAATTGTACTTGTTTCTTTTTATCTTAGACATATATATCTTCTCTTTTATATGACAGTAAACTAACTTTCAAGATCTTAGTAGATGACTAGTATTTAGTTACATTCATTTCTGCTTTACATACTTATAGGTTTCATACACGTCGACTTACACATACCCGCCGGTAACGCACTCTATTCCCATACTCTCCGGGAATGGGCGTTAATATATATATATATATATATATATATATATATATATATATAACTGAGTTGGAAAAACCAAATTATATCTTACAAAAAATTATTTCATTAAATTACATAAACCAAACTACATTTTTTAAACCCTAACATAATCCAACAAATACTACAAATTTTTAGTATTAATTGAGCAATGTTACAATGTCATATAATTAAAAATTGACAATTACTCGATGTCCTACAATTAAAATGTCCTTTATGCACACAATGTCCTATATGTCAACAAATTTGAAACTACATATTTTTAGTATCAATTGACAATTGGTCAACAAATTGTCAATCAAATTACTACAAAAATATTGTTCACTGTTCAAAAATACTGTTCGGCTACTGATTCTCAATCAAATTCACTTCAATTTGTCAATCAAATTCACTCAACAAATTCTCAATCAAATTCAATATTGTTCACTGTTCAAAAATATTGTTCGGCCACTGTTCACTATTCAAAAATACTGTTCGGCCACTGATTCAATAAATCAGTAGGTCACACTGATTTAGTTAACTGAATCAGTGTTCGACCCACTGATTCATTGAATCAGTAGGTCAAATTCCACAATTCGCCTCTAATTGCATAAAAAAATTAAAGATTTTAACACAAAACGCAATCAATTTAAGTTAAATAGCACAATTATAAGATAAATTGAAGAAAATTATAACCCTAATTAAAATTAACATGAAAATAATCAAATTTGATTTACCCACTGGACTGTTTCGCCGGCGAAATTAAGACGGCAGCATAAGAATTGGCCAGCGAGCTCCTGTCGAAGTCGAAGTCGGCGAGCTCCTGTCGGAGGATCAGAGAGTGGGAGAAGAGGAATCGGATAATAGAAGAAGAAAGAGAGGAATTTTGATTTTAGGGTTAGGGTTGGGCTCGATTGATTGACCGTTCGCAGGGGAGAGAACGAGAGAGTCAGAGAGTGGGAGAAGAGGAATTGGGGAGTGATTTGTGGTTGGATTTGGGAATTAGGGTTAGGGTTTGCCGCCATGGGACTCGGGGGAGAAGGAATCGATCGCCTCGCAGAGCGGGGAGAGAGAGAGAGAGAGAACGAGCGATATTTTGCATTTTTTTTCCCCTCCCGATCCGTTAAGGATGTTTTTATTTTTTAACGGGTCAGGTTTTTAACAAGTTAATGGGCCCACAACCAAAAACCATTCCAATCTAAACCGATATTGACTAATATCAACTGGTATTTTTTATTTCGTTACCGACAGATATATCGCCACGATATATCGCCACGTGACCGATATATCGGCCCATACTGGTCCAAAATAAGAAACAATAAAAATTTTACCTTACCGTCTCGTTTTTTCTTATTTTCTGATATACTGACCGGTATTTAAAAAATTGCTTATTATTTTATTGTTAGGAGATTGTAGCAGTTTATCACATTTGCATATATCTTATCAAATAGTTGAATATACAACACCAATACGACACAACATTTGGCATCACAGTGTGGCACTGTCAATCATCCTAGACAAATATCAATGAGACCTACCTAGCACAATTTCACAACTATGGATTCGGATTCTTATTGTTAGTCTATCAAGATCTAAAGATAAGTGGAATGAGAGGCTCAAATGCTGAAGTTCTTTTCTCAGGTTAGCTGGGGAGTTAGTGAAGGGAAGAACAAGGAAAAATATCCTAGAAACGAAAAATAGATTGAACTTTAGCATTGATCTTAGCAATGTCATATGGGACAATTATGACTGAAGGATTTAGGATATATAACAATACTTTAAAATTGAGATTTAGAATACGTGTTTATATGACATGGATACACTTAAATTCTGGTAAGAAAGGATAAAGAAAAATATTGTCAAGCTGTAAAATTTTTGGGGTGTCAGTATGTAAAGATAGGAAATCGAACACCTGCAGGATTGTCAGTACTATTGTCGATTCCGAGTAAAAGCATATTAATATCAACACCAAGTTTATTGTGGGATTTTCTAAGCGTCACAACTATATGGATTGTAATGATCAAGTTTGCACATTTCTTGCCTATTCAAATTTACTACTCAATGGATAAACTAATCCAAATACGTATTAAGGAAGATTATTCAACAACATATTATGCTAAAAATGGTTTGATCAAATCAAGATTCGCCAATTCAGATCAAAATTTGGAAAGGCTTATCCATAGTAATGGGAAGAAAATAACCGAGCTTGGGAGACACATCCTGACACCGATGGACAACTAGTTTTGATACTGGACGATATACCAAGGATGTGTGTGCTAAACTTCGGAGGAAGTAGTAATAAGGACTTACCCTTACTAGAAGTTTCATACTATTACAATTCTCAATTTACCATAATGTACCCACTATTGAAGCTTGTACTATAGGAGATATTGGTTACTAATCCACCAGGAAGAAGTCCGAGATTTGAAACTTTGGGTTCAAAGGAAATTAAGATATTGCATAAAATTTAAATTAAAAATATATAATAAGAAAGCCTGTGTAGTTGCTATTGCTCTAAATATAGGCAGCAACGAAGGATGTATCGCCTGACATACCATTTTGGAGGGCTACCGATATGATATAAAAATTTGATATTGGCTCATATCCCCAATATAATCCGATATCCCGCTGTGATATGAAAACTGTCCACTCGATATCCGGTATTTAGAACCTTGGTAATCGTGATTGAAAGCCTATGCTAATAACCACTTTGAGCAACTAAGAAGGGCAAGTCAGTAATAAGATATTCTGAAAATTGTACCAATAAAGGGACTATGACAAACTGGAAGTAGAAATAAATTGGAACTTTTAAGATTATAGAATGGGTTGATTGGTAGCGTACTAATGGACCCTACCTCTTGAATGAGGCAGAATTTCCCAACTCAACCTCAAATAGGAAAAAAGATCTTGAAATGGATTAAGTAACTTATGATGCATAAACATGGCAATACATAGGACATGTCACACCAACACGGACACATAGTGCTGACATGAGCTTAATCTTATAATACATAGGATAAGTGTGTCTAACATGCGTGTTAGACTTAGACTTCACGATAGAAATGTCTATGCTTCATTTCATAGTAGGTGACTAGCTGTTCTATTTCGAAGTGGTGGTTGCTCCATTTGCATTCACTTTTAAAAGAATTGTACAACAGTCAGTTACAAGTCTCGTATTTCCTAAAAAAAAAGTGATTGAGGATGGGATTTAAAATCATAAATCTTATAAGATAGATGAGATTGATGTTCAAATATTCTTTAAAAAAGAATAAAGCCAACAAAGATGGAAAAACTAGTGCTATTGGGGCTACACCTCCCAGTTTGTAAGGCATACTATGAGAATGGTGTCAAGGGAAAAAGGGTTGCATGCGGTAACTACCGAGTCTTCATCTTATCGGCTCACGAGCTCTGAAGGTTTAATTTGATATGTCAATTTCAAGATCAAATAGAGAATCATTGCCTCTATTCCCTGTGAGCTACTTATTTGGTTTGTCACATTTCATAACTTAAGGACCATCACCATGACCTTGCCTCCCCTCGAGGTATGAGTTACTTATTTGGTTTGTCACATTTCATAACTTAAGGACCATCACCATGACCTTGCCTCCCCTCGAGGTATGAGTAGGCTATTCTCCTACCTTCATAGATGAAAGCACCTTATCCATTTACCTAAGCGATCATGAAAGAAAATTCTTCATTTCCAATTTCTTATTGTCATGCCAGCTAACTCTTAATTTTACAAATGCAACGGCTTTACTTGAGGAGGTGGAGCATCAGCAAAAAGATCCGCAATCTCCCGGATAGAATCAAACAAGATGATCGTGTATTTCTTAGTGGTCTTAGAGGCCGGCTTTGTACATGCAGAGAACAAAAGTTCTTATTGACCAGTCTATGATGAAAGGGAAAATTAGAGTCCAAGTCACTCATGCTTAGCTCAAGGTTACGCAAAAAAAAAAGGAACTCAAAGGCAACGAAACTTCATTCTTTCTTGGATCATTACTCGACAAATGTGATTCCCCAGAGTCAAGAAATACTAAGGTCACTCGACGTATTCTACCTTTCAGCTCCGCTAAGACAGAAGGCTTTCTACCGATTTAGCACATGAGAAATTCTTTCATTTTCAAGGGCTAGAGGCTCAAAGTGAGATAAGACTATTCCCACTCAAAGGAGAGATAAGCAGTTTCTTTTTATGTTAAAAAGCGAAGAGTTAGCTGAACATTAGGCTTTGCCGATAATATTTGGGGAAAAGAAAAATGTAGTTAGACCTCATGGCTTGAGCTGCATTTCACAGTCAACCACATGAGAAATCTACGCTACTAATAATTGGATCATTTTAGGATAGTAAAGTTGGATATCGTGCATGTTCCCATATGAGAGGGGGTTTTTGCCCATTGACGAAAGCAATCTGCAAGTTCATAACCTTTCTGCAAAAGACCCAAAGATAAAAGTTTTCCATCCCTAGCAATCAGTAAAAGAAAGTTCTGTTGTATATTTAAGTTGCATCCATATTATGCATTTTGTACTTGTCTGTGTAGCAACATTTCTATTGCAAATTTAAATCACATTGATATTATGATTTTTTTTTTTTTTTTTACTTTCATGAAAACATGGATATTCATCATGTACTAGTTATATAAATTTAGATACTTTTAAAATTCATGGTCAATTACACAATCTAGAAAGCCTAAAAAGTTTCACAATTCCCAAATCATATGAAACTTACACTTAAACCTGAGAATAATTTTTTTTGCTGATTAAAATCTACAAAAAGTTATGGATGAAAAGAATGCAAACTTCTGCTTATCACTAAATTATGAGAAGCTTGCATTTTAGAATATAAAACATAGAAAATTTTGGATATCATCATCACACATGGAGTTTCCATTTAGCCATTGGTTTCAGACAATACAAGCAATGAACATCAGATGCAATATAAAATTAATTAAAATTCAAACCAGAGAAACGGATGCTTACAAAAGATTTCTACCAGTTTTTTTATGTTATGCTTAAAAGAATGGTTTTAAAAGAAAAATGCCAGTAATTTTTTAAAATAAAGATACCATTCTTTGTAGAACATTGTACATGAGCTTTATACTACAATATACACTTTGACACAGCATCTAATACTAGTATCATAAAAACAAGTTCCAGGAGTCAGTTACAGGACAGACTTTTACCTGTATGGTGAAAAATCCAAGTCATCATCTTCAGCAGATTCATAGTTGGCATAATCTTGTGCAATTTTCTTTGAATATCCCTCATCCCAATACAACCTTTCCCAGTTCTCCCTCAGTTCATTATACAGTTCCATATACCTTCTACCCCAAGGTTCATGTTCCTGTCAGTTCAATGTGTTCAGAATTAATAAACAAAAATATCTGGTAATTACATTTGTTAAAGGTGACGTGACTTTGTGCTAGTAATAGCCAGCAATTTGATAAGCCATTTAAAAAGGGTTCATGGAAGAGTGAGAATTAACATTAACACAAAAGGATAAACACAAATTTAAAGGTAATGCATACCCTTGTCAGTTCAATACAATTTGAACTAATAAGAAAAAATAAGATCAGAAGTACATTGTTTGCAGGTGAAGTGACATGATGTTTGTAACAACCAATTCGATGGGCCAGTTGGAAAAAGGGTTCACAGAACAATGAGATCAGTAACAAAAGAAAAATAAATAAAAAGAAAAAGTTTAATTTAACAGAGATAGCTACAAAACTAAATTTTGACTGAGGATTTCTCTTGGAAATTACATGGAAAACAAAATATAAGCACCAACCAGTTGTTATAGAGACTACAAAAAGATGGAGAAGGCCATTAATGAATAAATATCAATAGTATAGTCATGGTTTAAAATATCAGAATTGGTATCAGTAGCAATATATCACTTGTGGCGCCCAAATCAGCAAGAATATCAGATGTATATATCGCCATCGGCAACATCGACAAGATCGGACCAATATTTTAGGTACTATCGTGTATGGTTCCTTCAAGGTTGATATGATATATGCAATATATATTGATATCTGCCAATATTTAAAACCATGAGTACAGTGCATATCTACCTGTGTTGGACTATCAGAAAAGTTTTGTATATCCAGCTTCTTAACTGATACATGGGACTTTTAGGGTGTAACTTTTTCCAGTGATAAAAGAAATCCGTTGGCAGATCTTCAAAATGACCAGCAATATCACACTTAAGCTAGCCTTATATGTAGAATTTACATAGATCTTTTACTGGACATTGCAGACAGCCATTTGGATCAAATTTTATACTTGAAGTTGGAGTAATGATTTGTTCTAGTGTAATAGCTTCAACAAAACTCTAACCTTAGGGCATGTATATAAGTGCTGAAAGATCATTCATGGTTTGTAGACTAGTAGTTATCAAAAATCTCAAGAAAAGTGATAAATAAGTGGGTGTTGATGATAGTGATACCATAGAATAATTACTTTTCCTTTCAGAAATTGAAACAGATTCAGAAGTTTAGCAATAAGATCAATAGAGGAAAAATTTCCAGACCATTTTATTTTCTCATAGTAATGAAAAGTAAACCAATGTCTGAAGATCTTAAATAATTTGAATTACACTGTGTACCAAAGTAGTATATAATGTGAAACAACACAATTATAACCAAATATATGTATGTTGGCTATTAATATTTGTAAAAGCTATATAAATTGGCATGTGTATCATTCAGCTACAAAAGTTAGCCGGATACTCGTAAACAAATTATCACCAAAATCCTGTCCTTTCTTGAACTCGGAACCAACATCCATGGAACCATGTCCTAGAAATAGAGGTGCAAGTTCAATATCCAATATTCTATGGGTGTATACAACCTTCAACAGCAAATTTCGTGTTCTTAGAGATTTTCATGCAAAGATTAATGTGCTGACAGCTATGCTAGATGCAAATCCAAGTTGTTCCAGTAGTATTTGTGAAACCGTTCATACAAAAAAAAAAAAAAAAAAAAAAACAGATCTAGCTGCTTCTTTTGACTTTGGTTGAATACACTGCCCTAACATAAGGACTGATATTGGTCCACATGAACTGCTATTTGAGCATCACGATGATGCTCAAATGGCTAAATTAGTGTAATTATACATGACACTGAGTTTTTACATCATTCCAACAAGCAATTGATACTTCGATTCCATCAAAACATTATAGTTAGTTACAGATTACCGGCAGCCTGGCGTGGTGGTTACAATGTGTACTGCTAATAAGGGTGAAAAAGAAAGAAAGCAAGGACAGAATAGCTAGTAAGATGTGTGTTGCTTCAACTTCTAGGGTGCTTGAAATCCCTCAAATTTTAATCCTTTATTCTGCTCTAAAATTGCTACAAGTTTACTCATCATGTTTTATTACACATTAAGCAACCTCTAGAGAGGTTAACCATCCAGATGTCCTTCCCTTCACCTTTATTAGTGTTTTAAATACCGGCCGGTATATCGGTTTTTCTACAGAAACTAGACGGTATGTCCAAAATTTTACCTCATCTCGTTTTTGACTGGTATGGGCCGATATATCGGCCACGTGGCCATATATCAGCCGGTATCCAATATATTAAATACCGGCCGGTATCAGTATTTATCGTTTTTTTTGTTAATGGGTTTGGCTTGCAATAAAAATCCGTTAACTCGTTAGACCCGACCCGATAATAAAAATAAAATCCGTTTCTCTCATTTCCCCCAAATTCGCGAACCCTAAAATTTTTGCGAATTCTCTCTTCTTTTTCTCGACCGATCGATTGCATCCCATTTTGCCTCTCCCAAAAAAGCCTAAATCCACCCAAAAAAAAAAAACCCTAAAATTCCTCTCCGCCAGTTCTCTACTTTTCTCTTTCGATCAATCGGAAAATCGACAAGCCCGATTCACCCTAAAGGAGCTTCGCCGACCTCTCGACTTCTCTGTCCTCCTCTTGCTTAGCTTCCAGTGGTGCCGACGAGCCCACACAAAGTTACTGGTAAGTCAATCTCCTCATCTTGCATAGCTTCAAATTTTTTTTATAAATATTTCTTTTTAACTGTAATATGTGTATTTGAGACTTTGAGTGTTTAAAATTTGAGAGAATTTTATTGTTTACACAAATTGATTGGGAGGAGTTTCGGCCAGTGAATTAGGTTCACTAATTCACAGTGAATCGATTCATTGATTCAGTGTGAATCAGTAAATCGAATCACTGATTTACATTGAATCAGTTGATTCTATGTAAATTAGTGAATCGAATCACTGATTCAGTGATTCGATTCACTGATTCACACCGAATCAGTGAATTGATTCACTGATTCGGTGTGAATAAGTGAATGTAACTGGCCGAAACCTAAAATTACAGTTGCAATACAAAGTGGTTTAGTTAATTAATTTCAGTTGCAAGGAATTAATTAGACAACATTTAGCCAGTGAATTAATTACAGTTGCAAAACAAAATTATTCACTTTATTGTATTGTATTTTACAGTTGATAAGTTAAATAATACATATTGCATTGTATTCAATTTATTGCAATTTTTGTATTATATTAGATAATAGTTGATGAATTGAATAATGCATATTTCGTTATTCACTTATTTTTCTTAATTTATGATTATATGTTGCTTTGTGCATATACAGACGTTCTAAACGGCATATGCAAATTCGTAATTTAAATGCAAATAAATCAAGATAAATACCATAAACTTGTTTTATGTGTTTTAATATGTTCTATATAGTCAATTATATGATTATTTTTTAACCCGTATGACACCGATATAACATTCTGGTATTTAGGCTCATATCGCGATATTCCACCCGGTATCCAATATGTAATTTGGATGACCTGCATGGGACTGTTATATGATATTTAGAACACTGACCTTTATATAAAAATTCAAAGTGTCTAAAATGCAAAATTTTAAAAAGTAATTTTAAAAACAAAAAGAAAAGAAAGAGTCAGGCACAATGACAGATGATTATTGATGAATGCATCCTCCTAAGCATGACTCGAAATTTGGAAAGGCACTAAAATAAATAGGAAGTGCCTTCATTATGTATTCATAGATATAATATCATAAAATTTCTCTTTAGTGGATCTCTCAATAGGATTTGAACCCACACGAAATTTTGATAATCTATCACAGAAAAAGGAACAGATTAATCTTGCGGGACTCCCAAGAGATTCTTCAATTTCTTTAGGAAGCATATGCATATCCGTCCGCTTTTTGAATTTCATGAATAGTTAAGACACTGAGGAAGATCCAAAAAGGCATTTTGAGAAGCAATCAAATTTTTGTTCACTAAAAGATCCTAAAGAACAGATCTTTCTTTTGGTTGTTGAATTATTGTTTGATCAATCAGTGTGTGATAATATGAAGCCTCATTTCAAATGGAATTATGAAAAGATCTATGGGTTGCTAAGGAGATCTTTTAATTAGCTAGAATCCTTTAGTTCAATGAGAATAGATATTCATATTGAATTTTTGACAATATATTCCATGTCATACTCGAAAACCAATACTTGTTTATCAACCACACATTATCTAATCATTTAAGTCCAAATTTCTCTCTAAATGTTCCTAAAAAAAAAAAATCTGATTTATGCTAATTCTTCCCTACAACTAAAAGGAAGATTTGACATAATTGCCGCATATGAAATATGATCTAGTTCAATACTATTCATACAAAAATAATCGGTTCAAGCCCAAGGCAGTAAGTCCACGAATAAGTAACCCACGAGGCCCAGAACATTATTAGGCCATAAGCCGAAAAAAAATATTTGAGAATAAAGGCTTCAAGTATCAAGTCGACAAACTTTCAAGCAAAGAAACAACTAGGCAAAAGAACTTGGATCGCATTTCACCTCTCATAAGGAACTTTTAGAATATTCATATATGAAGAGGTAACCAAATCATCCATAATAAGGAAGTTCATTTCTAGGAATCCAACTACAATAAGAATACCAAGTTCATCCACAACAATGAAGCCTATCCCTAAGACAACAAAATTCATCTACAATCTGAAAATTGAGAAATCCTTCTCAAATTGCAATTCCTATTGAGACCAACCACTAACAATTATAAATACCTCCATCGCAAAGGGAGAGAGAAGCCTGAACTTATTCTTTTGTATTTAAGAGAGCTTGTAATATCTAAAGTGAGAGAGCCTGTAATTCAATTAATCAACCAAAGAACAAAGTCGATTGACGGATTCTTTGCGAGAGGACATTGGCTCCTAATCAATTTTAGCCGAACCTCATCATATCATTGTGCACGTATTTTTGTCTTTTTTGCTTTATTATCTGATAATCTACTAGTAGACACTCGCATAAATCTTGCATCTCGGCAATTTAGTCTATGAACAACTGACTGTTTGTGTCCATCTCGAGCCTAATATTTGTCAAATTTGGCTCGACAAATCTAGTCAACCAAATTTGGCACCAATAGCTAGCAACATTTGTGAGAAACACATGGTTGAAAGTCATACGTACTTTCTTGAAAATGGATCCTTACATATTCTTGGACTCCCATGAATGATAATTTCTCAACCATCAAGAGTCAATATTCAAACTCTTCTATTTAACACTAAAAATATACTTTTATGAAGATGTCTCAAAGAAGCTGGAAAAGCCGTACTGTGACAATAAGGAATGGATAAAGGAGGCACTAACACCGAAAAAAATTAGTCTAACTTCATGGACTTACGAAAATTTCAAGGAACCTTGGTGTGGAAGAAGTCATCAATTTGCCTTGTTCCAAATCAAGCATTGCACAGATGTCCATATCAATGCTAATAGTGACCCATCAAATTTACGAAAACACTGCATAAAAGACTAACAAAACCACTCTTTGCCTTGTCACCTAAGTCATGGCTACATGGCTACGGTTGGTGTCTCGATTTCATACATAAGTCCAACAGGGTTTCAGCCTTCTCTATATGACTCCGAGTCATATTCAATTATGCAGGTGTTTGAATTCCTAATCCATTTGGCACTATCAAAAGAGTAAATGATTAATTAAAATTAATCAAATATCTAAACCGCTATAGGGTTGAGCCGAAGAGAGAGAGAGAGAGAGGTGTTCAAAGCAGCAACAGCAGCAATCTCTCTCCACAGCGGCAACCTCAACCACAATTTAGATGTCCTTCGACAATGTTCAATGACCCTGCATGTCATCACCCTCAACCAGTTTAGGATCCTCATCGACAGGCATGATGAAACCCCACTTGGTTTGCCCAACCACAGGAATCCTACTAGCTCTGATAACAAGAAGGATGAGGAAGAGGAATCAAAGGTTGAAGGAGTGATGAATCATAACGCTTCCTCTTGCCACACGCCGCCACAACCACCTCACAGGCACTCACTGCTCACGACCCTTTATTAGGCTGCTATCGTCGCCACCTCATATTGTTGCACTATTATTCATAGCACTTCCTCTTATTCGGCCCTTCGTAAGTCCCCCAATGGGCTTCCCTGCTAAGATTCCTCCTAATGTTCTTTAACATTCAATTACCTTCTTTTGTTGCTGCTCATCAATGTCACCCAAATTTTAGTTTCAAAGGTCCAGCATAATATGGTTCTGAAGCAGATTAGCTTGAGCGGTTCTGATGACTCTAATGGTGAATGACAATACCATGTCTACTCAGTACTCTTTGATACACAAAAATAGCTTCAAAGAAGATATTTCTCTTTTAAAAGGGAACACCAACTACAAGTCAACTGAACTGAAGCTTCATCATCAGTTGTTGTTAGTCCCGCCAACTTGTTCAAGCTTGCAAGGTCTCGTAGTGAACATTTTGGCGAGTTGTGTCAACTACAAGTATCGAACATTCGTTAATCTCCGAGAATTACACTGCCATAGGATTGACCCCATTAATGAAGCATAACATAGTTTTGACCTTGTTTGGAGAAACTCTACATAGATTAGAAATAAGGTTACATATGAAAGAAAAAGCGAAAAAAGTGAGCGCCTAGGCTCAAAAAAAAAATTAACAAGCTTATCAAGGACCCCATCTTCTTTGAAGTCTCAAACACACTCTACTTCAAAGGACCATGCGTTAAAAAGATTGATTATGATGTCATAAGAGATTATAAATATCATCTTCTTAATGATAGTAGCATGTGGTATTTTTTTCATGCGTGATCATTCTTCAACTTTTTATTACTCAAGGCATGGAATCAGCAACACTAATATCATCATCAATCGAAGCCCCATCTTTTATTCATCGTCATCTTCATCGTTAAATACATGTCGCAAGCACTATGAGATGAAATAAAGCAATAAGCAGACACTTGAAGACACCAAAAACAACCACAAATTTAATCAAGCAATAGTCCAAAAACCACATCTCATGGCAGTAATGAGATAATCCAAGAAAGAAGCTAGCGGGTAGAGATAGCAAAGACTAAGCAAGTCTCTCTTCTTTCCATTGGTCTTGTTGTAAATGGCTATTTTAAGCTCCAGAACTTCTACCTCCTGTAGGTTACTATCGTCGATCAAGAGACGATCAATAAAGAAGTCGATGAGAATCTCTCAAATGGATTGCCACCTGGGTTCTCCACTCAACTCGGATCTAATTCTGAATCTCCCATGAAACAACAATCTCCGACTTCGGTGCAACTAAATTTTGTTCGATCTCTGGTGTTGTACGAAGCCAGCAATATCGTGTAGGTTGCAAAATATTATAGAGATTCCACAACACACTGCTAGTCCACTCCACTCAACAGTCTATATTATTGCTAACTTCTGCCGACAGCATATGCCAATATTACAATTAGATATTGTCGAATTGGGGAGTTCAACTTAGGGTGAACAAATTAAACAATCCTAGCGATTTATTCCTATTATGATTGGATGTGACACCACAAATTATTCACCGAAGGCCTCGTCGTATGTCCCTAATGGATTAGGATTTTAGGTAGAATGATTATTTTAATATGATAATGGCCTAAAAATCGACTTGTCAGAAATAATTCTACAAAAGCACAGAAAATATAACAAATAAGCCAAATGATTATTTCCATGTGGAACTCTCCATCTAAGTCCAAATTAATGTAAAATCAATTTGCTTGGTATCGTCAATATCGATATCCGAAAGACCCGAGCTAAGGGAGAAGATATGCAATAAACTGATAAAAGGATATGACAAATAGGGTCAACAGACTTTAGAATTCTATTATCAAAATATATGCAATACATGCATCAAGCTTCAGCAAGGCGTTAAGATAACTGAGCCACCTACACTACCATAGAGGCCACGGTAATTAACTAACCAAGACGTTTCTAAGAGATGTTTGTGATGTTCACCAGACTCGATTGCTACGTGAGGTCCTGTTAGCCTTAGACCTATTATCGTTGAATCAACAGAAGCCAATTCTTAGTCGACCAGTCACATAAATATTTGATTTCTGATAACCTTATCTTTGAGAATACATCTTACGGTTTTTCAAGACTTAATTTTTAAAGTACAATTAGATTCCTGACAACGAATATTAGAAATTGGCAAGATTCATAAAGTCATCAAGGGAAAGTGAATAAGCTGATATGGCTCGTGAAGGACATGCCCAGTGAGAAACCTATAAGAACGCACTAAGTGATATGCCGACAAACTTTCATCTTTTAGACGTAGTTCCTAGAACTTGCTTGACAAGTCGCCATGAATGCTTGAGAGGCAAGGAATCAACTCCCTCCTCTCAAAAACAAAAAGGGCTAGCATTTAAAGGAAATCCAAGGAAGGTGACATCATATGTTGATTAGATGGAGCCCTACGGGAAGGTGACAAGCAATCTCGCACATTGCATGCTCAAAATACCAAGTACAAAATACTGAACTTAGAAAACATGACTCAAGAAAAGGAATCCTGAGACAATGACAGACTTGATAAAGAGATACAATAAAGCAAAACTGCAAACAGAGAACTCACCTAAAATCACCATAGCAGCTCTCATAAACAATATCAGAAATGATGAAGTTAAATAGCAAAAAGAACCGACTTCTTTCATTGAGCTCTTTGAAAAAGCCAACAAGAATATCGGGCAAGAGCAAGAGATTGTTTTCAAAGATTGTGATCCTAACCAAATCAACAGAGACCAACTCTAGTTCAATAAATCAGGATGTCAACGTGGCAATTGAAGCAAAAAGAAGCCGACTTGAATTGCCAAATTCTTGGACAAAATAAGTACATAAAGTGGTAAAAAGCTAAAATGATCCATTAAAATGACAATTCTAGTCCCAGTTTATTGCCATTACAGAAAACAACTCATGAAGGTCAAAAGTAAATGCTGAGTTTGAGGCCCTCATGCTCAAGATTTTTGCATTGCCTTAAAGCCAAAATGACTATCTCTGAAAGTTGAGGCACTTTATCTGGAAGGATGTCGAAAAGGTGATTATTTAACCACCAAGCAATAACTATAACCTAAGATCATCAATTCAAAGCGAATATCTCAGGATGGATACCGCTTAAAATACTTGATGGTATGCCCATCTTAGCACACTTCAAAATATTTACTTAATTGCTCACTTTGAGGCAAAGATCAAGTCGTCAATCCTTTTCGAATGGAAACCATTCAATGACATTATCAAAGAGCAATGAGATCGTAACCATCCAATTGATCAACCTCAAAAAATTATCCAAATATGAAGCTTCATACTATCGTGGTTATTGATTTTCGGATCTAACATTCATCGTCTTATTTCTAAAAAATTCCCATTAATAACTAGCACCTCCTAGTTGCATCATATGGGTGGCTAGATACAGAACTTCAAGTTCAATAACAAAGACCAAGAGATTGACAGCACAACCTCACCATCTCTCAGTATTTATTACACGAGTATGTTCTAATGGATGAGGAAACATGTTTCTGGATCCAAAATCAAAACTATAATAACAGAAGTGCCAATACATAAAAATGCCGGAGTTGTCCTCGCGTATTTAACTGGCATGCTTATGGATAATCACACAAGAATGTATGTTATGGGCACAAGGTTACCCATGACTAAACTCGGGATACTTTCATCTCCTTGCCAACTGACAAGTAGGAGCTTAGTAAAATAAAACTTCGATCACACACTACTTTGATGGCATGTGAAGGAAATCTCATGAGACCACGTCCTTCAGGATCTAAATATGGAAAAGCGCCAACATGGGCCTCATTTTGTGCGTCAGTCACACCACTTAAATTTATATAAGCACCTAATGCTAATACTTGCCATGTCACCTATGCCCGTCACACTAGTTTGGCAACTTGGAGACACTCCGTCTTGTGCGCTTGTCGCACCACTCAGACTGATTGAAAGCATTAACAACTTGCCCCATCTCTTATGTATGTCACACCGCTCAAATGGATTGGAGGCATTAATAACTCTATATGTCTCACATGCAGGTTGTCCTAAGACAAATCAGAGGTATCCAAATATCAAAAATCAACTAAGTAGTGAGGACCAACTGTCAATAACTTACCAAAAAGTCACAGCCACTCCAAGAGCTCAGTAAACTGAACTCGGCAAAATGGGTCTATTGTTGATACAAAAAATAGTCAGCCCAAAATCCAAGACAGAAGCCCACAAAATAATAGCTCATGAGTCCCAGCATATTATCTGACTATAAGCCCAAAATAAGTTATCCAACAATAAAAATTTCGAGCATCAAGTCGTCAAGCCTTCAAATAAGAAAACAGCTCTGTAGAAGAACTTAAATATAGCTCGTGACCTCTCCTAAAATGAGTTAAGAGTATGACTGGAACTTTATCTCCAATCACTTGCATAATCCTTATTAGAGAAGGGAACCAAATTCATCTAGGACAGAAAGCTCATATCCAGGAATTCAACTATGACAAGGACACTATGTCCATCCACAATAGGAAGCCTATCTTTAAGGCAAGAGATTTCATCTACAATCAAGAAATTGGAGAATCTTAATCCAACTATAATTCCTATTGATGCCAGCCACAAACAATTATAAGTATCCCCATAGCAACGCAGGGAGAGGCTTGAACTGATTCTTTTGTATTCAAAAGAGCTTTTAATCTCTAAAAAGGGCATGCCATTCAATTAATCAACAACAGAAACAGAGTCGACCGAAGAACTCTTCGCTTTAGGAAGAAGACTCAAGATCCCAACTCTGAACAAACTCTCAAGTGGGTAGCTCTCAGATTATCTACCCAAAACTTTCATTTAAAAATCGTACACACTTAAATTAGGGGGAAATCTTTAAAAAAAAATAATAAATAAAAAGGCAGATAGAGCGAAGAACAAGAACAAAAGAGAAAAATTCATCTCATTCCTAATATTCCAATCAAAACAAATCCGCAAGTTCGTCCTTAATTATACTTTTAATGACATAGAATTGCGAACAACTGTTTTAACAGTGAAATGTCTGTAGATGCAAACAAAATTAATCGTTGAGTTCAATTTTGAATTTATCATCGTACCGATTCCTTGAGAACGAGACGAGTGCGGCGCATGAACTGGTCCCTCATCTGCTTGCGGCGGCGGTTAGGGAGATTGTCCCTGGGGATGACGAAGCGCTCGCGGTGGGGGACGTTTTCACCGATCTCGTGCATCTCGCCGTCGACGACCCACCACTCTGACTTCCCCTCGCTTCCGCCGCCGCTGCCGGGTAGCTTCAATGGCACCTTGCCCCTCGAGGAGTTGGGCCGGGCCCACCACCGGAGTTGCTGGTGATCGTGGTGCTCTACCGGCGGCAGCACCCGCCGCGTCAACAACCGGAGCATGACCGTCTGCTCCCTTTCTCTCTGCCGCTGCGAATTGGGAGGGTGACAGAGCAGTAGGCGAATATTGGGGAGTTTTCCAAGGATTTATGATGTAGACCTGCCTATCGGGCCGTCCCAAACGGGATGTGCCGTGCACGGTTGCCCGGGCCTGGGCTGTGCTCGGGCCGTTGGCACGGTCCGACAGGCCCGTGCCGTGTCCCCGGATCGGGCCAGTCCGGGTTTTAAAATAAATAAATAAATAAAAACAGTGTTGCTTCATTTAACTAGATTTAATAAGAAATAATAACAATAAAAATAAATATTATATTATATTTTATCTCATTACATTTATATAATTACTTTAGAAGTTATACAAAGTCCAAAATGAGTTAAAAATTACAAAAAAATTGAATATACATGAAAATTCTTACAAATTTAAATACTTTTAATCAAGCTTCATTTTCTTCTGGTTAGCCTAAGATATCTAGTACAACTTCATTAGTCAAGTTTTATTCCATATCTTCTGCGTCGTACCAATCCTTTAAGCAGACACACATCTCCAATGTGTCCGACGCCGTTGAGCTTCTCAAGTGCGTGAGCACTCTACCACCTGTTCTAAAAGCAGACTCCGATGCTACAGTAGACACTGGAGGAGTTAGTAGATCAGGGGTCATATTGAAAAGCACGGGATAGGTTTTTTTCCTGTGATTTTCACCATACCAAAATATCAAAGGATTCATAATTTTCAGGAGATACGTTATCTTCATAGTTAGCTCTCTCTAAATAATAATGTAATTAATTAAAATATGTACTAGTTTATCTTGCCTTTTTTCTATGAAATACAGATGATATTATTGGATTACGAATTTCCTAGTAGATGGTTTTTTTGTAGTTTGTATTGGTACACCATACATATCTTCATATGTTTTATACATAATATCTAAACATGTTTTAATATCATTAACTAAATCCCTCACATTATTTTCATAAGACATATTTGTATAAAATAAATTTATTAATATTTCAAATCCATCTAACTTGCAACGGGGATCCACAACAGTTGCAAAATATAATAAGTATGGAAAATCTTTAAAATATTTATTAAATTTAATTTCTATAGGTTCAACAATACTTTCAAGTATAGAGTGATTTCTACATTCATTAAAAACCGAACTAATTTCGGTTAGATAATATAATGCAATATGTGTAGTTGGGTAATAAGTTCCTGACAGTGCTCTAGATGCATTTTCAAATTTGTCTAAAAACTTAGAAATGCAATACAACTGGTGTCATTCATTATTATCTAAACTATACATTGGTGACTCCATTTCATTAAAAGTGTTTATTACATTTTTATACTGAATAGCTATGTTTAACATTTTATATGTAGAATTTCATCTTGTTCTAACATCTATAGGTACAATTCTAGGTGATATTTTCAGATTTTTACATATTTATTTAAATGCTTGTCTTCTTGGCCCACTATCTTTAATAAAAAGTAATGTATACCTAAGTTTCATTAGTAAATCATTTACTATTTTTAATCCATCTTGAACGCATAAGTTTAGTATGTGGCAAATACACCAACGTGGAATAATTTTCCATCTAGAATTGGTTTTGTCATACTTTTAAGAATTCTAATTGAGACCGTATTTCAGAAGCATTATTTAAAGAAATGGTAAATATTTTTTTATCTATTCCAAAATCTGAAAAAACGCTTAGAAGGGATTGTGATAAATTATGTGCATTGTTAGAAAATTCAAATACCCTAAACCCTATTATTTTTTTCTGTATGCACCATTCTTGATCTATATAGTGTGCCGTTACGCATAAATAATTAGTCATATTTTTAGCTTTCAAACAATCTGCAATTATAGCAACTCTAAAAATTAAAGAAGTAAAAATAGCTATTAAAGTGTCCATCTGCTCTTTATATAGTTTGAACATGTCGGATATACATGTTGAACGTGGGACTTTTTTATATTCGTCAGTAAATGCTAATTTACAAAATCTTTCAAATTTGCAATTTTCCGAAAAAGTAAATGATTGTTCGTCATGTATTATAAATCTTGCTAAATGTTCTCTTGTTTTAATTGGATCATATTTACGTATACCTAATGATCCACCAAATGTGCTTATTTGTGTTTGATGTGGTACATTTGGTGGGTGATTTTTTTCTATGTGTCTTTTAAGATGACATGTTCCGCTAACTAAACGAAACGCATAAATTTTATGACAGTATTTACACTTAGCTTTCCTAACATTGCTTTCTATTAATTTTTCAAAATATTTCCATATGTCCGATCTAACAGCCCTAGTAGATGTGGTAATTTGTGTTTCGGGTATGGTTGTATCAGTTGGTTCTTCCTGAGATACAGAAAATAATACTTGAGGAGGTTGTTCTAAGGGTTGACATAGATTTTGATATTCCTCACCAGTTAAAAAGGGAGTAAAAAAACCCGTGGCTTGATAGCAAGAAGCGCTAGACGAGTGTGGATCCATTTTAATAAAATCCCAAAAAAACAAATTAAAATTCTCAAAAAAACTTTAAATTATAAATATATGTTAACTGCTGAACTATTTGAGAGAGTGTGAAATATCTAGCTAGAGAGATGAAGCTGGAAACCGAAATAGCGAAAAAAACCTTGCTTCAATGAGAAAATTTGCTTGGATCTTATTTGGGAGACTTGCTTGCTTGAGACTTCTTGATCACTTGATTGAAACTTGCTACTTGCTTTACTTGAAACTTCTTGAGAACTAAAAATTTTAGGAGATTTTTGAGAATGAATTTGGTGTATAAGAATGATGAATGGTAATAGAAGAGATATTGAGGTATTTATAGAGAAATAAATGTTTTAATTTGCAAAAAACAAATTACAAAAAGCCCCCAATGGCTATTTTGACCGTTGGGGGAAAAATCTGCAATTTTTTGCAAGAAACCCCCAACGACTATAAAAATAGCAATTGGGAGGCTATTTGCAAAAAAAATTATAAAAACCCCCCAAACACCCCTAACGGTTAAATTTAAAAAAAAAATATCGACGTGCCGGGCCGTGCCTGGCACATACCAGGCACGGCCCGGCACGGCCAGGCCGGACCATGCTGCCGGCACGGCCGGCCTTGGCTCGGGCACGGCCGGCCTTGGCTCGGGCACGGCCCGAGCCGAGGTGCCGGGCCGTGCCGAGCACGTGCCCGACACGTGCCGGGCCGACCGTGCCCAACAGGCCGCCCGACCCGATAAACAACACTATATTTATCCTAGTGAACCCAGTTTTACAGTTAACATATCAAATATTCCAATAATATTCTTAGTCTCCTTTTTTTCCACTTTTCCCTTCCTCCTCCCCCCCACCTCCATTCTTCTCTTCCTTTTCTCTATTTTAGGACCGGCCAAATCTCAAATACAAAAAACTAACTCCTTTCTTTCCTCTCCCACTTTTCTTAATCCTTTATCTTTCTCTTTCTCTTTCCCTTCCTTATCTTCTTCTCTAACCAATTTTTCTCTCTCTTTGATTTGGCCGCCACCAATCCCACTGTCGATCTGCCGTTGCCGCTGCTGATCCAGCACACGCCGCTCATCCACCGCCCCGCCGTCACTTCTTAGGTCGAGGTAGGTGATATTTCTTCCTTATTTAGCAAAATTTTTTTTATTTTGGTCGTTTTTTTAGCAAAGAACGGAAGGTATTTTGGTCTCTTTTTTTTAGCAAAGAATGTTTTTTTTTTTACTTATTTTATAGATTTTAACTGATAATTTTGAGGATTAGAAGGAGAATTTTTCTCAAAGGTTCGAATTTGATTCTGAGAATCCAATATCTTGTTTCTCAGTTTATTTATACTTTTTATTAATTAATTGATTTTATTGATCTTAAATTATTCCTAAATTAATTTCTTCTAATTGTTCTTTTTTATGTTTTTGAGAAATAACGGATTCCTATATTTTATTTTTACAAAAAAAATTAACAGAAGAACAAAGCCGCTCGCTCTCTCGAAAATTCTCCTGCTCGTCGGAGGTCTAATCGTCGACCTGTGAACTATAAAGTTGATGTTTGAAATTGAAATTGAATTGTTGGAGTTTGAAATTGGATTCAAAATGGAGAATGAGGGGAATGCTGGTGGTAGAGATGCTATAGAGATATGGTGGAGAGCCATGGAGTTGATGTATTCCATTTGGATAGAAGCATGAAAGGGGACTGTATCTTTTAAAAGTTTAATAGATAATGCTTGTATTTTAACATATTAGGTTAAATAAAGGCCTAATCTTTATTAAAAATTCCGGCGATATTCTTGTTTCGATTCAGAATGCAAATAATATTGCTTCAGAATGTTGCAAGATTTGATTTTGATTTATAACCAATGTATTAGTTGGAATGATCATCTATAAAATATTTTTTCTTTGTGTTTGTTCCTTATTATTCATGGTGATGAACATATGTAAATATTTATCAATTTTGAAAAATCTAATCGAATAGGAATGGAAACTAAATCAAATAAATTCTGCTTAGTTGGGAGAAGATTCATTTATTTGGAAAAATAAATAAAGTAAAATGAGAATTGTTGTTGCCAAGGATCAAACCAAGGGCACTTGATAAGTGGCACTCACCACTATATTATAATGACTTTATGAATAATAGGACGAAAAAAAAAACTTATTTATAGCGACCTTTATCTTTTGAACGAAAAAAGACAAAAATTAAATGTCCGGACTTCCAGTCCGGACGAAATTTTTTTCGTCCGGACTTCCAGACAGAAACCCACTATCCGGACTGGAAGTCCGCACAGATATTAGACCATCGAACTTCTAGTCCGGACAGTAGAGAGTAGTCCGGACTGTCAGTATGGACTTTGAGTTATTTTTAAGTTCATAATTTTTCTCATTCCGCACTGTTTCTAGGATTTTTGAGTAAGCAAAAGCCTAATAAAATCAATTTTCGAATTTAATTTGTGAGATAATTTAATATAGAAAAAGATTTTATGGAATAGCTGTAGATTTTAGTTTTTTTTTATTAATTGATCTGTAGTTTGAGAAGTGAATGAGAGAAGAGATTGAAGAAAGGGGTATTTTAGTGCAAACAATTCGATAGCAAACTTGTAATATCGATAAAGTTTTTAAGTGGGCTCACTAGGAAAAATGGTGTGCCCCTCTAGAAACTCCCGAATAGAGGCTGCCAATATGTAGAGTGGTTTAGCTATGGGCTAGATCAGGTTGGATCCTATGGAGCCCTCACGTGAATACATCCAAAATCCAGGAGAAAGTCTAGTGTAATCCAAAGTTCGGATCCTGTGCAGCGGGCGGGCCTAGCCTGGCGCTGCCCAGCAAGGGATGAGGAGGCAGGCGAGGCACGGCCTGCTCCACTCGGGAGCAGGTCCAGTCTAGCCCATTGGCCTGCCTCGCTGGACACGGGCCGAGTTGGCCGGCAACAACTTTTTTTAAAACATTTTATATTTTTTAAAAATTGAACTAAAGTCTTAAAAAAATTGTATTTTCAGCATTAATATTGATAAAAAATTTAGAATAGAATACTATAAAATTTCATTAATAATTTCTAAAATATGAAAAATAATTTAAAATTTTAGAATTAGAAAATATAACTAAAACTGATTTGGTTTTGGCTAAAATGGAGTAACGATCTAACTTAAATTAAAAAATAAATTTCATTGCACTCAAGTTTAAAAAATAATATAATTTGATTCTATAACAACTAATTTGAATATCACACAATGGTTAAATAGATGTGAGAAGATCCTAACCGTTACTCTCAACTTGTTGTTTATATTACTTCCTAAAGTATTGAGGTCTGAGTACAGGTGAAAAATAAATTTTACAAATTTATTGTAGCGTCTCTGGCATATACTAAAGTCTTCGGTCTTCCATCTCCATTCATCTTTCATTGAGTTTTGCATGTTATGGTCATTTGTTCGGCATTGATTTCTAGCATTTAAACATACGTACATTTCCAATGTGTTTGTCGTCATTATATTTTTCTACTTTGTAAAAACTAAAATACATGTATTAAAAGTAGATTCTGATCCTATTATAGACATTAATAGTGTTAGCATATCATGTGTCAGGATAGAAAGTATAGATAAAATTTTCCATGTGATTTCCACCACGACAAAAAATCAAAATGCTCATATTTTTCTTACTTATTTGCGAGAGCTCTAGCACGAATATATAATAGTGAAACTCATTAAATAATGTGTGAGAGAATTTTATCATTTAGATGCTAATAATAAACTGGAAAGTATTTTATTTTTAACACTTGAACCCCTAAAGAAGTAGGTTAAAATGTTGAAGTTGGGGTTTATTTTTGTATAAACTTCATGTATAGAGTACATAATATCTAAATAAACTCTAGCATCAAGAACTAAACCTAAAACATCATTATCATAGTTCTAACGTCAAAATTTAAAAGATAGGGCACTTCCATATCATTTATGAAAATTTTTAATTAAGAATTCAAGCCCTACTAATTTACAACGAGAATTCATAACAACTCCAAAATAAGAAAAATAAGAAAAAAAATCTAAAAATATTTGTTAAATTTAATTTTCATAGGAGTAATAATATTATGAAGAAATTCATTTTTTCTATATTCTAAAAAAAAAAACTCCATTAATTTAAATTAAAATTTGAAGTGCTAAATAAGTTATTAGATAATAGGTTTCAGAAAATATTTTATTTCTATTTTCAAAACAAACCCTAAAATGAGAAATGCATTCTATTAGTTCCTATTTAGCATCATTAATATCACATGTTTTTAATTTTACATTAGTAAATAATTGTATTACAATTTTATAAAGAAGGCACTCATTCAACATATGTTATGTTAAGTTCTAACGGTTCTAACATCCTCATATAAAATTCTAGTTTTCAGTTTAATGTCTGAACAAAGTCCCTTGAAGATTTGGTTTCCCGAACTGCTAGATCTCATGAAAGAAATAATATTCCTAAGTTTAACAATAAAATCATTAAGTATTCTTAGTCCATCTTGCATATACAAATTTATAGAATGACATACATAGTGTATAAGAAATAATGTTTTATCAAAATTTACTGTTGTATAATTTTTAAATACTCAATCACTGTAGTATTTTTAAAAATATTATCAAAATAAATGAAACAAAATCTTTCTTTCAATTTTGAATATCATAAAAACAGTCATAACAAATTAGCTATGAGTTAAAGTAGTATGAGAAAACTTGAATTTTTTTAAACCAATTTATTTTTTTAAATATCATTCATCATCAATGTTATAAGGAGATACAAAAATAATAATTCTGTTTAGACATTTCAACAATCAGAAATAATAAAAATTTTATAAGAGAAAGAATAAAGTATAGCAGTTAAAAAATTTACTTTCGTTCTTCATAACATTGATTTGCATGTATACCTAGGAATTTTTTTAAATTCAAGATTATGTATTATCTTTAGTTTTTTTCTAGAACGGGATTTTTAGTCATACTAAAAGATAGTTTAGTTTGAATGATATATTAAGCTAAATTATCTCTATCAGTTATAGGATTTTATATAAATATTCCTTTATTTTCACCATAAATGCTAATTCAAGTTTGTTATAGCTGATTAGATGTGTGTGTCTTTTCCTGGTGTCTTTTTAGATGGTCACTATCACTAATTTTAGAAAATGAATAAATTTTTTGATAATACAACACCACCTTTAGTACGTTTATCAAAATTATTCCAAATATATCAGATAAAATCCTAAATAAAACCTGTGGATCGTGTGAAAGGAAGAAAAAAAAAAGTAGTAGGTTCATTAATAACATTAGAAGACATAACATGATTCCTGGATTACGAGGCATAACATAATATCGTGGTTGAGAGAATGAAATAATAGTTGTATAAGTTAAAAATTGTTATTAATTTTAGTATTTTTCATAAGTTATGAATATTAAAATTATGGCCTAACCGTTGGCTAGAACTAGCTAGCAGCAAAGAAGTTCACATCTATTTTTAATTTTAAAATAAAAAACTTAGTTATAAATTTTTTTTAAAAAATAAACATGTACATCAACTTTGAAACCCGTTGGGGATTGTTTTAAAAAAAAAAGTTTGCAAAAACCCCTGCAATTGATATTTTAGCTATTGCAATTTTAAAAGTGGGTCATGTGTGCCAGCATGGGCCTACCCATGCCGTGTCGGCAGCCTAGGCCCTAGATAGCCTGCGAGTGTGCTACCCCTGGCCAACACAGACCCTTCTTCTTGAGGGCATGCATGGGCACATGCCTGTCTCGGAGAGCTAGACGGCCCAGATGCCACCCTTACTCCTAGGGGGTCCACCAATTTCCTATGAGAACCCACCCACAAATTTAAAAAAATTTACAAGTACACCTAAAAGAATTTTTCTAATGAATATCCATCTCTCTTTCACATATTTGAATTTTTATAAAAATTCTCAATCATCACACTTAGTCGTTTTCCCCTGGCAAATCATTTTAAGGTAAATCTATTTTTCCTAACTAATTCAAGTATCAATTTCTTCTTCTTCCTCCTTCGTTCATCTATATTTCAAAGCTGTTGTTTTTTTATTAGAGTTGGATTTCAAAAGATTTCGAAGGGAACTTATAAAAAATTCAAAGATAATGGATAAAATTACTAAGGAAATCATCACAATAGAGGGCTCAATCAAAATTAATGTGAATGGTCACTTTAATAATTTATAAAAAAAATTAGTTATTGGTTTGAAAAACCTTCTAGGTAAAGTTGTAAGGGATTGAGAATTTTAACTTCTATTTGACTTGTAGGAGCCGAATGAGTTGAATACCGATCGTCTACTTCAAGCAGAACAGGATACAAGTCGTTTGTCTCGTATGAGTTTGAGCGACATTCAATTTATTTTGCTTCTATTAGCTGAACATAGCAGTTTGGTGAAACTTGTTTAATTGTAATTATATAAAACTGCTCTTGTAAAGATTCTCTCATATAGTAAACGATTGTGCTTATTATATAAACATGCTAGAAACTCTATTTTATCGGCTAAACTATTTACTTGATTATTTAATTAACAATATTAATCATCTATATCTAAACGTCTAAACTAAATTATTTTTGATCCCCAAGTATTCCTTGTGCTAGGACATCTAGTTCCATTTATTATGCTAAACTCGCAACAACATCAATGGACTTATGCTGCCGGCTGCACCACACTGTACTTGGAACGTGTTGGTGAAATTCAAGCAGATTTATGGATCAAGCATTGCCACTTTAGAAATTAACGACTGAAAGTTATAGTGTTGCGGTAAATTGTAATATGATTAATATCAAATTGAATGCTTTATACACTCATAAGATTCAATTATTTAATATTCAATTTTGTGGGGGTATTCTCCTAAGATTTTAACTGTGTAATTCAAATTGATTAATCATAGTTCTTGATAGCAAAAATAGCGGAATAATACTAATGCAACAACCAGCGGAATCAAATAGTTAACCGAAGAGAAAAATAGTAGAGACAAAGAACATGCAGATTTAACGTGGTTCGGCAATGTGCCTATGTCCACGGGGACACATCGAAATCTTCCACTATATCAAAAAAGATTACAGTACTCTAGTCTCAACCACAAGAGAGATCACAATATAATCACACAAGAATTGAGATCAAACCCTAACCTCTCGTTACAGTGATTACCCTCTCCTTGTTTCCTTCGGCTGCAACAACAACCAAAGCAACAACAACCGCCTCTTCCTCTTTGTTCGGCCGAAACAACACAGCAACCACTAGCAGCCGCCCCTTTCTTTAATTCCTTTGCTTCGGCCAAAGAAATAAAAATTATAGCCACCCCACTTTATTTGATTCAACCACCGCCAACAAAAGAAACGCCGCCTTTATTTTGTTTTTCTGATTTCGGCTTAATCCAAACCCTAGCCACACACCCCATATATATATATATATATATATATATATATATATATATATATATATATATATATATATATATATCATAACATGTTTTGGTTTGGGTCGGTTTTTAGGCCCGTTTCGGCGGACCAAAACCGTTGGGGTAATAGAGCTCCATTAACAATAATCTCCCACTTGAAAACCAATTGCAAAAAATTGTAATCTCTATACATGATATTTCTAGTTCCAAAGTTTTTACCTTGATTGTTTAAAGTCCCAATTTCAGCATTCAACACAAATGCATTAAAGTTGAGCAATAGCTCAACTTTTTCCCATCAACCGGCTTTATCAACATATCTGCAGGATTCTTTCTGCCCTCAATCTTCTCCAACTTCAATTAATCATCCTCCAATAAGGATTTAATGAAGTGATATCTCAAGTGAATATATTTAGTTCATGAATGATACGCCCAGTTCTTAGCAAGATGAATTGCACTCTGACTATCACTGAATAACCTGCAATCCACTCCATCAAAACCCAATTCACTCATCAATCGCTGCAACCAAATAAACTCCTTACTTGTTTCTGCAGCTGCCACATACTCAACTTCTGTCGAAAATAAAACAACAATTGATTATAATCTTGAAATCCAGCTTACCGCTGTCCTTCCTATAGTAAAGACATAACCTGTAGTGCTCTTGCCATTATCTCTATCACCCGCATGGTCCGAATCCACAAAACCTTGCACATCAATGTTATCACCCCCAAAACACAAACAATACTTTGAAGTACCTTTTAAATACCTGATAATCCACTTCACTGCTTGCCAATGTTCCTTTCCAGGATTCTTCATGAATCTACTCACTACTCCCACTGCATGTGCAATATCTAGTCTTATACTCACCATTGCATACATGAGACTCCCAACGGCCGATGAATAAAGCACATTCTCCATGTGACTCATCTCCTCATCTGTCTTAGCACCTTTCTCCTTTGACAGTTTAAACTGACCACCAAGAGTTATAGTTACCGGTTTTGCATTCTCCATATTGAATCTCTTCAATACCTTCTTGATGTACCCCTCCTGAGATAACTACAATTTCTTGCTTTTCTTATCTCGGATAATTTGTATCCCAAGAAGTTGTTTTGCCTTACCCATGTCCTTCATAAAGAATCTCCCTGCCAATTTTCTCTTCAGATCATTAATTTTCTTCACGCATGTACCTGCCATTAGCATATCATTTATATACAAAGTAAGTATAATAAAGTTACTATCTTTAAACTTTTGTAAATATACACAATGATTTGAATTGCATCTGGCAAAATCCGAATCTAATATAAACTTGTCAAACTTCAAATACCATTGCCTCGGCACTTGTTTCAACCCATACAAGTTTCTTTTCAGTCGACATACCAAATTCTCCTTTTCTTTAACTTCATATCTCTCCGGCTGTTTCATGTATATTTCCTCCTCCAAATCACCATGAAGGAAAGCAGTTTTCACATCAAGCTACTCTAAATACAATCTTTTCACAGCCACAATACTCAGTATTATTCTGATAGAAGTCATCATGACAACAGGTGCAAAAATTTCATTGAAGTCAATACTTTTTCTCTGACCGTATCCTTTCACCACAAGTCTAGCCTTGTATCTTTGTGACCCTCCTGCCTCATATTTCACCCTGTATACCCACTTGTTGTGCAATACTTTCATCTTTGCCGGTCGTTTCACCAATTTCTATGTGTGATTCTCCTCCACAGAAGACATCTCATTACGCATGGTCTGCTCCCACTTAAGACGAAACTTATCCTGCATAGCCCCTTGGTAACTCTCTGGTTTATTTGCATCAGTATACAAAATATGATATAAAAGAATATAAAGTTTTTGAGTTAGCTTCCTTATCCTAGTGCTCCTCGTCAAAGTGGGAATATTCTCTGATGAAAAACTGGAACCATCTACTTCAGTCAGTGGCTCTCTCTCCGGTTCGGTCTCATCTGAAGCTTGTGTATTCTCAGGTGTAGCCATTTCTTCTCCTTCAGATGTAGGTATTTCTTCTTTTCTTTCATCCATAGGATCCATCCCATCCCGTGGCTCATCCAGCTCTAAGTGCTCTTTCTCAACTGTTTTCTCACTCTTACTTTCTATTTGGTCTTCATACATACATCCCTCATTGAATACTACATCTCTGCTATGAATCACCATGTTATACTCATAATCCCATAAGCGATAACCATATTCATCGCCACCATATCCAATGAATGCACACTTCTGAGATTTAGAATCAAGCTTCTTTCTCATCTCATGATCTACATGCGCATATGTTATACAACCCGAATATGTCGATAACTAACACGACCAACACCTTCGGCGAAAGGTTGCATGTCATTGAAAGTGGCAGACCCGAGTCGAGCGACGTCAAGAGCACAACTTTTGGCTCCTAATCAGGATGTACCGATACATAACTGGTGAGGATGCGACCATCTCTCCTAACGAGGATGAGCGGACGTGCTAGGGAAACACAGGGTCCCAATGTTAAAGATGCAAGTGCAAAAGGAGAAAATCAACAGCATCATTGATATCGACTATCTGTGGGAGTGTATTTTCTGGAGAAATAACAAAGCCGAATGTTTTTAACTTTAACCTCTCATATTATTTCGTAGCGTATTGCTTGTATAATAAAATTATTAATACACTGAGGACATTTCATAATTTAACGTGGAGAATTGGTATACACTTTACTTCATTTTACAGTATCATATTTATCATAATTAACTAAGAAAGCCAAAAAATTAGAAACTCAAAAAGTTTTTCAAATTTTTTTATTTTTTTAAAGTAAAAAGTAAGATTAGAAGTATTCTATATGATATATTTTCCTATAAGTTTGATTAGAGTTTGAAAGTTAACAAGATTCATATACACAATCACAAGAGTACATAGGAGAGGACAATTGAAAGTAAAATTATTTCTACGATATTATTTAGATAGTCATGATAGGTACATAAAGATATTAAATTATAAGTGATTTGTTAAGGTTGATATCTTTGTAAATATCCATGTGCATATCTCTAATTGAGTTTGATTTGGAAAATAAATGAGAATCAATATATATATATATATATATATATATATATATATATATATAACTTTTTTTCCGTTATTTTACAGTTATCCTTATTTTTTATTTTATTTATTTTCTTAAACGCAACTTTTCTTGATATTTGTAGGTAATAACACTGGAAATCTTCACGAAACAACATCTTTCCACTATGATAACCTAGGGGTTTAATTGCTTATTGCACATATTAATTACAATTGTGATTCCTATGAAAGTTAAGTTAGGATGAATTTTCGTTTTAGTTAGTATTTTTTTTATTTCCTTAATTTGATAATTTCGCTAAGAGACTAGTAAAACTCAAGTTGGGGGATGTGATTATGAGTGAAAAGTGTAGTAATTTTAGTTTATTTTTTGCACTTGTAATTTAATTTTTGTGATTAATATAAGAAATTAATAATAAATTATTTTTATTAATCAAACTCTCCATTTTAATATTTTCTAGTATTTTATGGTCTTCTTACAGGGTTATATATGGAAGAAAATAAAAAAAATTAAAGTGTATTTCAAATATCAGTCCAAACTGGCCAATTGACAGCTTTAGCTGTCAAGGCTGTCGACAGCTGTCAAGGCTGTCGAACGGCTTTTGATGCAGTTTTTGATATGATTTTGGACAGCCACGACGGCTAAAGTATTATTCAATGATTTCTAATGTAAAGAGAGTTCCCTATTAAATGGAATTCATGTTAGGTTATCTGAGAGGCTATAAATAACATTGTAATTCAGAATTTTGATGTATAAAGAAAGAGAGATACGAGAGATATTTTATATTTTTATTTATAGTTTTGTACTCTTTCATAGTTATTAATAAAATAACTTTTTTTATTCATATATTAAGGATAATAAACAATAGAAAATTTACTGGCATATGCTTATTTGCTTACCATGTCTAATTGTTTTATGTAAAGTTGATATTTTGATTCCCTGTTATCTTATTAGAATTTAAATATGTTTTTTGAGTATTTGATGATATATTCTTTTATTAGTTTTTGATATATTGTAGACTCTTTATGCACAATATATGCTTAGATTTTGAATGTTTATTTTTATTATTCAAAAGTAATGCTTAGATTAACTCAAAAAACACATAGGATTAATTGTATAAGTTAACCAAATTATTAAGTTTGCAACTTTATTTGATTTTATACTTCAAAGCTATATTTTTCCGGTTGTAGGAAAACCACGTGATCTATGAAGCTAAGATAAATAAGCATAAATATATCTAATAAATTATTCTATGAAGAGTTAACTTATCTGACCAACAATTTTATTTAAATAAATAATAATAAATCATTGTTTAGTTTAGTAAAATAAAAATTTAATCTTTTTGTTTCGTAATCTATTTCTTTCATAAATGTCCACTACAATAAAATTAACGATTCTCAAGATAACGATTTTGGGTTACCACTCTTGTACTACTCGTTGATATTTTACACTTAGGAGTATACGATTTAGATCGCAGATCACTATACACCTAAACTTGACTTCCATGCTATTGTGATACAAAGTCCTTCATAATGCCTTGTTTATATTGACGAGTAGTTAGTTGATTAATTATACTGTTAGTATGGAGGAAATGAATAGTAGAATAAAACACATATTGTGTGAGTTTTTTGTCTTATTAGGATGCATTTGCCAATACGTATATAGGCACCATCATTCTTGAAAGTTAGCAGTATGTCCATTTTATATGGAGATCGATGACTTGTGGTTGTGATCCTCGGCGCAAACGGGATTTAGAGTGCTTAGCAACATGCCATCAGGTTCTTCAGGAGACTAGTACTTGTGGATGTAGTACTACATATATATAGTACACTCCTTGAACATATGAATACTCATCATTCAGTTCCAAAAAAAATAACTAGTAAACAATAACTTAGAGCCACATGAGATTAACATATCTCTATTAGATTACTAATCTAGGTGACAATTTACGGGGACCACCTATTGAATTTATTGAGATATGTCATGCATTTATGTATTATTGCTCACATTTATATTGTGTTTACTATTTCTTTGCAAGTTCTTATTATATGATATTTGTACTTGTAGCATATAGGATCTCATTCTCATGCTATTATACTTATTCATGTTTGTTGGGCACGATCCCATTTCCTTTTTTTTTTTGCATTGACTCTGACCCCTGAGTGTACTCACATGCACTCATATAATGTTGATTAGAAGGAATCTATCTATCACTAGTAGATAATCTATATTTCTTACCAAGCTGAGAGCTAGTGGTAGATGTATGACTCCAAACGTCCAACCTTTCTTTATTTTCTCTGACCTTCATTTTATATGCTATTACTTGTATGTTTGTATTTTCTTTTGTATCTATCTTACTAGACAGTTGTTGTATATCATTTTTATTACTATTGTAAATAAGATATATAAATTATGCTAAGTATCTTACGGTCATGTTAATGAAAATGTATCTCTTCTTTATGTATGACTTGTGTAGCAAATTAGTTATTTTCTATTTTAATTCATTATTTGTTATATAAATTGTGTCATTTATATCTTGGGGCCTCTTTTTTTACATACCCATTGGTGGCACATTCCATTTCCGAGTCTATATGGGAAACATATCCTTAACAATTATGGGTGTGCCCTTAAAAGATCATACAGTTTATCGAATGCAAATTCATATTTTAGTTTATCCAATAGTTTTCATTGACAAGCTATTCTTCTTATAGTTCAAAAAATTTATTTCCTTTGAAGCATTCGTCATAATGAATGTGATGACATATTTTTTAATTTTTAGTTTAAAAAGAAAAATAAAATATTTCTTGGTCTTCTAAGATGTGATTTAAACAATGCACTTCTAATTGTAGGTGATCCCCAAGTAGTACTGTGATACTCCAAATCACACTAGTAGGCTCGAGTGTGTATCTAAATAAAAAGTAGAGTGTCACTGGTGGGCACTCTCATACTGAAGTGTACGAGACCATTTTTCTTTATACAATCACAGGCAAGAGATATGGAAGTATGCAAATATTAGATATATCCACATGTTTGAATCTATTTTCCATGACATCGCAATGCATGAATATAGCAATATCCAAAAATAGGTATCTGGAATGATAAACAATATGTGTACAAAAATATTGCTTATGTAGAAATAAGTACAATATTTGAATAGAGCAATATAAATAGTGAATATATACAAGAGTGTCCGATACCACGGATAGAACTAGAAAATATGATATATATGCGTATACAAGCTAAAATGATATATCAAGAAAACAAATGAAGATCCTACAAGAGGCTAACTACTGGCACTTATTCTACTTCTGAAATGTGGATCCTCAAGGGGTTGATCTTTCTTCTCTGCTACCGCTATCTCGGTTTGTAGATCTGGGGTGTAATAATCTCAAAGGTCAGAATCCAAACAAGAATGTAAACCCAAACTCATTCCATGCTATAGAAACTATATCAGTCTAGCATGCTAGTAGAAATAATGTAAAAGATATATACATTAGAATTATCAATTGAATTATGAAATATATGATATGCATAATGTAACATGAATTACGAAGTATATAGCATATGTAGCATAATGTGATCAAGTAACAAGATATGTAAAATATAACATGAATAATGAAATACATGATATGCATAATATAATATGAATCATGGAAAATATTATACATATAATATAACATGATCATGTAGATGGACTATGAAGTGCAAGGTATGCTTAAGATAATATGAATTATGAAGCCAATGGTATATATTGCATAATATAATCACACCAATAGATGCAAATTCTATACTATCAGTTTGGAAATGAATAGTGAGATTATTCACGTGCTCTAGAACTATACCATGCATGTCTGGTACCACAGTCCCATGACTGATCGCATATAAATCAGATTCTGCACAGTTAGGCGCAATAGAATAATATTATGAACTTCCATAGTACATGTTTTATTCCACCATTCATTTCTTCTATACCCACAATATAGTATATGTTGAGAGTCAATGTATCAATGTGACATATGTGATAGGATATATTATCAATAGTTATGTGAATATAAAACGATACACACAACAATACTGGCATGTACCAGAGTAATAGAACATGTCCATGTGTGCGATATCATTTCTAAGAAAGAAAACCATATACAAGTAATAACATGCATAAATAAACATGCGTGCATGTATATGATATTACTAGTTAAGTGGTATATGCGCAAATATCGCATGTATGCCTAAACATGAGCCTTGATAGGTTTGAACTTACTATATACAGATGATAATAAGGATAATTTATGATATATATATATATATATATATATATATATATATATATATATATATATATATATAATATATGTATATATATATATATGTATATATATGTATATATATATATATATATATATATATATATATATATATATATATATGTATATATATGTATATATATATATATGTATATATGTATATATGTATATATATGTATATATGTATATATATATATATATATATATATATATATATATATATATATATATATATATATATGTATATATGTATATATATGTATATATGTATATATATATATATATATATATATGTATATATATATATATATATATATATATATGTATATATATATATATATATATATATGTATATATATATATATATATATATATATATATATATATATATATATATATATGTATGTATATATATATATATATATATATATATATATATATATATATATATATATATATATATATATATGTATATATATATATATGTATATATATATATATATATATATATATATGTATATATGTATATGTATATATGTATATATATATATATATATATATATGTATATATGTATATGTATATATGTATATATATATATATATATATATATATATATATATATATATATATATATATATATATATATATATATATATATATATATATATATATATATATATATCATATCATAAGCCAAGATTCATATGCACGAACATAACATGTGCACTAAATTGCTATGATTTAGTAGACATTTAGTATATATATATCATATCATAAGCCAAGATTCATATGCACGAACATAACATGTGCACTAAATTGCTATGATTTAGTAGACATTTAGATTTTTATAATTGACTAGAATAAACATAGAATTTGAGGCTAAGATTTTTTGTAGTTATAAAAACTCAATTATCTTTCTAATGGATAATAAATTAGCCTAATTGGAGATGTAGAACAAAAATTATGGTTATTTTACTATGGATCTACTGTAGCTACCATGGACTTGGTATAGCAAAGATTTCTAGGATATTGTGATAAAATTAGAATTAAATTTATAGCCTAATATTCTTATCAATTCTAGATAATTCAATTAATTTTCTAATGAAACTTGAATAATCTCAATTGGAATTTTATAGCAAAAGTTATGGTCATTTTACCATAAACTTACTACTGTAGAACAACTGACTTGTTGCAGCAATAATTGATGAACTTCCAGGTTATTTTTGATTAGATATATGACTAAATTCAGGTCCGCTGTAGTTGGAAAGTTTAGTTAATCATCTTTCTAATAATACTGAAATAGGATCAATTAGAGTTAAAATACAGAAGTCATAGCAGTTCTAAAATGAATTATTGTGTATGTCTGGACAGTAACACGATATGTGCATATATAACATGCACGGTGTGACACATAGAATGAAACTCAAGAAAAATACAAATTTGAGCATTTATAATCTTGAAATAGGTTGATAATGCTTCTGGTGTTATATATGGTGATTTCATCAAGAAATCATAAACTTAAACAATTTGAGAGTATATTCTTGCATCTTATTGAATCAAAATCGGGAAAAAAACTAATATTGATACGATTACCTTTCAAAAAGTTAGAAATCTCTCAATAATTATGCTAGGGAAGAAGTACATATGCTGGAGAAGATGTCCCCATATTTGTGGAGATTATTAGAACTTATTTGAAGAAGAAAAACTCAAGAATAAAGCTCTTAAAGCAATATAGTGGATTTTCAGCCCATTTTCAGACTAATTATTTGGGAATTTATTTGAGCAAACTTGAGACAGAATTATGGTTAGAAGTCTAAAGATAAAATGAAGAGGAACATAAGAGGAAGAAGATTGATTTTTTTTTCCAGATTTCTCTAAATTTATTTGAGATGTCAAGCAGTTGCTAAAAATTGGTATATTGTCATATTAAAAACCCTTAAACTATACCTTAATTACAAATTTATCATTGGATCAACTCCTACCCATAATTGGTCAAATAAGAATGTTAGACTACTGAGATATATACGAAGTGGGAAAAATGTTAAGATTGGAACTTTAGATTTAAATTGATTATTTTAATCGGATATTTATCCGAGCATTGGCCGATCCGGAATATTCAAGAAAAATATAGAAAAATCTAAAAATAATAAGATAAGAGGTCCCCACCCTATGAAATTTGAAATTAAACATTGGGTTGAAAGATATAACTCAATTTACTCAGTATCTATCCGTATCAGTATCCGGGCTCTCGGGCTGATACATATATTACAAATAAACTGATACAATGGTTTAAAAATTAGGGTTGTTACAGAGTACTCACCTAGCAAAAACTTTCGTTCTTGAGATTTAAATAAAGAATGGAAGACAACAATATGGTAGATGGTGAAGTCTTGATGAATTAATAATGAGTTTAATTCTTAATATGGTTTACATGTCGCTTGAATACTCAGATAAACAGAGGAAGTCCCTATTAAATATAATGTGACAATATTATCCCTGCAGAGTATTCAATCCCATGTAGTACAATGTTAACATTTGAGGAAACTTATTGGTAGAGAAATTTGCTTTTCTTTGGCATTTCTCATTCTCGATATGATAGTGATTGATATTTCATTTTCTTATTCATAGATATACCTTGATATTTTTCCAGACAAAATTTGAACTCTTGAATCTTAACTATTTGCAACTATTTTGACTTCTTTTTACTGTTCTTTTTTAAACTATTTGCAAGTATGAACATTTTGTAGAACACTAATTCAACCTCATTTGTTTGCTTAGTTCAGCCCAAATCAAAACTTAAAGGAATAGATCCCAAGTCTACATAACTTCCCTATTTCTAAGGGGTCCAATATATAAATTTCACACAAACTCTTATTGGTGTAGTTCTTTGGGAGTCTAATTCAATTATGGCCTTGGATCTATTTTATATTAGCATTAGTTAAATTTGCTCTTGTCAGTTAAATGCATCCGACAAAAATATCCCATTTGTGCTTATTATTTTGTTATATGTACAGAATAAAAAAGAGCTCATTACTTCTCTATCTTTCTGTATAGAGGTTGTTCTAACTGTAATGGATGTACAATAATAGATCTATTAGTACCTCCTCTAAGACACTTGCAAATATAGTTATATTAATAAGTATATCAAGTTTGCTACCATGAATGTACTGAAGAGGGCAACAAACATATATAAGATTATGAAAATGGATCCACCTATCCCAATTATCACTATAGATTCTTTCAATATATAGTCTCACAACCTTATTTATAGGTTGATTACGAGAAGTCATTTATCTGGAAATGAAAGGACAAGCATAGAATTAGGATAAAAAATAAAGGATAGGATATAGAACAAGATTAGGATACAAGGAAGTATTAATGGATATTGTTTGTATGAATATGACAAAATCCTAAGGTCATTGGTTAAATAATAAAAATAATAGATATTTTAAATCCACTTCTGACGGCCCAAATCATACTGGTGAGCCTGAGTGTGTCTCCCAATAATGGTTAGGGTGTAATCAGAGGGCACTCTCAATATCGGAGTGTACAAGACTATTTTTTTATATAATCACATGCAAGAGATATGAAAGTGCGAAAATATGAGATATATACCTTGGATCTGAATCTATTTGTTACAACATCACAATGCATGAATATAATAATATCTAAAAATATGTATTTTGGAATGATAAGTAATATGTGCACAAAAAGGTTGCTCATGTAGAGCCAAGTACAGTATTAAAATGGAGCAATATAAGTATTAAATATGCACAAGAGTATATGGATACCATGAACAGAAGTAGGAAATATGATATATATATATACATACAAGCCCAAATGATATATTCTCAAATGGATGAATAGCCTATGAGAGACTGGCTAGTGGCACTCTGTCTACTCCTGGAAATGTGGATCCTCAAGGGGTTGGTCCTTCTTTGCTACCGTTGTCTCGGTTGGTAGACCTGGGGTATGATAAACCCAAGCAGGAATACAAATCCAAGCTTACTCCATGCTATAGAAATCATATTAGTATGGCATGCTAATAGAAACAATGTAAAAGATGTATATATTTGAATTATGAAATATATGATATGCATAATATCACCTGAATCATGAAGTATAATATATATGACACATTTTTCATAATGATACATATGCACATACAAGCCCAAATGATAAATCACATGAGTTATGAAGTATAATATATATGACACGTTTATTTCATAAAGTTAACTCATGAGTATAGGAATTGATTAGGCTCGTGGAATAGAGATTTTATTATAGGTAGATTAGTAGGATTAGTTGATGTTATGATTAGGAAAAAGATTAATATTTTGTGTGAGTAGAAGACTAAGTGGGTATGTGAGAAAGTTAAAGTTATAGAGTTTTGGAATTATAAATTTTAGATAAAGGCAGAGATATAAATCATAATGGAGTTAGTGTGATCATAGATAAACAATTACTTAACGATGTAGTGAAAGTTAGGAAAAATGGTGATTTTTAATGTTATTAGTACCTATGCACCATATGTAAAACTTGATGAATATATTAAACGTCAATTTTAGGAGGATCTAAATGAGATGGTATAAGAAATACCTGTTAGAGAAAACTGTTTATTAGTAGTGATCTCAATGGACATATATGAACTAATCATAATGGGTTTGATAGTGTATATGGAGAATTTGATTTTGGAGAAAGAAACAAAGCGGGTAACTTAATTTTAGATTTTGATTTATCATATGATTTGACTCTAGAGAATACTTAGTTTAAAAAAATAGTTTCTCACTAATTACTTTTAAAAGTAGATTGAGTGTGAGCCAAATAGATTTCTTTTTAACTCGGAGGGTAGATAGAAGTAGTTGCATTGATTGTAATGAAGTGCTAAGTAAGAGTGTAGTAGCCCAATATAAACTCTTAGTTTTAAATATTTGGATTAGAAAGAGACTTAGAAAGATTAAGTATAAGTCATATCTGAAGGTTAAGTACTAGTGATTGGAAGTAATCAAAACGTTTTATAGATAGATTAGTACAGAAAACAAATTTGAAGGACCATAATTATTCCGATGTAACATGGAATAAAATAGTTAGCCGCATTAAGAGAGTAGTTAAAGATATATTTAGTGAGTCGAGGGGTGGTGCTTCACCATATAGGGACACATCATAGTGGAATGAAGACATGAAAAATATTAAGATCAAGTAGGACCTTTATAGAGATTCGAAAAAGAATAATGATGAAACAAATTTTAAGAAGTATAAACTAGCCAAGAAAGAGGCTAAGAAGCTGTTCATGATGCAAAAATTAAATTATACAAATAAGTGTATGAGAAGTTAAATAATGAAGAGGTAGAAAAGATTATATATAGAATTGCTCGAATAAGAGAGAGAAAGTCTGGAGACTTATATATTATAAATTATATTAAAGATGAGATTCAGAAGATTCTAATTTGAGATAAAAAGATTAAAAAAAGATGTAGAGATTATTTTGATAGATTATTTAATGATAGTTTTACTTAAGATTTGGAAGATCTTACTATTCAATGTGAGAATGTGAATTGTAGTTTTAAGCAAAAAGTTAAATAATCTGAAGTAAAAAAGGTTTTGAAGAGGATGAAATAAAGCAAAACTGTTGGTCCAAATGAAATTCCTATCGAGATATGGAGATACTTAGAAGAGGCGAGTGTGAGATGACTGATAGACCTCTTTAATATGATTTGATAAATAAAGAATATGCCAAATGAATGGAGAAAGAATACCCTATTATCTCTATATAAGAACATTGGTAATATTCAGAATTATTCTAACTACATAGAATAAAACTCATGTATCGCATTATGAAGTTTTGCGTAAGGGTAATTGAATATAGATTAAGATAAACTGTAAAACATCAGAGAGACAATTTGGATTTATGCCAAGCGGATCAATGACAAAAACTATTCATTTATTCCATCAACTTATAGAGTGATTCTGTGAAAGAAATAAAGATTTGTATATGACCTTTGTTGATTTAGAGAAAGCCTATGATAAGGTACCATAAGAGATGTTTTGGTGGTCATTGATGAAAAAAGAGTCTCCATCAAGTATATTGACATCAGTATGAACATGTATGATGGAGCAGTGGCCAATATCAAAACTTATGGTGATATAACAAATAATTTTTCAATACAGTTGGATTGCATCAAGGATCTCTACTGAGTCCGTTTTTATTTGTTGTAGTGATGAATAAGCTTACAGAACTATAAAATATGAGATACTTTGGTGCATACTATTTGCTGATAATATTATTTTAGTTGAGAGACAAGAGCAGGGTGAATACCAAGTTAGAGTTATGGATGCAAATATTAGAATATAGAGGTTTTAAATTGAGTAGGTACAAAATATAGTATATGGAGTGTAAATTTAGTAAATGACGGACCTAAAACTATAGTGCTGATATAGTGTACATGTAAGAGATATTAGTTTAGGTATTTGGCTTCTATTGCTCAACATGATGAAGAGATCGATAGTGATGTTAATCATAAGATCCGAACTGGCTATTTGAAATGGAGGATTGCAATGGAAGTTTTATGCAACCGTAATATTCTATTAAAGTTAAAGGAAAATTTTTATAGAACTGCTATTAGGTTAGTTTTATTATAAGGATGGATTGATAGGCTATAAAGAAATGTTATTTACAGAAAACAAGCGTAACAAAGATGCATATACTTCTTTGGATGTGTAGCAATACTCAGAAAGATAAAGTGAGAAATGATGATATTCATGCTAAAGTAGTGTGGTATCCATGAAGAGAAGATGCAAGAAATTCACTTAAGATGGTTTTGGTTATGTGCAAAATAGATCTACAAATGCACCATTTCGACAAGGAAAGCTTATCAATGTAGGACAAGTTAAAAGAGTGAAGGGAAGACTGAAAAAAGTATGGCTAGAGGTGATACGAAAAGATATAGTTTCTAGAGGTTTAAATGAGAACATATTACTCGATAGAAATGAATGGAGAAGGATCATCAGTGTGATCGATATGGCATAATTCTCTGTTGGTTCATGTAGCCTAACCCAAGTACTTGGGATAAAAGGCTTAGTTGTTGTTTGTTGTTGTATGCATATGGGCTGGATTATGAAGTACAAGATATGCATAAGAAAACATTAATCATGATGCAAATATTATATACAATATAATATCATCATGTAAATAGATGCAAATTCTATCCTATTAGTTTGGAATTGAATATTAGAGTATTTATATGTTCTAAAAGTGTACCGTACATGTCCGATACCATGGTCCCAAAACTGATCGATTACATACGAATTGAATTCTACACTGCTAGGTGCAATAGATATAAAACTATTGATGCAAATAATGACATGACTACAAAAGAGCCAGTTCAAGTTCCAACTGGACTGGTTACAAGAGCACGAGAAAAGAAGTTCAAAAATGCACTTAATGGACTGATTCAAGAGGTTTGGGCTCAAGCAAATTCGTGGAGGCCCATTGAGGATGGTTCACGAGTTCAAAAAAGATGCATCAACATGATTCAACTGCTAGAAGAATTCGGTCAAAGCTGATTGTTTCTTTTTGTTTTGTTTCTATTTCTAAAACTTTCCTTGTATTGATCTGCTAAATTAAGGGGCTGATTGTTTCTTTTCTTTTGTTTTTATTTCTTGAGCTTTCCTTGTATTTTTTTAGCCTATAAATAGGCGTCTAATGGAATAGAAGGGACATACAGTTTACAGATAATTGGTGAGTTTATTCTCTTTGGTTCTTTGAAGGACTATTCGAACTTATCGGAATTCTTCCGTGGCGTTCATCATCGACTTATCAAATGGCTTTCCACTACCGTTTGTGCCGTCTTTCTTATACCAAGGTTCTTACTTCGCATTAAATAACGGGTTGAGGTCAATTATACCGAGGTTCTTGTTTTTGTTGAAGCAACGGGTCGAGGTCTCCCAACCAAACCTGATCGTGGACGTTCTTGGATTTTTCTGCTGGTCTCGTTATTCTTGACGGGATTCACATCATTTGGTATCAGAGCCACGGATTTTCTCGTCTCAGGTTTGCCTATCCCATTTAAATTTAGTTTCTTTTTTTCTTACTTGGCCGAATTTGTTGTGGCCGAATTGGTTCTAGCCCTAGGTCCCTATTCTGATCGTAATTTGTTTCAAAATATTGTTCTGTTTTTAACGAAAGAAAGAAAAGGTCCGAAAAAAGGGGTCTGAAAAAAAATGGGTCCGAATAAAAAAAAAAGAGTGAAAGGATTGTTTTTTCGTTTGTTTCCAATAAACCCGAAAATCACCTCACCCCAAAGACCAAAAATTTTCGTGGAAATTTTGCTGAATTCTGCTTTGAAAATCTAATCACCCATATCCCTTATTTTCTTACCATTTGAACTTGAATTCCCTTGGTGAGTTCTTGGTGAATTGTTACTGGAATTTTGAATATTATTCGAATAGTTTCAAAAGAACTGAAAGAGGATTATCGAGTGGAAAAAGGCAAGAGTGGTGAGCATATTAGACGGTAAAAGCCGATTATACTGAGTGAAACACGAGTGGAATAGAGTGAATCATTCTTTGAGTGAAACATGTGAGGGAGTGTGTGAGGTCTTTTTCCTTTTTTTTTTGTTTTCTAACTTTGATTTGCAGCAATCATGTCTCACAATAGTGAAAAGAGCATCGTCGAAGGTGCTATAGGGATGGCTGACCCAAAGTTGCTCATGGAGGCCATGATGAGTGAGATGAGGTTAGAAATGGAGCATGTACATGAGCGGATTGATTGGATGGAGAATACACGTTTGGAGCAGCCACAAAACACTCATAAGGTGCATAGGAGGGAAAGAGTTAAACATCTGGGAGTGAGAGATGAAGATGGAGAGTATTATGGGGCTGGTTTTGATGAAGAAGAAGATCGGGGTTCAGTTGTTGGTAATAGGAGATATTGAGGGTGGTTTAGAGAAGATAGGAATCGGGAAGATAACAACTTGGGTAGTATCAAGATAAAAATTCCAGCGTTTCAAGGAAGAAACGACCCCAAGGCTTATCTTGAGTGGGAGAAAAAAGTGGAGTTAGTGTTCGATTGCCACAACTACTCTGAGATGAAGAAGGTAAAACTTGCTGCCATTGAGTTTTCTGACAATGCTAAATTGTGGTGGGATTAGTTAGTGTTGAACAGGTGGCGAAATAGGGAACGACCGGTAGAGACGTGGGAAGAGATAAAAATAGTGATGAGGAAGCGGTTTGTGCCCAACCATTACCACCGGGAGTTGTACAATAAATTGCAAATGCTCCGATAAGGTAACCGGAGTGTGGAGGATTATCATCAAGAGATGGAGATTGCTATGATCCGAGCAAATATCAAAAAAGACCGAGAGGCTACTATGGCTAGGTTCTTGAATGGTTTGAATCAAGAAATTCATGATAGGGTGGAGATGCAGTATTATGTGGAATTAGAGGATATGGTACACATGGCCATCAAGATGGAGAAACAACTCAAGAGGAGGGGTGGTACACGTGCATCCCTTAATTCGAGTTTTTCTCATGGAAACTGAGTCATGTGAAGAAAGAGGAGAAACCAGCTGTAAAACCAAATTTGAGCCAAAACAAGAGACAACCAACTATGGCACTCAAGGTAAATCTGACCATTCCACTTCTCAAAATCGTGACATTAAGTGTTTTAAATGTCAAGGCAAGGGTTACATAGCAAGTCAATGCCTGAACAAAAGAGTCATAGTGATAAGGGGTAATGGAGAGATCGAAACCGACGACGAGTCCGATACCGACTCGATGCCACCATTGGAGGACGTGGATGATGAAGAATATGCGGTTCAAGGTGAATTGTTGGTGTCAAGAAGACTCCTAAGCTTGCAAGCAACAAAAATTGAAGAAGTGCAGCGAGAGAACATCTTTCATATTAGGTGCTACATCAAAGACAAGGCATGCAGTATGATTGTTGATGGAGGAAGTTGTACTAATGTTGCAAGCATAACCTTGGTGGAGAAATTAGGACTGCCCACACTGAAAAATCCTAGGCCATACAAGTTACAATGGCTGAATGATAGTGGCGAGGTAAAGGTGAATAAGCAGGTTTTGGTTTCATTCCGCATCGAAAAATATGAAAATGAAGTTTTGTGTGATGTAGTTCCGATGCAAGCTGGATATTTGCTATTAGGCTGCGACTGTGGCAATTCGATCGGAGAGTTAAGCATGATGGCTTTACTAACAAATACTCGTTCGTGCTCAACCAAAAACCCATCACTCTTGTACCAATGACACCGAAACAGGTTTATGAAGACCAAGTGAGGTTGCAAAAAGAGAGTGATCAAAAGAAAGAGAGTGAGCAAAAGAAAAAGAGTGAAAATCAGAGAGTGGTCGAGCAAAATGAGAGAGAAAAAAAAATCAAAATTCAGCCATTGAGAGAAAATCAGAGAGAAAACAAAAGAATTTCTAGCAAAAGTGAGTGAGATTAAGTGAGCAATGTTTTCAAATCAGCCGATGATTGTACTTTTGTACAAAGAGGCATTTTTAAACTCTAACGAACTTGACCCTGCTTTGCCCAGTTTTGTTGTTTCTCTTTTGTAGGAATTTGAGGATTTCTTTCCCGAGGAAACACCACATGGACTACCACCAATTCGAGGGATTGAACATCAAATTAATTTTGTTCCTGGTGCGACAATTCCAAACCGACCAGCCTATAGAAGCAATCCCGAGGAGACAAAGGAGCTTCAACGGTAGGTAAGTGAGTTGCTGGAGAAGGGGTACATGAGGAAGAGCATGAGTCCGTGCGCCGTTCCGATTTTACTTGTACCTAAGAAAGATGGGATATGGAGAATGTACGTTGATTGCCGAGCCATCAACAACATAATGGTAAAGTATCGTCATCCTATTCTTCGTTTAGATGACATGTTAGATGAGTTGCATGGTTCTTGTGTGTTCTCTAAGATTAATTTAAAGAGTGGTTAGCATCAGATTAGAATGAAAGAAAGAGATGAATGGAAAACTGCCTTTAAAACAAAATATGGTGTGTATGAATGGTTAGTTTTGCCTTTTGGTTTGACTAATGCACCAAGCATTTTTATGAGACTTATGAATCATGTTTTGTATGCATTTATAGGAAGGTTTGTTGTTGCTTATTTTTATGATATACTCATTTATAGCAAAAACTTGGATGATCATGCCGTACATTTGAAATCGGTTTTAAATGTGCTTAGGAAAGAAAAGTTATTTGCTAACCTAAAGAAGTGTACTTTTTGCACCGATAAGCTTGTATTTCTGGAATTTGTTGTTAGTGCACAGCGTATACAGGTTGATGAAGAGAAGGTACGTGCAATTCAAGAGTGGCCGAGTCTCACAAGTGTAGGCAATGTTCGTAGTTTTCATGGACTTGCTAGTTTTTACTGGCGGTTTGTGAAGGACTTTAGTAGCATAGCCGCACCACTTACTGAAGTGATCAAGAAGAATGTCGGATTTAGATGGGGAGAAGAACAAGAGAAGGCATTTCAGCTAATCAAAGAGAAGTTGACCAATGCCCTCTTATTGTCTTTACCTAACTTTTCTAAAACGTTTGAGATTGAATGTGATGCTTCAGGTATTGACATAGGTGCAGTTCTTATGCAGGATGGACGACCAATTGCTTACTTCAGCGAAAATTAAGCGGGGCAGCCTTAAACTACCCGACTTATGACAAGGAGTTGTATGCATTGGTTCGAGCTTTGGAGACATGGCAGCACTACCTATGGTCTAAAGAGTTCGTGATTCACACTAATCATGAGTCGTTGAAATACTTGAAGGGCCAACATAAGCTAAATAAAAGGCATGCTCGTTGGGTAGAGTTCATTGAGACATTTTCATATGTCATCCGGTATAAGCAAGGTAAGGAGAATGTGGTCGCTGATGCACTTTCTCGCAGGTATGCATTACTCTCTACACTTGATACAAAATTGCTTGGTTTTGAACACATTAAAAGTTTATAATTGATGACCATGAATTTTGTGAAGAGTACTAGGCTTGTGAGAAAAACGCTTGTGGTAAGTTCTTTAGACACGATGGGTTCTTGTTTCGAGAAAATAAGTTATATGTGCCTAACTGTTCTTTTAGGGATTTGTTAGTGTAGGAATCCCATGGAGGGGGATTAATGGGACATTTTAGAGTTGCTAAGACCTTAGCTGTTTTGCAGGAACACTTCTATTGGCCACACATTAAACGAGATGTTGAGCGAATTTGTGGCAGATATGTCACATGTAGGCAAGTTAAATCCAGAGTGCAGCCCAACGGTTTGTATACTCCTTTGCCCATTCCTAGTGAGCCTTAGATTGATATTTCAATGGACTTTATGTTAGGATTACCTAGGACTAAACGTGGAAGAGATTCGATTTTTGTGGTTATGGATAGATTTTTCTAAGATGGCACATTTTATTCCATGTCACAAAACGGATGATGTTTCGCATGTTGCTGATTTGTTCTTTAGGGAGATTGTGAGATTGCATGGCATGCCTAGAACCATTGTTTCAGATAGAGATTCTAAGTTCTTGAGCTATTTTTGTAAGACTTTGTAGTGTAAGTTAGGTACCAAGATTTTATTTTTTACTACTTGTCACCCCCAAACTGATGGTCAAACCGAAATAGTAAATAGAACTTTGTCTACTTTATTGAGGGCAATAATTAAAAAAAACATCAAAACATTGAAAGAGTGTTTACCACATGTTGAGTTTGCTTATAATAGGTCTATTCATTCTGCTACTAATTTCTCACCGTTTGAAATTGTTTATGGGTTTAATCCTTTGACTCTATTGGATTTATCTCCATTACCTGTTTCTGAGCATGTTAATTTAGATGGAAAGAAAAAGACTAATTTTGTTAAGCAGATATATGAGAAGGCGAGACTCAACATTGAGAGAAGAACGGAACAGTATGCAAAACAAGCTAACAAGGGGCATCGCAAGCTTGTTTTTGAACCCGGAGATTGGGTGTGGTTGCATATGAGAATAGAGAGATTTCCGGCTCAAAGATGTTCCAAACTGCTTCCAAGAGGGGATGGTCCTTTCTAAGTTCTAGAGCGCATCAATGACAATGCTTACAAACTAGATTTGCCCGGTGAGTACAATGTTAGTGCTACTTTCAATGTTACTGATTTGAATCCTTTTGATGTAGGTGATGATTTGAGGGCAAATCATTTTCAAGAAGAGGGGAATGATGCAAATAATAGCAAGACTACAAAGGAGCCAGTTCAAGTTCCAACTGGGCCGGTTACAAGAGCACGAGAAAAGAAATTCAAAGATACACTTAATGGGCTGATTCAAGAGGTTTGGGGCAAGCAAATTCGTGGAGGCCCATTGAGAATGGTTCACGAGTTCAAAAAAAATGCATCAACATGATTCAACTACTAGAAGAATCCGGTCAAAGCTGATTGTTTATTTTTGTTTTGTTTCTATTTCTAGAACTTTCCTTGTATTGATCAGCCAAATTAAGGGGCTGATTGTTTTCTTTTGTTTTGTTTCTATTTCTTGAAATTTTCTTGTATTTTTTTAGCCAATAAATAAGCGTCTAATGGAATAGAAGGGACATACAGTTTACAGATAAGTGGTGAGTTTATTCTCTTTGATTCTTTGAAGGACTATTCGAACTTATCAGAATTCTTCCATGGCGTTCATCATCGACTTATCAAACGGCTTTTCACTACCGTTTGTGGCATCTTCCTTATACCAAGGTTCTTGTTTCGCATTAAACAACGGGTTGAGGTCAATTATACTGAGCTTTTTGTTTTTGTTGAAGCAACGGGTCGACATCTCCCAACCAAACCTGATCATGGACGTTCTTGGATTTTCCTACTGGTCTCGTTATTCTTGACGGGGTTTGCATCAACTCTAAACTTCCACAATAGATATGTGACGGATGTGATAGGATGCATGTATTAATAGTCATGTGAATATGAAACACAGGCATGACAAAACTAGCAAGTACTAGATTTATAGAACATATTTCATGCATGCCGTATCATTTCTGAGAGAGAAAACTATGTACAAGTAATAATATGCATAAATAAATGTACATTCTTGTACGTCATATCACTAGTTTAGTGGTATATGTACAAATATGATGTATGCCTAAACATGAGCTGCAACAGTGAACCCACCATGAACAGATGATAATAAGGGTGATTTAAGATACGTACATGTGTATCGTATCATAAGCCAAGAGGCATATGCACGGACATAACATGTGTGCCGAATTGCGACTATTCAGTGGACACTTAAATTTCCATATCTTTTTTGACTAGAATAAACATAGAATTTGAGGCTAAGAACTTTTGCAGTTATAAAAAACTCATTTATCTTTTTAATGAATTTTAAATGAGCTTAATTGGAATTCTAGAACAAAAATTATGGTTGTTTGACTATGGTCCTACTGCTGCTTTGGACTTGATATAGCTGACATTTCCAGATTATTTTTTACCATGATAGAATTAAATTTAGATCTTAAAATATTTATTAGTTCTAGATAATTTAATTAGTTTCCCAATGAAAATTGAATAAACTCAATTGGAGTTCTAAAGCAAATTTTATGGCTATTTTACCATGGACATGCCACTGCAAAACTGCTGACCTAGCGCAACAATAATTGATGAATTTTCAATTATTTTTGGTTAAGTAAATGGTTGAGTTAGGGTTCACTATAGTTAAAAGAAGTGTAGTTTAATTAATTATCTTTTTAATCGTATGGAACAACTTCAATCAGAGTTAAGATAAAAAAATTATAGCTGTTCTAAGATGGATTGTTGCATATGTCTGGACAATGATACAATATGTGCTCATATAACATACACAGCATGCCACATATAATAAAACTCAAGATAAATGCAATTTTGAGTATCTATAGTCTTAAAAAGGTTTGATGATGCCTCTGGTGACATATATCAGGTGAATGCATCAAAAACTCACAAATTTAAGAGATTTTAGAGTTTTCTTGATGCAATCATTTCATATATGGAACCGGGGGCATTATCAAATATTTTTTAAGATTATAAATACTCCAATTTGCATCTATCTTGAGTTTGATTGTATGTATCACATTGTGCATCTTATATGTGCACATACCTTGTAGCTATCTAGATATATACAACAATTCATCTAAGAACTGTTGTATTGACCACATTCTAACGCTATTAAAAAGATGATTAACTAAATTACAATTCTTCAAACTGCAGTAGACTCTAATTTAGCTATTTATCTAACCAAAATTAACTTGGAAGTTCATCAATTGCTTCTATTCTAGGTTAGCAGTTCTGCAGTAGCGAGTCCATGGTACAATGACTATAATTTTTGCTCTACAATTCTATTTGAGCTCATTCAAGGTTCATTGAGAAGCTGATTAAATTATCTCGAGTGATCTCAGACTTTAATTCTGTCTTTATCAAAATAATCTGGAAATCTCAGTAGTGTCAGGTTTATAGTAGCAGCACCAGGTCCATAGTCAAATAACTATAACTTTTGTTCTAGAATTTCAATTAAACTCATTTAAGATTATTGGAAAAGTAATTGACTTTTCTACAACTGCAAAAATCTTAGACTCAAATTCTTTGTTTATCCTAGTCAATAAAATCTAGAAATTTGTCTGTCTACTTAATCATAGCAATTTAGGCACACATGTTATGTCCGTACATGTGCCTCTTGGCTTATGATATGATACGCATGTACATATTTTAACTTTGTTATCACCTGTATATAGTGAGTTCAGACCTAACACAAACATGTTTAGGCATATATGTCGTATTTGTATATATACCACTTGACTATTGTATGATATACATGCATACATATTTAATAATATATGTTTTACTTGTATATGGTTTTCTTTCTTGGAAATAATACCCCTCACATTGAACATGTTCTATAACTCCGGTACTTGCCAGTATTGCTGTGTGTATTGTTTTATACTCACATGACTAATGATAAATGCATCTATTACATATGTCATATTGATATATTAACTCTTAAAATATACTACATTGTGGTATGAAGAAAATGAATAGTGGAGTGAAACACGTATTGTGGGAGTTTATTGTGTTATATCTATTACGTCTAGCTCTACGAAATCCGATTCATATATGATAAGTCTCAGGACTGTAGTACCAAGCATACACAATACTCTTCTAGAATACATGAATACTCTCACTATTCAGTTCCAAATTAATATGGCAAAATTTGCATCCATTTGATTAATCATATTATACTATATATATCATTTGCTTCGTGATTCTAGTTTTCTTATGCATACCTTTTTCATAGCCCATATTCATGTTATATTGTATATCATATACTCATATTCGCCATAAAATTGAAATTTTATTGAACTTTAAAGAGAAGTCACAATAAGGATGGTTGTCCATCTACAGAATATGAGAAATCTAGTTTTTTACTATGTTTAATACCGGGTTCTGTTATGGCCATGGAGGATGATCTTACTCTCCATTAATGCTCTAAACACAAGTTCTTCAGTTGGCAGCTTCTGCAAATTTTTTGGATGCAAAAGACTCTGAATTCTTAGCACAAGTACTCAAGTGGAGATAATCTAACCTTAGTCCAACCTTTAGCTATTTATAGAAATTGATAGACTTTTGAATTGGTGTAACTGTCCAATTAATAGTCTCTTAAATTTGAGGATTAATTTTCTACTTTTAATCCATTGGATTTGTATTAAATCTCCAGGATTTGTAACTGAAATCTTAAATCCACTTAATTTGTAACTAAAATGTGGATATTAGCCTTTAGATTGGTGTCTTGGCTCTTTGCAGCTTGCATGACATGCCCAGACCAGTGTTTGGGTGTCAATGAAAGTGATTTTCGTCTCTTGAGACTTTGGAATGAAAACGCGGTCCTCTGAGTTTTGCGGCTATACTTAGCTCAAATTATGTGCTTAGAAGAAAGGTTAAATACGAATCTCTCTATGATTGATGATCCATATTTTAGCTCACAAACCCACATTTGGATACAAATAAGGATAGTTTTTACCCTCTGAGACTTTGGAGTGAAAATGCGACCCTATGGGATTTGTGTTTTAACTATATTTAGCTCTAATCATGAGCTCAAAAGATAGTCCAGAACATGCATCTCTCTTTAATTGATGATCCATATATTAATTTCTCAGCAAGACCTGCATTTGTATTGAAACGGGGTTATCTTTAACCTTATAAAGCTTTGTGATAAAAAAGTGACCCTACATTTGAAACATAGCTTTAACTTCGTGTTTTAAGGTCAAATGGGGATATTCTTAATTTTCTAAGGCCTAAGAAATTACCTAAGAAATTAAGACGTGGCCATGTGGGGTCCATACTTAGCCTTAGCTTTTGACTTAAAAACGCAGGTTTCTCTAATGATGATCCACGTTTTTTATTTAAGTGCTATTTTCAACACTCCTAAGGGTCGCATTTTTCTATATTTGGTGAGATCTCATGTCACTTAAGATAATGAGATCAAAATGTGACCTTTGTATTTTCTTGTTCATATTTTCTTGTATTTTGAGAGAAATTTTATCTCTTGACATCATTAAATCTTAATGCGACTCTCAAAAGTCTGCACTTTGATTTTACAAATGTATTTCTCTTTAATTTCAAAAAAATTTGCCCACAAAACCCCCTCTAAAGTTTTCAAAATTTTGTAAATTTGAAGGTGTTTGGAAATACTTTGGATATATGACACACTTAATTTTGGGCTAAAACGCAACTCTATGCCTAAAGACGTGAGTTTGCATTTAAAAAGGAAAACACGACCCAACAATTAAAAATGCGAGCCTGCACTCGAAAAGGGAAAATGCCACCCATCATTTTTTAAAAAAAATGCGAGTCCGCATTTTAAGCTGTGTATTTGAAGCATCACTGCTTTTACTGCCTTTCTAGCGCAAAGATCGAAGTGCTCCTGCACTTATACTGATGAAATCTCTTCGAGATTTGGGCCGAAGATTTCAGCCATCAAGTCTTCTATATAAGACACCAAGTCTCTTTCAAAAGTCATTCTAACTTAAGAAAAAATTTCGAGCTCTCGATCTTTCTTTGTCTCTTAGCTTCTTCAAGCTCTTCATCTTCTAGCTTCTCCATGCTCTTCTTTTAGCCTTCGGGCTTTTCTAACTCTAGGTTTTTTTAGAACTCTTATAGAGAAAATGACAAGAAAATCTTCATCCTCTAGCCAAACTGCCAATGGCGCTCATGACCCTCAAGCCACATCTGGCTCTTCTTCGGCCATAGTTCGGGAAGAACCTATGATTTGCGGTAAGCTAACGAGTTTCGTCTCATTTAATTTGGTTGATTCATTGCCATGGGCTAATATTGAACTTTTAAAAAATATTAATTTTGAAAAGCAGGTCTGTAATCCATGTTTTGAATCTAAAATATAAAACTTAAAAAAAACTTTTCTTTCAAACGCGGGTTTGTGATCCTATTTTGGGTTTTTAAGATTAAACTTGAAAAAGTTTATCTATTATATTTGAAACATGGGTCTCCAAAGACTTGTGATCCACATTTTGGATTTGAAAGATAAAACTTTAAAAATTTTATCTTTTAAATTTGAAACACGGGTCTCCCAATACTTGTGATCCGCATTTTGGATTTGAAAGATAAAACTTCAAATGTTTATCTATTAAATTTGAAATGTGAGTCTCCAAAGATTTGTGATCTCCATTTTGGATTCGAAAGATAAAACTTCAAAAAGTTGATCTTTTAAATTTGAAACATGGGTCTCTAAAGACTTGTGATCCGCATTTTGGATTTGAAAGATAAAATTTCAAAGAGTTTATCTTTTAAATTTGAAACATGGGTCTCCAAAGACTTGTGATCCGTATTTTGGATTTGATAGATAAAACTTTAAAAAGTTTACCTTTTAAATTTGAATCCCGGGTCTCCAAAGACTTGCGATCCGCATTTTGAATTTGAAAGATAAAATTCTAAAAAGTTTATCTTTTAAATTTGAAACATGGGTCTCCAAAGACTTGGATTTGAAAGATAAAATTTCAAAAAGTTTTTCTTTTAAATTTGAAATACAGGTCTCCAAAGACTTGTGATCCGCGTCTTAGATTTGAAAGATAAAATTTCAAAAGTTTTTCTTTTAAATTTGAAATATAGGTCTCCAAAGACCAAAGACTTGTGATGTGTTTTGGATTTGAAAGATAAAATTTCAAAAAGTTTATCTTTTAAATTTGAAATGGTCTCCAAAGACTTGTGATCTGCATTTTGGATTTGAAAGATAAAATTTCAAAAAGTTAATCTTTTAAATTTAAAATGCGAGCCTGTGATTCATGTTTTGGATTTTTAAGATAAAATGTGAAAAAGTTTATCTTTTAAATTTAAAAGGTGGGTGTGATCCGTATTTTGGATTTTTACAGAATTCATTCTTTCTTAGATTTGTCTAACTTTTTTCTCTTTGAATTGCTACAGTGAACTCCGTTTTGAATCCACCTTCCAAGAAGCACTATTTTGGCCATGTTGGTGGATATTATGTGAAGTTCAATTTAGACTTCAGAGTGAATTTCCTGTCTGTGTCTCATCCAGCAACCAGGATAGGAGAGACAAGATTTCAGTCTCGAATTCCTTAACACTATGAGAAGTTATGACAGATGCCTGTTTGAAGGGAGGAACAGGAAACCAATAGACAAGCCACGTTTTTTGTTTGGCGATCCGATTCGCACTTCTGATTACAATTTGTATGATGGAGAATATAAATGGCTCTGTCAAATCAGGGGACATCAACTGTTTCTTCCAAATATGGATAGATTTTACTCCTTCATTTGCCCTCAGTCAGTTTCCATCCCAAGGCCTATGAATTGGCACTTGACTAAAGCACGTGATGGTAGATTTAGCTCTCATGGTGCATATCCACTTGCTAATGGAAGACATGTATCAGGATTGCTTCTGGGATTGTGGAAGAAGGAGTTTTCTCTCGGCGAAACTGCTCGAGCTGCCAACACATTTCTCCATCAGTTCGTGAATGCAAATGGAGATTTTTCCTGCCAAGATTTCCGACCATTGGGATGGGTCAACTCTTCTCTAAAGGGCTAGTGGGCAATGTTAACCAATCATTTTCTAACAACCTTTGAAGATTATTTAAAAGATGTCGACTATATCGAGCCATCAAGGCCATTCAGTATGGAATCCCAACCAGTCACTTTCACCTTTTCTATGTCCTTGAACTATATAATCCAGACACTGGTACATTCTTCACGCCATGCGGTGAGTTGGGTTTGGCACTTCATGAGATGTACGAAGTGTCGAGATTACCAATAGGAGAGTCCCATATAAAGAATATATACCCGCGGGAGAAGAACTGCATCTGCTTAAAGCTCAGAGCCTACTGATTTATGACACTTAATGGGAATTACTCTGGCACTATCATATTTGTGCCAAGGTAATTGGTTTACATAATAATGGTGTGAAGCATAAGGCATGGGTAGATTATCTTTTTCCAAATTTTGATAGTGATACTACTAATATTTCTCGTCTTCCTGTTATCTCGAGTAAAGAGGTTGAAGAGAGAATTATTCAATTTGGAACTAAAGCTTAGATTATTGAGTTCGATGAAGATATCTTCAATGCCGGTATTTCTTTTGATAGTTTTCATTATCAAGCCTAGCATCAATTATCCTATTCAACATTACTAGTAGGATTTTTAATGTTGTGGCATAAACAATGTGTGGTTCCGACTGCTCCAAAGGAATCTCTGTCGGTTGGAGTTGTTTACTCGGCAGTATTACTTACACATGGGCGTCTTCTTAGCTTACTTCTTTTGGCAATGGTTTGCAACATACAACATAGACTGAGGGTATTGATTGAAAATTTTTGCATAGTTAAGATAGTTCGAACCAAGGACGGATACGAGAAATACAAAACTCTTAATTCTTGAATAGAATATACTTATCTTATGGTTTGGTTCGTCCTTCACTGCCCTACACTAATGACTCTGATCCATCCTCATATTGACCTTAGTGCACTGATAGTTCAACACTATGAAAGGTCGCAATGGCAGGGTCACTATATTACTTTCATTCGGAAACATCTAAAACATCATAGCAATTATTATCTTTGTAAGTGTTTTCCTTATTTTTTGAATGCGCACTATAGTGAAGAGTTTGCAGACTTACCTGGCACAGACCATTTTACCACTCTATCTTTTGGATGTTTTTGATGACTGATAAGTATTCATCCTGGGCATTTGGTTCTTCTTTTGGAGCACGTTTGTTATATCAAGCCATATTATCCAAGCCGTTTCTCTCGACAGTTTGGATACGATCAAGTATATGTTGAAAATCTGAATACATCCATCATATTTGAGGGTAACTTGTTTGAAGAAGCTTGGGCCTAGTACCATTTTATAGCTGGTGGCACAAAAGCCCGATTCCGTTTGCCCCTGAAGACTCCGAACTTGTACACTTCTTCCAGTTTCTATAGTTGGCACTCTATCGCCCGCTCTGTCCCTCCTCATTTTAATATGAACAACACCTGCCTCAAGAATATCAAAGCACGGTACTCCCAAAAGAAAGAGGCAAGTAGTACAAGACTTCTTGGGTTTGATGAGTTTGATCATGGGGTAGAAAGTGATGATGATGAATAGAGAGAAGAAACAAATGTAGTAGCTGCACCAGATCAACTAGAGGCACAAGTTGCTATAGATTCTATCCCTTCTTCTGCAAGTGGGCGTGAAGCAGGGTCTCATCTTCAGGAGCAGGGTCTCATCTTCAGGATTTAGGTCTCCTTCTCAGAAGATTGTCATCAAAAGGAATGGAGAGAAGCGGTCCCGAGATCTTCCCGTAATCTCGGAGTCTATTTTGGCTGAAGCCAGTGCTGCTACGATGAGTTTTGCTCTTGATACAGTAGAAGAAGAACAAGAAGAAGATGATAAGTAGAGGTTTCACCCTTGTTCATCTAAAAAGCATCACAACAAAGACCCTATAAATAGGATTGAGGAGGGTACTTAGGTGGTAACTGAGTTTCCCAGTGAATCAACTATAGAAATTCCTTCTACTACTCCAGTAGCTAAGCCCTCATCTACTAATGAACCTCCTCCCACAGAAATGCGGGAAGGCTCAAAGGAATTATCAAGGACTGCCATTGACGATACTAGGACTCCTGCTCCTCCAACAGTCTAAGACGCTGATGATCACAAGGTGCAGGTTGATGGGGAGGTTTGTGTATCAGATTCTTCCCCAGCGATAGTTCCTGGAGATAACCCAACTACTAATCCTATCTAGAATCACAAGTATTTACATGATTTGGTCTAAATTTTAATTTCTCTCATCAAATCCATGGATTTATTTTAATGGACTTGTAGAGAGGGTTTGGTCTCATCTTCTGATTCATCGGAAAAACAACGATGATGTTCATTCTTTGACATTCCCATCAGATCATAGCAAGTATACCTTTCTGACGGCAGAAGAAAGAGCCGAGGTGTATGGCCTTGGAGAATCGAGTGCTCAACTTTCAAGTTCATCACCACATAAGGCATAACTTTAACCATTTCTTTCTATCAACTTTATTTTATCATTTCTTCTGACTCTATTTTTTATGTAGGATTGCCATCTCCTACTCCAGCCTTGGAACTTGTGCCTGGAATTGAAGCTTTATCTGTTGAAGCTGTTATTCCTGTTGAGGTTGTATTTGGAGTAATTTCTTTTGCTGAGACCGTTGCTCCCACTGAGGTTATGCCTGAAGTGACTGCTTCTTTTGTTGAGACTACTTCATCTCAGGATGCAACACGAATTACCTTACTTTTGACGATTTTGCTCCCTCACGTGCCCTCGATTACTCGAGCTATTGGAGATGCATCCACTTTTGTCGTCTCTCTACCTACACCAGCAACTTCTTCATTGCCACCAATAAAAGACAGAAATTGACGCACTTGCCGACAACCTACTCCAGTATGCCATTAAAGACTTTTTTAATTTTTTGGAGCATTGCATCAACATGATTTTCAAAAGAAAGGTCTTTTGCTTCTATTGCCACCCTCCTGAACCACTATATCATTGGCATAGCAAGTGTCTGCGGAGAAGAGAGAGCATTTTCTTACAAACTCATAATGGCTCAACTCCAAAACTATGCTGAAACTCTATCGAAGATCTGTAGTGCAGATAAGTCTGAAATGGTTGAGACCACATTTAGAATATTACTGGAGGAGCAACTTAAACTTCGGGAAGAAGCCCAGAGAAGAATATATGCTCATCAGGCTCATCTTGCTAAACCCAATCTGCCAGTGATTCTCTATGTACTTAGATAGAGAGCACTGTTGCTTCAGTCAAGAGTCAAGATCAAGCCATTATGAGAACTCGAGAAACCATTACTAAATCTCAGGCTTATCTTGAAAGAAATCTTAAGGCTCGTGAGGATACAATGAAGACCATCACCAACTTATTTAGGCAGTGTGATGATCTCAATAAGACTTTCTTGACTGAATAGGCAGAGTTGGAGGTTCTTAAGTCTGACCCAATGAACAACCTAACTATCAGTGAAGAGGAGTTGCGGAGATAGGCCACTGTTCAAGCTTATGAAGCTATTTATTTAGAGATGAGAGCGATGGAGGAAAAGATCAAGGCTCTCTTGACTTAATAATTTGTATTTTCTTGATATTGCATGATTTCAAATATTTTGTCAAGGAGCGTGATAATGAGTAGAAAATTTTGAGAATGGAAATATTTTGGTAGTCATTCATTCAGAGGTAACTATTAACTTGATGAATGGACTAGGTATTGATGATCAGAGGTATCTGTTAACTTAATACATTATTGACTCTTTCATATATTGTCTAGAGATAGTCATTAACTTGACAATATAGAGTTGGTATTCAAATACCCAAGTAGATTTGCGATGAATGAATAACTTTCTTGAATAGGATAGAAGAAATCATTAATTTTCCTAAATAAGTTATAATTTTATCTGTTCAGTGTCTTGTAGTATAATTACTTTTGGAACTGCCAGAGATAATTTTAAATTGGCACATTTTGGTGGAATATGAATTTAGATTTGTTAGAGATAAATTTTAACTTGATAAATTTTGATGGAAATGAATTATGATTTGTAAGAGGTAATTTCTTACTTGACAAATTTTGTTGGAAATGAATTATGATTTGTCAGAGATAATTTCTAACTTGACAAATTTTGGTGGAAATGAATTTTGATTTGTGATGTGATAAATCTACTGCAAGTGTACAATATCAGTTATTACGCAAACAGGTCATTCCCATGAGGATCTAAACTGTTTTGCCATTTTGCTAATCCTATTATTCTAACGAGCTAACTATAGGTTCTAGGTTGATGTTTTGTTATTTTAATTAGACTAGGATATGGAATCCAGTAGTTCACAATATCTTCTTTTTTTCTTAAAAATTTGATCTTTTAGTTTAATTTTTACTTAAAATATTCTAAGTATGGACTATCAAGTTATGGGCAAGCATAATCCATCAAAAAAGTACTTTTCATAGAAATAAACCAAATTATTAGATTAATTTAACAAAATAAATAAAAACCAACAACTCCAGACCCCAACTAAGCATAAACTATCAAAATACTTAAATTAAGCATAACCTATCAAAGTTTTAATCTGCGAGTTTTTGTATTTTTATTGTTTCATAGAAAAATCTATCTTTTCTTTATTTCTATTTTAGAAAGGACACAAATAGATTAATATGAGGTGGATTCCTAGTTTCATCTACATCTTAGAACTAAGTGGATTAGTTACTCATACTCCTAATTAACAAGATTTAGTTTTTATTCATGAAAACAACTAAAAATCCTATTTTTCCTAGAAAGCAATTAAAGATCTACTCTAGAAAGCGATTAAATCTATCTAAAAAATAAAGAAAAATATATCTATTCACTAGAAAGTACTAAACACAATGGATCTACCTCTAGAGCTCGGTATGGCGGCCGTCACCCCTTCGGCAAAACCCTAATTTTTATTAATCACCAAAAATGCAAAATTACATCCAAAAACCCTAACTTACAAGGACACGGCCAATATATAGGTCTCGGAGTACCAAACCCTAATCTGAATATAAATGAATAGCTAAAATATTACATCGAAGACTCTTTAAAAATTTCATCCAATATGGGCCCCACAGTGCCGCCAAATCGCGGCAATTATCGCCAATTCGCGGCAAAAGAGTGTGTTTTGGGCTTCAACTCTCTTCTACATGAAGCTCTAGCCTTGTTCCTTTAATTTGAATGACTGTATTTAACTTTGGTTTTCTTCAGCTTCATGTTCGTGTAGTTTTGTTCAATTTTAGCTCCTCTTTGACTTGATTTCCTAATCCGTCTCTAAATTTATGCCATCTCCTTGTAGGAATATGTCTAATCTAAAAAACACACTAAAAATATCCAACTTGCATTATTTATATATAAAAATAAATAATATGGAGGCTATAAATAGGCAATATATGACACTCATCACACCCACACCTATCTTTTGCTAGTCCTCAAGCAAGACCTAGACCTAAAATGAAAAAAATTCTAACTCACTTTCGCAGGAATCGTGATTGCACTTAGTATGTGCAACAAGCTATTAAACCCTTAGGCTACCCTAATGGACGAGTTGTGTCTTGTGAGGGTTTCCAGTAATGTTACCCACAAACATTGTGAAAAGGATAGATTAAGGAGTAAAGAAAAGAAAAATAAGGATAACAAAAAAATCAAGAAAAATAAAAATTTATACAAAAGAAAGATTTTTTTTTGATATTCTCTACAATTAATCTCACTAATATACAAACTTAAGAACAAATTTAGATTATTAGTTTTCAAGTCAAGTATCATATCAAATACACCTATCATTTTAATCAAAAATTCAAATCCTATCTCTCAATACCCACTAATAAATAATTTATTGGTTCATATACATCTACGTGCATGTGTGATAGTCTACTTCAGTTTTGAACTCTAACTCATGATTCATCTTTTCTTTCTAAACAATTTTTTTTTCTATTTTTTACTTTTCCTTTTTACTTCCTTTTTTGTGAATATTCAGTTTTCATGCGGAAATTCACGCTTGCTTATGCGTAAATACATAATTACTCAGATCATACTCTGAACATTTCACCTTTCATGCGATTATTCATGCTTGCTTATGGGCAAATACCTGATTACTCGAATCATACTCTGAATTTATTATTTTTTCATTTCTAAAGGATCATTGTCTTAAATACCAGGCTCAGTTCTTTATTCTTTTTTTTGTTATTTTGAGAGAGAAGACTACTTAATTGTTATCATCTTTGTCCTTAACCTAATAAACTATTGTAAATTGAAAAATAGATGTATACTCACCTTAAAATTACTATTAGTGGTATTTATTTTTTGAATTTTAATCTTTTTCATAAAATTTAAGTGTATTATCTAATCCACTCTCCTATCAAATTTTAAATCTAAATTTATTCTTTTATTTGTAATTAAGTTGATTTATTGAAGAATATATATATATATATTTACTTTTTTATTTTCAATTTTTATAACTTCTTTTGTTTAGATTTTTTCTTTTTTTTCTTTCTCTTTTTTTACCCTAAAAACTACCCAAAGTGTAAAATAAAGAAATCTAAAAATCTAAAAATAAAATAAAAAATCCTAAAAAAATCATCTAACCCACTCCCCCACACCTAAACTCATGAATTCCCTCATACACGAATCAAATGTGGTAAAATAAATATGAAAACTATTGTACAAATACTATACAAATAATGAGAATCATGAAAGGTCGCGATCTAAATATCACCACCCTATTAACGCATGAAAAGCGGTTACGACCTCTCGATCACCTCCCACTTTCATAATGTGTGCATTTTAAATGTGAAGTGGGTGTATTATTGTGTCTCATCTTCCTCCTATAAGTTATGAAATTGCCTTTTTGTTTCTTATGTTGTCCTTACTTTTTCTTTGTTCACATATCAGCATTAATAATTTGGTTAAAACATTTTTCATTATAAACTTGCCAATTGACTTTAGTAACAAGTACATATGTAGAAATATCGTCAGGTGTGAAAAGTTAATATGATCAAGTGAACCAACTTTGAAGTTTGGTGGCCCTTCTAACTCACGTAGTAATACGAGCTCCTCTGTAAACAAATCCTCAAAAATTTGCTCATAAACATATGGCACACTTGCACAAGTGTCATCATACGTAGAGTTAGTATATGCCAATTCATTTAATAACATAAGCTCATCTTCAAAAATTTGCTTAAATGAGGGTTCATCATCAGCACAAGAGGTAGAATGAGAGTGCAAATTGTGAACCATTTTTGCATCAATGAGGGAGCTCATTGTGTACTCATCCATATTGAATATGTTTAATGCCACAATCATATTCCAAAATAATAGTTTCATGAGGCCACTTCTGTAATCAATTAGTGCTTTTAAATTTATAAGGAATGGTTTGCCCAAAATAACGAAAATTTGATTCCGTAGATTGGAAATCAACTCAATTTCTAAAACAATGAAGTCTACTGGAAAGATGAACTTGCCGACCTTAACAAGTACATCTTCAACCATACTAAGTGGTCTCTTGATTGAACGATCAGTTAGCTATTATATAATCTTAGTAGGTTGAAGTTTTCCTAACCCAAATTGCTGATAAACAATATAAGAAAGCAAGTTGACACTTGTCCCTGATCAAGCAATGCCCTGTCAAATGTATTGTTCTTAATGGTGGGGGAACTTGGATCTTTATATTTGACAGGCAAGGAGTTAGAGAGGATTTGCTATATATTTGTAGCAAGAAAAACTTTCTCATGAATGTTTCTTGCTCATTTCTTAGTTCACAAATCCTTAAAAAACTTGGCATAAGTGGGAACCTGTTGTATAATATCAGAGAGTGGAATATTAACCTTCACCTACTGAAATATTTCAAGAATCTTCTCTACTTGCGGTTTAGGCTTTCTAAACCGATTGGGATATGGTGCTTTCAGCTTAGAAACAGGTTCTTCCGAATGAGCATGTGATGGTAATGGAGGTGATGGAGATTGATGTGGAGAAGGAGATGGAAAAGATGGTGTAGCCTATGAAATAGTAGAAGTGAGATCAGAGAGCATGGCTACATTATTATCCACTTGCTTGTCAGACCTTAGTGTGTGAATGACATTACATTGGTAAACATGGGATGAAACAGACTAAGATGAGTTAGATTTGGGGTTCATTATTGGTTGGCTCAGAAAGGCACCCGACCCTCATTCACTCAGCTATGTGGCTAAATGATGAGTATTATATTTTGCATATTTCCTCCCATATTTTATCTATTTTTGTATATAAATAATTACTACTCAAATATATTTAGTATGTTTTTATAGGTAACAAAGGATTTGCAAGAAAGAGAAGAAGATAAAGCAAATTTGTTAAGAATATGAGCAAAAAACGTCAATCATGATGAAGACAGAAACTCAAATGTAGCAGCAGCAGGTTCAAGAGCATATTAGTCAAAGATAAAGCTTAAGCTAGAAAATTTTGTGTTAGAGAAAGTTGCAGATCTCAGAATTATCTTTGAAACGACTCCAAGATTAGTGCAATCTGAGTTTGTATGCAAATGTTATGGCCATTTTACTAAAACGCTATAGAATGGCTACGTGTGTGCTAAACTTAATTTCGGGTTTTGACTAGAAAATTAGTATTTTATATCAACCATTGGTTTCTAAGACCTACGGATTGGATTAAGATTATATATCTTGAGATTAGTTTGTATTGAATTAGGATTATATCTTTTGTATTGAGTTTGAGTAGGAGCAGGATTGTGTTTGGGTTATAAATACTCCAAGAATCCTTGTAATGAGAGAGTTTTTTAGATGTAATTTTGTACTCTTTTTAATTAGTAAATATTAGGGTTTTGCCGAAGGGGTGACGGCCGCCATACTGCACTCCAGAGGTGATGCCATTATTTTCAAGTTTTTTTTGTCAGTAGAAATATTTTATTTGCTTTTAGATAGATTTATCTTGCTTTCTAGTATAGATTCATTATAACTTTCATAGAAAAATAGGATTCTTAATGCTTTTGAATAATAAAAATATTATCTTGCCAATTAGAACTATGAGTAGCTAATTTAGTTTAGCTCTAGGATGTAGATGAAACTAGAAATCCACCATGTAGTTGCTTTCTAATATTTTCTTCCTAAATAAAATAATAAAGATATGATTTTTCTATGAAAAGATTAAAATATAACAACTCGTAGATTAATGCTTTGATAGGTTATACTTGAATTAGATTTCTTGATAGCCTATACATAGTTAGGGTTTGGGGTTGTTACTTTTCATCTTTGTATAGAGTTATCTAATGATTTAGTTTATTTTTGTGAAAAGTTGTATCTTTGATGTGTTATGCTTGCACACCACTTGATAACACATGTTTAAAACACTTAAAGTAAAGATTAAAACTAAAAGATCAATTTTTTATGATAGGAAGAAGATAATAGAAGTAATACTTGGTTGTGAACTAGTGGATTCTATATCCTAGGCTAATTAGAATAACTTGAATTTAACTTAGAATCTTTTGTTAGTCCGTTAGAACAATAGGATTAGTAAGAATGCAAAATACCTTAGATTTTCATAGGAACGACCTGTTAGCGCTACAACTGATACTGTGTGCTTACAGTAGATTTATCACATCACTAACTGTCCAATCTGCTGCTCTATATTTTTGATTAATTGAGAACTTGTAAGTTGTTAGTCGGTTTGTTGTATAAAGTCAGTAGACAATTTTATTAAATTTTGCATTTGTTAGTCTAAAATGGACGTTGTCTTGAAAAGGTTCTCCATATTTATTTCAAGTGTCGCTAGCCGTCTATTATAATCAATGTTAGACCCCTGCTGTGAATATAGTTGATTAAGTGCAGGTGGTCTATTCTAGTTGTTCCTTTGATTCGTAGCATTTGGGTGTTGATATATATCCATGTTAGGTCTTGAGAACTGACCATTGGGTGGAGGTTATATATTAGGGTTGGAGGCTTCCTGATATTTTCCCTGGCCCCATGAGAGATTTGGGTAGTTCCTCTAGCCCGAATTATATATAGGAGCGTAAGGATTGTTCATGGGTCGTTGATACAAAGAGTTAGCCTACTCAAGTGTTTGACCCATGGGATTCATTAATAATAGGCACTCCTCCATAACATGGTTTGGAGTTATGCAGTTAAAGCATGTGAAAACTTGAAATTGATTGATTTGACCCACCAGTGGAGTGTTAGGAGTCTCCAATGTCTTAATTCTCCTTATGAGGCCCGCAATCTTAACTTCAACAACTATAGAGCTGTCGATGCTATGGATCCCACCCTTATGCTCAGAAGTTGATATATTGAATTTCTCAGCAGGACTCTCGTACTGCATAGTTTTTTATGATAGGTCCTCAAGAAAGTCCCATGCTTCATCCTCAATCTTTCTCAAAAACTGCCCCTGATACATGGACCCAAAAAAAGTTTTGGATGTATAATCGATTCCTTCATACACAATTTGATACAACCGCCACTTTTTTATTGCATAGTGGGTGCACTGAGCTAACAAATCTTTGAACCATTCCAAGTATTTCTAGAAGGGTTCTCCCGGCATTTGACGGAATTGATTAATTTGATTTCAAAATATTGCCATCTTGTGCATGGGATACTTCTTGAGAAAAACTGTAACGAATTCATCCCAAGTGGTGATTGAATTAGTTGGTATACTGTACAATCACTTCTTGGTATTATTTTTGAGAGCGAATGGAATGAAGCGGAGCTTAATTGTGTCTTCGACAAGTGTTGCAGTTTAATCATCATGTACACTTCCTGAAATTCACTGATAAAGAGATATATATCTTCAGATTCAGAACTAGTGAATTTAGAAAGCATGCTGATGTACTACGATTTTAGTTCATAATGATTACCCGCTACGTGCAGAAATTTGATGCATAATAGTGATGTGCGCAACAAGTAATATCGATTCTGAAGGATCAGGATCAGTTGGTCCATCTTATTTCGTATGAACAAATCTGATCTCACACGTCGACCAAATTGATTACGGATCCAATATGACATGAATCAATGACCGTAAGTGGATGCGCGAATTCTCTAAACTAATACAAGAAATGGGGGTATGGTGAGATGAAACGGTGGAAGGATTATGATCAAAGAAAAAAATGTGATCCTATGGTTTCTACATTTTTATTTTTAAAATTTTTTTTTACAGAACCAAAGACCCATACAGAACTGGCAAAAACTAGGGGGAGATCCTCACCAGAATTGTGGCCAAATGACGGCTATTGTCGCTTTTTGGCTGTAAAATCTCAAGGCATTTGGCTCCCTTCTTTTTGCAGTGTACTCTTGATGCTTCTCTAGTCCCCTTTTGCTTCCTGTATCTAAACTTGAAGCTCCCTGCACACTCAACACACACTATTAACCCATAAAACATTAGAAAAGTAAGAAAATACTATTGATCCCCGACAGTGGCACCAAAAACTTGATATAATAATACTATTGTGCAAACATGTCATTATCAGTAAGAAAATACTATTGTAAATGCACAGTATCAGTAATAGTGCAAACATGTCATTATCATGAGGATCTAAGGTTTTTTCTATCTTGCTAATTCTATTATTCTAACGAGCTAACTATGGGTTCTCGGTTAATGTTTTGTTATTCTAATTAGCCTAAGTTACGGAATCCACTAGTCATAACCAAATATTATTTATTTCATCTTCTTTCTTTCATAAAAATTTGATCTTTTAATTTAATTTCTACTTAAAACATCCTAAGTATGTACTATCAGATTATGGGCAAGTATAATCCATCAAAGAAAGTATTTTTCATAGAAATAAACCAAATCATTACATTAATTCAATAAGACAAATAAAACCCAACAACTCAAAACCCTAATTAAGTATAGACTATCAAAATACTTAAATTAAGCATAACTTATCAAAATTTTAATCTACGAGTTCTTGTATTTTTGTTGTTTCACTGAAAAATCCTTTCTTTATTTTTATTTTAGAAAGAACACAAATAGATTAATATGAGGGTGATTGCTAGTTTCATCTACATCCTAGGACTAAGTGGATTAGTTACTCATACTCCTAATTAATAAGATTTTATTTTTATTCATGAAAGCAACTAAAAATTCTATTTTTCCTAGAAAGCAATTAAATATCTACTTTAGAAAGCGATTAAATCTATCTAAAAAGTAAAAAAAAATATCTCTATTCACTAGAAAGCATTGAACACAATAAAATTGCCTCTGGAGCTCGGCAAAACCCTAATATTTATTAATCAACAAGAGTACAAAATAACATCCCAAAAACCCAACTTACAATGACATAGCCAATATATATAGGCCTCAGAGTACCAAACGCTCATCTGAGTATAACTGAATAGCTAAAAAATTACATAAAATACCCTGTAAAATTTCATCCAATGGGAGCCCCACAATGCCCCCAAATGGCAGCAACAGCCACCAATTGGCGGCAAAAGAGTGTGTTCTGGGCTTCAATTCTCTTATGAATGGAGTTCTGGCCTTGTTCCTTTAATTTTAATGAATGTATTTAACTTTATTTTTCTACAGCTTCATGCTCTTTTATAGGTTTGTTCACTTTTAGCTATTCTTGAACTTAGTTTCCTAGTCTGTTTATGAGTTTATTCTATCTCCTTATAGGAATAGGTCTAACCTAAAAACACACTAAAAATACCCAAGTAGTATTATTTATATAACAAAATAGATAATATGGAGGCTATAAATATGCAATATATGACACTTATCAATTTGTCAATGGTATTTTTTAACTTGACAAATTTTGGTGGAATTGAATTTTGATTTGTCAGAAGTAATTTTTAACTTGACAAATTTTGGTGGAAATAAATTATGATTCGTCAGAGGTAATTTTTAGCTTGATAAATTTTGGTGGAAGTAAATTTTGATTTGTCAGAGGTAACTTTTAACATGACAAATTTTGGTGGAAATGATTTTTTTTTTCTCCGCTGGGAAATTGATGAAATAATAGGTAATAATATACGAACTATACCATTGTGGAGTTTAGTTTGTAGTTGAATCTCCAGAAAGGAACCCCGTCTTATAAACTTCCAGTGGAGCTAGTCAGAAGTGGGCTTCCCCCTTGTAGGTGCACTCCATTTGATTGGTAGACAAATTGGTCATATTCGGGAGATAATAGTGTCAAGAATTAGACACATTCATTAATTTCTTTAGGGTCTTCATATGCTCTGGAGTTTAAGCAAACCAGTGATCAAGCCATAGTGTTGAAATTTTCTTTTGTTGAGGGAAAAATTCAAGTATATGTATCATATGATTTGATACTCTTATACTTCTTTTTTAGATACTAGAAGGGGATACACCGAATAGCTTGTAGCAAGAAAATACGTCATTTTTTGTTGCGCTCTTTGGAAGGATTACTATAAAATTTTTTTCCTATAAATCTTATTACAGCTTTTTTGGCTCTCAGGAAAATGCATCATTCTTCGATGCGTTCTTTAGAAGGAGTACTATAAGAAGTTTCTCTATGAAATCTTCTTATTACAGCATATCTCGGCACTCAGAAAAATGCGTTATTCTTCGCTGCGTTCTTCGAAAGTAGTACTACAAGAAGTTTCTCTATGAAATCTTTTTATTACTGCATTTCTAGGCATTTGGGAAAATGCATCATTCTTCGCTGCATTCTTTGGAAGGAGTACTACAAGAAGTTTCTCTATAAAATCTTCTTATTACTGCATTTCTGGGCAGCAATCAGTAATTCACCAATTCATTCGAAGATACGATAGAGGATCATTGAAGATGATATGTATCTCAAACTGCTTAATATTTAACTTGATTGCTTCTTGCTATTACATAAGTTATTTGTATATAATCTAATTTTCCTTTGAGCAGTTCGGGATTCTTCTGATACCATCGAAGCCTCCTTTGACATTCGTAAGAGATTGGATAATTGGCTTGGCCATGATCACTTTGAGTTAAGTAGATTTTTCCAATGGAGGAATTGGCAGTTGGATTTCCAATATTACCACTTATATGCTCTGTAACGAAATTTGGATTCAAGTATGCGGCGGTGGAGAAAGGACCAAGAGATTTTTTTACGAATGTGCTTCAAGGAAAACTACAAGAAGAGAAGGATGATGGGTGCTTCTGTAATGGATTTCTTGAATATTATATTAAGAGTAATATTTCTTCAGAAATTTCTCATTGATCAATATCATTATCTTGCAACCGTTCGGTTTTGTCAACCGATATGCACCATTTGAATATACTGCATCAATGACAAAAGGTTCTTACCATTTTGGCTGGAACTTTCCTTTAAACTTTTGGTTGGTTATGATCGTTCTTCTTACTGAAAGGATGAAATTATCTTTCTTGAGAGTTCTCTGCTTGATCTTTTTATTAAAGATTTTGAAAATTTGAGCTTGATAATTAATGTGATCATTTCACTGGCTTGGTTTCCTAATTGGGCTCTGATTTCATGCCATCCCCGGCAACGGTACCAAAAACTTGATGTGATATTTCTATTTTTTTTAATTTGTATTTATTACAGAATTCGGGAACCAAAACAGAGAACTAGAGAAAAATTGGGGTTAGGACATACCTCTTCTGCCACCAAATGGCATTTCTTGCTGCCAAATAGCGGCATTACCAGAGAGTTTGACTCTCTGGTTTCTGCTATGCAATCCTGAGGCTCGTCTGATCCCTTTTGTCTTTCTGTACCTGCAATCTGTTCCCTGCACACTCTACACACACTGTTAACCCGTAAAATATTAGAAAAAACAAGAAAAATACCGTCGATCCCCGGTAACGGTGCTAAAAACTTGATGTGATATTTCTACTGTAAGCGCACAGTGTTGGTGTAGTGCTGTACAGGTCGTTCCACAGGGATCTAAGGTGTTTTGCTATTCCTACAATTCTACTATTCTAGCAGATTAACTACAAGTTCTAAGTGGGATTTTGGTTATTCTAATTAGCCTAAAATATAGAATCCACTAGTTTCCAACATGAATTACTTCTATTATCTTTTTCCTATATAAAAATTTGATCTTTTAGTTTACTTTCTACTTAAAGTATCATAAGTATGGACTATCAAGTGGTGTACAAGTATAATCCATCAAAGAAACAACTTCTCATAAAAATAAACTAAATCATTAGATAATTCAATAAAGAAGATGAAAATCAACAACCCCAAATCCTAACTAAGTATAGGCTATCAAGAAATCTAATTCAAGTATAACCTATCAAAGCATTAATCTACGTGTTGTTATATTTTAGTTTTTTCATGGAAAAATCATATCTTTATTATTTTATTTTAGGAAGAGAATACTAGAGAGTAATTACGTGGTAGATCCTAGTTTCATCTACATCTTAGAACTAAACTAAATTAGCTACTCATAGTTCTAGTTAGCAAGATCATATTTTTTCTAGAAAGCAATTAAAAATTACACTAGAAAGCTAGATAAATCTATCTAGAAAGCAATTAGAAGAAGATTACCTAAGAATAATTGATGAACAGTAATACCTCTAGTGCATGGTATTGTGGTCGTTACCCCTTCAGCAAACCCTAATTTTATTTAATAGAATTCAAGTACAAAGTTACGGCATAAAAACCCTAGATTACAAGGATACAACCAATATATATACATAGGAAAATCAAACCCTAATTTTAACAGAAGAGAAAAACTACAAAATTACGTCGAAACCCTCGCAGAAAATCACCCATAGGTGGGCCCACTCTGCCGCCAATTGGCGTCACTATGCCGCTATTTGGCAGCAAAACCTTGGAGAATTATTCTGGATTTTCTTCTGCATGAGTCCCTTATCTTTTTCTCTTGATTCTCCTGACTGTATTGGACTTTGACTCTCTACAATATGCTAATCTTGTAGCTTTGCTCTCTTTAAACTCTTTCCCGGGCTTGGTTTCCTAATTGGGCTCTGATTTCATACCATCTCCTTGTATGAATCGGATTACCTAAAAAACAAACTAAAAATACCCAAGTAGGATTATTTATATACAAAAATAGATAAAATATAGGAGGAAAAATACAATATATGATACACATTAATAATGTTCAACACTCTGTTATGCTTCGAGATATTTATCATTGGGAGCTTCCAATTCTAGAAGTTTTTGTCGATATTTCTCCTCCTGTGCCATTTTAGTTGCTAATGCAACTCGTAATGATAGAATCTGGATCTCAAAGGATGTACTGTTTCAGATCCATACACCTAAGAAAATGGTGTAGCATTTGAGGTGTTCTGATAGTTGTTCGGTACGCCTAGAGACATTCTCCAAGCTTTTCATCCCAATCACATTATTGGATGACACAAATTTTTTAATAAGCTTCACAACAGTCTTGTTAAAGGCTTCTGCTAAACTATTGGCTGCAGGATAGTATGAAGATGAAGTCACACTTTCGATCCAGTATTTGTTGTAAAACTTAGAGAACGACTGACTCACAAATTAAGATCCGTTGTCATGAATAATTCTCCAATAGTTTTCTGAAGCAATATATGACATGATGTTTAATGAATTTGATCATAACTGATGTCTTTACTTCAGTTAGGGGAACGACTTAAGTCCATTTTGAGAAGTAATCTGTTATGGCCAATATGAATCTTTGACCCCTTGTTGATGGTGGCAAAATTGACCAATAATGTCCATTCCCCATGTTTCAAAAGGCCATGATGCAGCTATTGGATGGAGATATTCTGGTGGCTGATGTAGAAAGTCGGCATGTATTTGACAGACTTTCCATTTTCTAGCATAAAAAATTGCATCTATCATCATCTTAGGCTAATAATATTCAATTCTTAAGAGTTTATCCCAAAGTTTCAATCCTAGTTGATGTGCTCAGCAGATGCCGCTATGAGCTTCTTCAAGTGCTTCTTGGGCTTCTTTGTTAGAAAGGCAGTGAAGTAGGATTCCGTTATATGATTTTCTATACAATGTCCAAACCTCGACATTATAATAGAATTGAACAACCTTTTTTAGATTATTGTTTCTTTTCTAGGATTTTCTAGCAATATTCCCTAAAGAACGTAGTCTATATAAGGAAATTACTAATCTCTTGGTTCAAGATCAAACTCAAGAGCATGCACTTCATATGCTTCTGGTTTGTTGCTTGAATTTAACTCCACTTTGAGTTCATTTTTCGGGCAAAATAATTATTTGCTTCCCACTGTTATGCATTCGCTAGAATTCTTAGGCAATGCTAAAGTGGTTGCCAAAGAAGCTAGAGAATTTGCATAACTGTACTGATGGCACAACACATGACTGATGTAGAAGCCGCTAAAGGTATCAGCCATTTTCATGACTGCTTGGTAATATGGCAAGAGATCTTCATTCTTGACTTCAATTCTCCCTTGACTTGGTTGATAATGAACTTAGAATCTCCATATACCTCTAAATATTTTACCCCCAGCTGTTTGGCTATCTCTAGGCCAATCATCAAGGTGCTGTATTCAGTAAATTGTTGAGCATTATTCTGTTAATAAATATGCTCGATGGATGATATGGTTTCAAGAGAAGACAGACAATCCCCACTCCTGCTACCATCTTTCCTTTGGATCCCATTCTGGAGGCACCATCAAAGAAAAGTTGTTAGATTTCTTTTGTAATAGCATTTGCTTCAACAATCTCTTGTGGTGTGCCTTCTCTTGAAACTATGTTTCCTTCAGCTATTTCGTCAGGAATGTCTTCATATAGTTTTGAAGATGTTGGGATTGGGTGTTTAGCTAAGAAATCAACTATAGCTTGATCCTTAATTAACTTTCATGGGACAAAATGCTTATTCTATTGTGATAGTAAGATAGCCCAATTAGATAGTCTTGAATTTAATGATCCTACTTTAATCATTAATATTCTTAATGGATTAACTCTCAATATAACATGGATAGTTTGCCCTACCAGTGTCGCATTATTTTTTCCCGCAAATACCAAAGTTAGGCATTCTTTTTCCACTGAATTATATCGATATTCAACTCCGACAATCATTCAACTTAGATAGTAGATGGCTTGTTCATGTCCAAGTTTATTCTTTTGGGCTAACAAGGCCCCTAAAGAATGGTCCATGGCTCTTACATATAATAGCAAGGGTATTTTTAAAATTGGAGCTACAAGGACTGGTAGCATTGTGAAGTATTCTTTGATTTCTTTAAAACCCCGTTGACAAGTATCATCCCAGATAAATGATACTCCTTTTTTTATCAATCATGTGAATGGTTAACATCTCCTGGACAAGTTTGATATAAATCTGCATATGTATTCCAATTTTCCTTGTAGTCCTCTCAATTCTTTGAGATTTCTAGGTGGTAACATGTATTGAATTACTTTAATCTTGTCTGGATCAATATAAATTTCTTGGAAAGTGACTACAAATCCAAGGAATTTTTCACTGGAAACTCCTAGAAAATACTTAGTTGGATTTATCTTAAATTGGCGTTTTTGCATGAGATTGAACACCACTCTCAAATCATGAAGATAATTGTCTTTACTTTTGCTTTTGACAGCTAAATATCTGAAATCGATGCAGACTTTGAGTTTTCGATTCTTTTTAGTCACATGGACTATATTTGCAACTCAATCAGGATGTTGTTCTTCACGAATGAAGCGTGATTTAATTAACTTTTTGATTTTAGCTTCAATGGCTTCTATTATTTCAGGACGGACCTCCATTGTTATTGTTGTTTAAGGGATTTCGCATCTGGTCGGATGTTCAACTTGTGCATTGCCACTTTTGAGTCTAATCCTGGCATGTCTTCATAATTCCAAACAAAAATATCGATGTGGTCTCGAATAAGAGAAATCAATTCTTCTTTTTCTTTAGAAGATAAATTTTCACTTATAAACATGGGTTTAGGATTAGTTTTGTCACCCATATTTATTTGGATCACTTTATCTTTAGTTGGAGATTCACGTTGTTCAAACTGAATTTTCCATTTCATGTTTAGGTGTTTTGCTTAGAAATCATCCTTGATTGGTAATAATTCTTCATCTTCTTCTTTTTGGCTTACAAAGACCATGTTGATGGAGACTTCTTGAAAAATTACTCCAACACTTATATCTAAATCCAACATAACGATTTAGATAAATTACTATATTGAAATTCTTCAGAATTTGTTTCTGAAAGGATCTCATGAGTGGTAATATATCCTAACTCCCTACCCATTTTATCATAATTATATAGCATTTTTCCTTTTGGAGCAAAGTGTTTAAGCATAGGTCTTCTTCCTTTTCCAAAATTCAAGCCTTCGGCCAGGTTATATCCCATCTTTTTCATCATTCTATGGGTATTCTTATTGTAATCGAGGAACTTGGAATTTTCTTATTCTTCTTAACAGTGTAAATATTTATCTTTATTACTATCGCTTGCTTTTCCAAATAATATAAATTTTGACCTTTATATTTGGGAGGAACTTCAAAGATTGCTTCACTTGCATCTCTATTGTCAACACTTTGTATATTAAAGGATGAATAAATGGGTGCTTAGAATGGTGCTAAGAAGTATATTTTATCTGATTGATCACTAATAGCATTAGTACTAGTACTTGAAGTTTCAGAAGCAATATAAGACGATTAAGCAAACTCTACATTTTTATTTATTACCCACTTGCCATCAAGATAGGCAGTGTCATTTACATCGAGGCCTTCAAGGCTTATTATCATGGGTTGCACACCCCAATTTTTATTATCGTATCTCGAATCTTTGGATCCTGACTCGGTGTCAGCCTCATTGCTGCTATCTGATTCTTTTAGAGTAGGTTGTTTAGCTACTTCAAATGTGTCTTAATATAACATTGCATCTATAAAATAGTTCTCAACCCCTTTGAAGGGTTGCTTTTCTGCCACCAGGGTTTTCACATTCTCTTCTTTGTCCACATATTGAATACATTGGTGAAGTGCAGAAGGGACAATAAGATTGAGATGGATCCACGACGTTCCAAGAAGCAGGTTGTAAGATGTATCAGTATCTATTATATAGCATGTGACTTCCATCTTCAGATCACCGATCTGGCATTTAAATTTCACCTTACCCAAAGGTTTACAACCATTAGCGTTAAACCAAAAAATGGTTATATTGGTTGATGATAGTCTATTCATTGGGATTCAAGATACCATAGTACTCTCCTTGGTATTATACTCAAAGCGGATCTAGGATCGACTTGAATTCAATCAATCTCCATGATCCTATGTAACCTTTATAATATAAAGGCCGATGATGTTTGTTATTCTTCACTTGCATATCCTCTGAGAAAAAAGGTTATGCAAGGTATCTTCTAAGAACCTCGATGACATGTTTCACAAACTTTTTCTTCTTCTTCCTCTTCTTCTTCAACTGTTTCTAGGATTTGAGCAGAAATATTTTAGAGTCTTGCAGAGTTTCCCTTAAAACTTCTCTAATTTTCTTAGACAGCCTTAGGAGCTCATATAGAGTGACCCTTGCAGGAATGCTGACCAATTATGCTAATACATCAAACCGGAAAGGCTTTTTGGAGCTTTTTGTTGCCTCTTGTTCTTTATTTTTAAGAGCTTTATCAAACTTAAGCTCTTTTTGTTTGCTCTTCTCTGTAAGCTGGGGTTCGATTACTTGATCATAATTTTTCAAGTAGTGTCTTCTTGAACGCATTCCGGAAGTTTTTTGTTGGTCTTTATTGACCGCCAATGATTCTTTAAGTTCTTCTTCTGAGTCTGAAAGAGGATAAACATTGTCATATTTAGGGACTGCAGTAACAACATTTGAGATGTGTGTCTTTCCCATAGACTTTTTTTGGATGAACTTAAAGTCCACTGTTCATTCTTGAGAAGGTCTGGATGTACCCATATTGTCTCCCCTTTTGACGTCTCAAAGGGAGATAATCCTTTCTTTTGTTGTTGATGAGTATTGTAATTTACAATCCTCATAATACCTTTGAAAATTGGCTGAATTCTATCTTTAATGGTTGATTCTATCCAATCTGGAGCATTTCCAAACTTGATAGACACCATATTTGTTGTCGTTTTTTTCTACTATGGCTGCAACTTGATGATATTGGTGTCCACCAGGGCTTGAATTTTATCATTTAGGACGTAATACTTCTTGGTAGGATGGTTAATGATCCTATAATATATGCAATAATTGGGATCATCAACCATTCCTATTTCTTCGAGGCATTTAGCCTCCAGCAATTTTAACATATTCTTCTTCATTAGCAGGTTGAAAATAGTAATGGTGTGCTCATTCTTAAAGGAATATTGATTTTGAGGAGCCTTTGATAGAGGAGAGGTACTCACGGAAGGAGGATTAGCAGGGCTGGAGCATCTATTGCCCTTATCTCTTAGTTTTTAGGTCGAGGTGATTGAGATGTTCCATAATTATTTCTTCTTGGTCTTCCTCCTTCTTCAGCCTCAAGCCATTGTGTAATTTCCTCAGCTTCCTCAGCTTGCAATAATAATTTTTTCCAAGTAGTGTGCTTTACAGCCCCATCTTGGCGAAAACTTTAGTAGAGAGATTATTTCTGCAGGTTTCTACTAAGGTCTTTTGTGGCATCCCATGTGGACATCTCAAAAAATTATTTATGAATCTTTTGATAAAGTCTCAAGTTGACTCCCCCTTCTTTTGTTTTGTAGCAAAGAGTACTAACAAAAACCTGTGTAATGATGGGGTCATTTCTGGCCAAATGCCCTGTTTGTGATTTAAAATAGTAAAGGTGTTGGTTTGGCGATCCTTTACCATCAAAGGATTTGAGCTTCAGATGCTTATAATTTTTTGGGAATGGTATATTCTCCCACTCTATTGGATATGGCCTCGCAACCTCCAGCTCTTGCAGATCACTTTTATGAACCAGAGTATTGAGCTAGTTTTGGAAACTTTCCAAGAGGGCGACAGTGCACTGCCTTCATGTTTTGAATTCTCTAATTGATGGAGAGAGTTCTCAAAATGATTATCTTCTTCTTCATGTTCCTCACCACCAGTGCTTCTGGGAGGAGTACAAGGTTCATTTTTCTTCTCTTCCGTTTATTTTTTCTCGGGTTGTGGGAACTTTTTGAAGAAAGATTCTCCCTTGTTCTCTCTGATCAGGAACTGAAGTATTTTCCTGATCTCGCCTATGGACTCTTGCTGTTTATGAATGATCTTTTCATACTTATCTATTCTCCTTATAAACTACTCAGGATTTCCTGCTCCATGTGCGCAGAGGCAGAATCATTTAGGAAAGAGTCAGAAGTTTGAGATTCTGCAATGGTAGAGCTTATTGCTTCTTCTTTATCGAAGTAGATTCTGGATATTCCGGTAATCCAAAGGTACTTTCACCCCCTTTTGAAGTCGGGTGTTTCAAAAGACACCCCGAATATCACTGAACACACTTTCCAGACTAGAAGAGTGTTCAAAATCTAATGAGTCTAATCAAGGAACTCTCCTCATCTTCTTCTTCTCCAAACCAATCATGTTGGATGATACTTCGGTGTATACTAGTTTGGAGAATTCTTGTTTAATGTTGCATCGTCTTCTCTTTGAAGGTTGGCTGGAGACGATGCGAGTCTATTGAAGACAGATGGCATTGCTGGTACTGCAATGTAGCGATAATGAGACAACACCATGTTGATCAACTATTCGCAATGACTATGAGACACTTGAGATTTTTCTCTTTTCCTATCTAGAAATTCCCTAAGGTCCCTTACATTGGAACTCGTGGGATTCTTAATAGAGGTAACATCCCCTCCAAATATTATTTTTGGAATAGGAGAATCTATCCCATTGAAAATACTTGGAGCAAATTTAATTTTAGTCTTTTCGGCTGGAGAATGAGTTTCTGATGGAGCTGGTATAACTGGGACTCGAAGTCCATGAGCCTTAGAGGCAAAATTTTCTCAGGAACGTAGAAATGACGACCACATTTTTCTGTGAAGATGCGGATTTGAGATCTGTGTCTGGCTTCAAGAACGCGGGTCTATAGCCTGCATTTAACTTTTGGAATGCGGGTCAGTGATATGTGTTTTACTTTTGAAACGCTAGTCTGAGATCCGTGCTTGGTTTCAAAAACACAACCATGAGGTATGGTTTAGCTCGTGAAATGCAGATGTAAACTTCATGTTTATAGTTAAATGTATACTTAATGGGTGAACGACATTTCTTATAAGAAATGCGAATGAACCCATCACGTCTTGGTCCAGCTTCTTGTTAGGGACCACAACTTTACTTTTTGGTCTCCAAACACGAATTGGAGCTTCGCGTGGTTATGGTTCAATGATAGTTCTTTCTTTCATGGCTCTGCGAAAAACATGAGTTTTGCTTCTTCTCAGGTTCCTCTTCATGGTGCGGGTTTTCTGTTTAGAATTATCTCCTTGGAGATTGGAGAATGGTCACTTCCCATTGCGCTTGCCTGGATCTTGATCCATCCCCATGGGATCAATGCAGGTCTTGAGTGGGGTAGACCCGGAGCCTTGTACTGAAGGAGGAGAAATTTCTATTTTGAGATCGTACTGGTCTAGAGAGTCCTTAGGAAGGTAATTTTTGTTAAAGCTAAGTTGGTTCAAACCTTACGGTATTTCTGCAAGGATCTTGGGCTTGTGGAATAGAGGAGAGAAATTCCTCGTACTTCTCTTGGTCAAACTCGATGATAAATGACTCGACCACGGTGTCAACTGGGACTTTATCAGATTGGGCTACGACCGTATCATCGGAAATGATAGGGCTCCTCAGCGGAGTTGCCAATCTTTTGTTCACCATAAAATTGGAATTTTATTTAACTTTAAAGAGAAGTTACAATAAGAATGGTTGTCCATTTACAAAAGATGAGGAATCTAGTTTTTCCTTTTTGTTTAATACCTGGTTCTATTGTAGCCGTAGAGGATGATCTTGCTCTCTGTTGATACTCCAAACACAAGTTCTTTAGTTGGCAAGTTTTGTAAAGATTTTGGATGCAAAGGACTCTGGATTTTTAGCACAAGTACTCAAGTAGAGATAATCCAACCCCTTCCTTAGCCCAGCCTTTGACTATTTATAGTAGTTTAGAGGCTTTTTAATTGGTGCAACTATCCAATTAATAGCCTTTTAAATTTGAGGATTTATTTTCTGCTTTTAATCCATTGGATTTGTATTAAATCTCTAGGATTTGTAGCTGAAATCTTAAATCCTCTTGATTTGTAACTGAAATGTGAATCTAAATCTCTAGGATTTGTAACTGAAATCTTAAATCCTCTGGATTTATAACTAAATGCGAATCTCAGCCTTTAGATTTGCATTTTGTCTCTTTGTGGCTTGTGTGGCATATCCAGACCCGCGTTTGGGTGACAATAAAAGTGATAGCCTCTTGAGGCTTTGGAATGAAAATGCAGCCCCTCTAGAGTTAACATTTTGGGCTATACTTCTCACAAATTATAAGCTTAGAAGAAAGGTCAAACGCAGATCTTTTTATGATTAATAATCTGCGTTTTAGCTCCCACACGTGCGTTTGGGTACAAATAGGATAGGTTTTACCCTTTGAGACTTTTGAGTGAAAATGCGACCCTCTGGGGTTCGCATTTTAATTATATTTATCTCTAATCATTAGCTCAAAAGGTAGTCCAGAATATGGATCTCTCTTTAATTGATAATCCACATGTTAGCTTCTCAGCTAGATCCGCGTTTGTATTGAAATGGGGTTATCTTTAACCTTACAATGTTTTGTGATCAAAACATGGCCCTGCGTTTGAAAGTGGCTTTAACTTCGCATTTTAAGGTCAAAATATTCTAATTTTCTAAGGCCTAAGAAATTAAGACGTGGGCATGTGGGGTCCACACTTAGCCTTAGCCATTGGCTTAAAAACGAGGGTCCCTCTGATGAAAATCCACGTTTTTGATCTTAGTACTATTTCCAACACTTCTAAGGATCACATTTTTCTATATTGGAGAAGTCTTATATCTCCTAAGATCATGAGATCAAAACGTGACCTTCGTAGGTTTTCATTTTCTAGTATTTTGAAAGAGATTTTATCTCTTGATATTATTAAATCTTAATGTGACTCTCGGTAGTCTGTGTTTTGATTTTAGAAATGCATCTCTTAAATTTTAAGAAAATTCATTCACAACTTCATGATTCCTGTTACATTATACATATCTTGTACTTCATGATTCATATACATATCATGTTACATTTTGCATATCATGTAATTCATGATTCATGTTATATTTTGCGTACTTTGTTATTCATGACTCATTCGCAAACACTTTTATATTGTTTCTACTAGCATGCCAAACTAATATGGTCTTTATAGCATGGCACGAGTTTGGGTTTATATTCTTCTTTAGATTTAACCCCTGAATTATCATACCAATGTCTACCAGTTGAGACATCGGTAGTAGAGTAGGGGACCAACCCCTCGAGTATTAACACTTTCAGGAGCTGGCCGAGTGCCAGTAGCTAACTTCTTTGCAACGACCTTAATCCTTAAGTCCTTGTATCAGTTTATTTGTATCATTCGTACCAGCTCGGTAGCCCGAATACTGATATAGGTAGATACTTTTAATCTAATCTTCAATTTTAAATTCAGCAGAGCGGGAACCTCTTATCTTATTATTTCGGATTTTATCATATTTTTCATGAATTATTCTAGAATGAACGATCTTTGGGCAAATACCGAATTAAAATAATCAAATTAAATTTAAAGTTCTAATTTTAACCTCCTCCCAGCTTCATAATTATCTCCAGAAGCCTGACAGCCATCCTTGACTAAATTTGAATTGAAATTTGGCCCAATGACAATTTTGAAATTAACATGAAGTTTAAGGATTTTTAATATGGCAAAGTAACCACTTTTCACCAGCAGTTTAACCCATTCAATAAATTCAGAAAAAATTTAAAACATTTAGCATCTTCCACTCATGTTTTCTCTCTTTAGGCTTCGAATCCTAATTCCTTCTCTAATTTCTTGAAATAATTCACCAAATAATCAATATGTGAATGGACTGAAAATCCACAAAATGGCTACATATACTTTATTTTTGGGTTTAGCCTCTTCAAATCAACTCTAAACTTGTCTAATACTATGGGAAAACATTCTCCAGCACCTTTTTTATTCCCTAGTTTGATTCTTGGAAAATTCTCTACTTTTGAGGAGCAGTCACATCAATATCGGTTTATTTCTGATTTGAGTTCAACTAGAGTCAAGAATACAATCTCAAATCCTTTAAACTTGTGATTTTTTGATTAAATCTCCTCAAACATAATAGCAGAAATAGTATTAACCTAATTTCAAGATTATACATACTCTATCTTGCATTTATCTTGAGTTCTATTGCATGTATCACAATGTGCATGTTATACATGCACAAAATGTATCACTCATATATATATACACACACACACACACACACACACAGTAGTCTACTTTAGAACTACTATAAATTTTGCATTTTAACTCCAATTGATCTTATTTTAGTACCATTAGAAATATGTTTCACTAAGCTAAAATTCATTCAACTAAAGTGGATCCTAATTTAGCCATATACCTAACCAAAAGTTTAATAGAAATTTATTACTTATTTTGTACTAAATCTACAGTTCAGCAGGGGTCAATGGTAAAATATCATAAATTTTGCTTTATAACTCCAACTGAGTTTATTCAAAATTCATTTGAAAGATAATTAAATTATCTAAAACTAATTAAGATATTAGACTCTAAATCAAATCCTTTAAGGGTAACCATAATTTGGAAGTTTACTTATTGCTGTAGTAGCTCAATAACAGCAGGTCCATAGTTAAATGATCATAACGTTTCCTCTATAACTCCAATTTAGTTAATTCATAATTCATTAGAAAGATAATTGAATTATCTAGGACTTATTGAAATCTTAGACTCTAAATATAGATTATTCATGATCAAATCAAATCTGGAAATTTACTTATCACTATTATTGCTCATAGCAGAAGGCTCAGGGTAAAACAATCATAAATTTTGTTTTAGAGCTCCAATTAAGCTTATTTAAATTCATTAGAATTTAAATTCTCTAAAAGTTTACAAAATTTTAGCATCTAACTATATTTTTATCTTAGTCAAACAAGACCTGAAAATCTGACTATCTGCCAAATTGCAGAAACACTGAGATATATGTTATGTTCATGCATGTCCCGCTTAATATATGATACGATACGCACATGCATGTGTTCAATCACTCTTGTAATTATCTATACACAGTAAGTTCAGACCTGTCATACCTCATGTGAGTCATATATGCCATGCTTGTGAATATAACACTTGATTTGAGATGAGATATATATGCACACATGTTTGTTTATACATGTTATTACTTATACATATTATTCTTATTTAGAAATGATACCTCATACATGTAAATATATTCCATAACTCATGTGCTTGTCAGTGTCATCGTGCAAGTTATTTCATACTCACTCAACTATTGATACATGATTGCTATGGAACTAAGTGCCATATAGAACTAAATACTACTTAGAACAAAGTATCACATAGAAGTGGGGGCTACATCTTGGGAGACACCTCTAGAATTCATGGGGTCACCTCTAGAATTTGACATCTCCTGAAAGCTAGATATCAACCACAAATGTATAAAAATAAGTACCGCATGGAACAAAGTGCTACACAGGATATAGTGCCACATAAAAAGTGAGGGCCACATCTTGAATCCATGTGAAATAATTAGTATTATATTTTGCATATTTCCTCCCATATTTTATCTATTTTTGTATATAAATAATTGCCACTTAGGTATATTTAGTGTATTTTTATAGATAACAAAGGATTTGTAAGGAAAAGAAAATAAAGTGTAAATTTATAACAAATATGAGCAAAGATAGTCAATCATAGAGAAGATAGGAACTCATGTTTAACAGAAGAAATTTCAAAAGCATTTTAGGCAAACATAAATTTGAACCGAAAAATTTGTGTAGAAGAAATATGTAGAGTTTGAAATTATCTTCGAAACGCTACTAAGAACAGCTCAATTCGAGTTCATATACAAAAGTTATGGCCATTATACTGAAGTGCTATAGAATGAAATATCCGGCCCAGCGGACTACAAGTATGCTGAAACTAATTTTGGATTTTGGCCTTGAAAAGATTAAAATACAATACTTGTAGATTAATGCTTTAATACTTTATACTTGAGTTATTTTCTTGATAGCCTATGCTTAGTTAGGGTTTAGGGTTATTGATTTTTTTCATTTTCATAGAACTATCTAATGATTTAGTTTATTTTTTTTTATTAAAAATAGTATCTTTACTTGATAGCTCATTCTTAGAACACTTTAAATAAAGATTAAAACTAAAATATTAGTTATTATAAAAGAAAGAAAATAATAAAATTAATACTTGGTTGTGAATTAGTGGATTCCATATCCTAGGCTAATTAGAATAACTAAAAAATCAACTTAGAATCCATAGTTAGCTCGTTAGAATAATATGATAAGTTAGAATGCAAAACACCTTAGATGCTTGTGGATTATTCACATCAAGTTTTTGGCGTCATTGTTGGGGATCGATAGTGTTTTTTTTGCTTTTTCTAATATTTTACGAGTTAACAGTATGCGTTGAGGACACAGGGACCTGAAAGTTCAAGTACAGGAAACCAAAAGGGACCAGAAAAGCCTCAAGAATGCACTGCAAAAACCAGGAAGCTGAACTCTGTGGTTTTGCCACCAAACAGTGGCAATAACTGCCATTTGGCGACAATTATGGTAAATCTCTTCCCCTATTTTTCACCTGTTTTGTATTTTTGGTCTCTAGTTCTAAAAAAATAAAAATAAAATTAAAAGTAGGAACAGTAGGTCATTACATTTCTTCCTTGTTTATATTTCTTCCATCGTTTCATCTCACCGCACTCCACCTCTTTCATTAGTTTAGAAAACTCAACCATCTACTCACTGTCATTGGTTCATGCCACATTGGATCCGCGATCAATTTAGTTGACTTATAAAATTAGATTTGTTTATAGGAAAAAAGATGGACTAACTGATCCCGATCCTTCAGGATCGATGTTATCCGCTGCGCACTTCTCTACCATCATGCATAAAGCTCCCATCAGCAGCCAGTAACAATTATGAATTAAACCCATAGTACATTAGTATGCTTCCGAAATTCACTAGATCTGATTCTGAGGATGCCTATCTTTTCATCAGTGAATTTTAGGAAGTATGCGCAATGATTAAACTACAATATCTTTCGGAGGATACCATTAAGTTCCGTTTTATCCCTTTCGCTCTCAAAGATATTGCCAAGAAGAGGTTGCATAGGATGCCTATTCATTCACTACTTAGAATGAATTTGTTACGGTATTTATAAATAAGTATTATTCTACACATAAGATGGCCAAAATACGTATTGCTATTAATCAATTCAGTCAAGTGCCAGGAGAACCCATCTGTAAGTACTTGGAATGGTTCAAGGATTTATTAGCTCAGTTCCCCCGCCATACAATTAAGAAGTGGAGGTTGTGTCAAATCGTCTATGAAGGACTTGATTACACTTCCAAAACTCTTCTGAGTCCATGTGTCAGGGGAGTTCAGGAGAAAGAAGAGGAAGAGGCATGGGAATTCCTTGAGGACTTATAGTGAAAATCTGTATAGTGGGGGAGTCTCAATGAGAAACTCAATGCATTAATATCAGCATATAAGGGTGGGATCCATAGCGAAGATAGCTCGATAGCTATTGAAACTAAGATTGCAATTCTTATGAGGAGAATTGAGGCGTTGGAGACTCGTAACACTCCACCAGTGGGTCAAGTCAATCAAATTCAAGTTTCCACATACTTTAACTGTGGAACTCTAAATCATGTTATAGAGGAGTATCCATTATTAATGAATCCTATGGGTCCAACACTTGAGCAGATTAACGCCTTGTATTAACGACTCATGAACAATCCTTACGCTCCTACATATAATACGGGCTGGAGAAACTGTCCAAATCTCTTATGGGGTCAAGGGCAATATCAGAGAGCCGCCAACTCTAACATTCAGCCTCCAGCCACTAGTCAGTTCCTTAAACAAAATATGTGTGTCTATCAACATCCAAATGCCATGAATCAAGGGAACAAACAGAATTGACTAACATGTACATAATCAATCATATTCACAATAGGGGTCTAATAATGATTATGATAGACAGCTAATGACACTTGAAAGGAATATGGAAAACCTTTTCAAGACGACATCCAATTTAAACACACAAACGCAAAGTTTAATTTAAGTATCTACTGACTTTATATAACAGACTAACCAACAACTTCTTACAAGTTCTTAGTCGATCAAGAATATAGAGTAACAAGTTGGACAGTTAGCCATATAACTGAGTGGGGGTCAGGTACCTTTTTGAGCCAACTAATAGTGAACCCCAATTTCAACTCATCTCCGTCTGCTTTATCTTATGTTCACCAATGCAATGTCATTCACACACTAAGATCAGCAAGTAAGTGGTAATAATGTAGCCATGCCTTCTGATCTCACTCCTACTATTCTGCAAGCTACACCATCTTTTCCATCTCTTTTTCCACATATATATCTATCATCTCCATTTTCACCTCACGTTCATTTGGAAGAACCTATTTCTAAGCTAAAAGCACCATATCTCAATCGACTTAAGAAGCCTTCACTGCAAGTAGAGAAGATTCTTGAAATATTTTAGCAGGTAAAGTTTAATATTTCACTCTTTGATATTATACAACAGGTTCTTACTTATACTAAGTTTCTCAAAAAATTGTGTACTAAGAAACGAGTAAGAAATGTTTCTGAGAAAGTTTTTCTTACTGTAAGTATATCGCAAATCTCTCTAATTCTATGCCTGTCAAATATAAAGATCCAGGTTACCTCACAATCTCATGCACCATTGGGAATACTACATTTGATAGGGTGTTATTTAATCTGACGGTAAGTGTTAACTTGCTTTCTTACACTGTTTATCGGTAACTGGAGTTAGGAAAGTTTCAACATACCAAGGTCATATTACAGTTAGCTGATCATTCAATTAACAAACCACTTGGATGGTTGAAAATATGCTCATTAAGGTTGGCGAGTTTATCTTTCCTGTAGAGTTCATTATTTTAGAAATTGGGCCGATTTCCAATCCACGGAATCAAATTCCTATTATCTTAGATAGACCATTCCTTACAACTTCAAATGCATTAATTGATTGCAGGAATGGCCTCATGAAGCTATCATTTAGGAATATGACTATGTTATTGAACATATTCAATACGGATGAGCACACAACGAGCTCGCTCATTGAGCTAAACATGGTTCACAATTTGCACTCATATTCTACCTCTTGTGCTGATGATGAATCCTCATTTTAGCAAATTTTCTAAAATAAGCTCATACTATTAGACAAATTGGCACATATTGATTCTACAAATGATGATATTTTTGCAAATGTGCAATTTGCTAATGAGCGAACCTTTGAGGATTTGTTTGTAGAGGAACTCGCATTACTTCGTGATCTAGAAGGGTCACCACAGTTTACAATCCATGACTCATTTGATCATGGTGTACTCTTCCCACCTCACGATATTTCTACATGTGTGGTTATTACTAATGATGATTGATAGGTTTATAATAAAGTATTGTTTAACCGAATTATTAGTGCTTACATGTGGACAAAGAAAAGTAAGGATGGTATAAGAAATAACAAGGTAATTTCATAACTTATAAAAGGATGATAAGACATAAAAATGCACCCATTTCACGTTTAAAATGCACACACTATGAAAATGAAAAGCGATCGAGAGGTCGAACCACTTGCCATGCGTTAATAGGGTGACCATATTGAGATCGTGATCTTTCACGACTCTCATTAGATTTATATTATTTGTTAATTAGTTTTCATCTTAATTTTACCATCCTTGGTTTGTGTATGAGGGCGAGTTTAAGTTGTGGGGGAGTGAATTAGGAGTTTTTTTGTGTTTTTCTAGGATTTTTTATTTTTTCTAGGATTTTTATTTTATTTTTAGATTTTTTAGGGCTTTTTTATTTTATACTTTGGGTAATTTTTAGGATATAAAAAAATTAAAAAAATAAAAATCTGAAAAGAAAAAGAAAAAAATATTTTTTGCAAAAAATCAACCTAATCATAAATAAAATAATAAATTTAGATTTGAAATTTGATAGGGGAGTAGATTGGATAATACACTTAGAATTTTATGAAAAAATTAAAATTCAAAAAATAAATACCGCTAATAGTAATTTTGAGGTAATTATATATCTATTTTTTTACTTCAAAATAGTTTATTAAGGATAAAGATGATAACAATTGAGCAATCTTTTTCTCTAAACAAAAAAAAATTAGAAAAAAAGGATGAAAAAAGAATAAAGAGATGAGCCTGGTATTTAAGGCAATGATTCTTTAGAAATAAAAAATAAATAAATTTCTTGAGAATTACTAAGTAGTTGGATATTTGTGCTTAACTAAGTGTGAATATCCACACGAATGGTGTTTTTAAGATATAGAGTATGATCCGAATAATTAGGTTTTTGTGCCTAAGTAAGCATGAATTTTTGCATGAAAGGTGAAATATTCACAGAAAAAGAAAAAACAAAAGAAAGAAGTAAAAAATGTCAAAAAAATTTTTGTTTAGACAGGAAAGATGAACTATGAGTTAGAGTTTGAGTCCAAAACCAAAGTAGACTATCACATGTGCACGTAGATGTATAGGAGTTAATGAATTATTTATTAGTAGATATTGAAAGATGTAATTTGAATTTTTGATTAAAATGATAAGTGTATTTGATATAATAATTGATTTGAAAATTGATGATCTAAATGTATTTTTGAGTTTGTATATAAGTGAGATTAATTGTAGAAAATATCAAAAAGATTTTTCATTTTTTTGTATAAATTTTTTATTTTTCTTAATTTTTAGTTATCCTTATTTTTCTTTTCTTTATTCCTTAATCTATCTTTTTTTCAATGTTTATGTGTAATATTGCTGGAAATCCTAATGAAACACAACTCGTCCACTAGGGTAATCAAGAGGTTTAACGACTTGTTGCACGTACTAAGTGCAATCGTGATTCCTGCGAAAGTGAGTTAGGATTTTTCTTTTTATTTTTAGGTCTAGGTTTTGCGTGAGGACTAACAAAAAATTGTGTTATATTTTGCATATTTTCTTCCATATTTTATCTATTTTTGCATATAAATAATTGCTACTAGGATATATTTAGTGTGTTTTTATAGGTAACAAAGGATTTGCAAGGAAAAGAATAAAAAGGGCAAACTTATGACAAATATAAGCAAAGAAAGTCAATCCTAGTGAAGACAGAAACTCATGTGTAACAATGGCAATTTCAAGAGTATTTTTGGCTAAGACACAGTTTAAATTGGAAAATTTGTATAGGATAAATTTGTAGAGTTCAAAATTATCTTCGAAATTCCACCAAGAATAGTTCAATCCGAATTCGCATCCAAAAGTTATGGCCATTATACTTAAGTGCTGCAGAATGGAATTTTCGGTCCAGCGAACTACGGGTGTGCTAAAACTAATTTCGGGTTTTGGCCTTGAAAAATAGTATTTTGAGCCATCTAATCTCAACTATCAGTTTCTAAATACCTATGGATTGAATTAAAATTACATATCTTGAGATTAATTTGTGTTGTATTAGGATTATATCTTTTGTACTAAGTTTTTGTAGATAGAGTAGTATAAGAAACAGATTGGAGGGACCATGATGATGCTAATGTAACATGGAACAAAATGGCTAGCTGCATTAAAAGGATAGCTAAAAATATATTCGGTAAGTCGAGGGGCGGTGCTCCACCATGTAAGAATACATCATGGTGGAATGAAGATGTAAAAAATGCTATTAAGATCAAGTAAGACCTTATAGAGATTTGAATAATAATAATAATAATAATAATAATAATGAAATAAGTTTTGAGAAGTATAAACTAGTAAAGAAGGAGGCTAAGAAAGTTGTTCGGAATGCAAAAACTAAATTATATAAACAAGTGTACGAGAAGTTAAATAATAAAGAGGCAGAAAAGGATATATATAGAATTGCTCGAATAAGAGAGAAAGTCTAAAGACTTATGTACTGTAAAGTATATTAAAGATGAGGATCAGACGGTTCTAGTTCGAGGCGAAGAGATTAAAGAAAGATGAAAAAATTATTTTGATAGATTAAATAATGGTTGTTTTACTCAAGATTTGGGAGATCTTACTATTCAATGTGAGGATATGAATCGTAGTTTTATGTGCAGAATCAAAGAGTCTGAAATAAAAGAGGCTTTGAAGATGATGAAATTAAGAAAAACTGTTGGTCCAGATGAGATTCCTATAGAGGTATGGAGATACTTAGGAGGTATTGGTGTGAGGTGACAGATCTTTTTAACAAGATTTGACAAATTAAGAAAATGCCAAATGAATGGAGGAAGAGTATCCTAGTACCTCTGTATAAGAATAAGAGCGACATTCAGAGTTGTTCTAACTATCGGGGAATACAACTCATGTGTCACACTATGAAGCTTTGGAAAAGGGTAATTGAATATAGATTGCGACAAACTGTTAAAATATCGGAGAACCAGTTTGGATTTATGCCGGGGCGATCGACGATAGAAACTATTTATTTACTTCGTCAACTTATAGAGCGATTCCGAGAGAGAAATAGAGATTTGCATATGGTATTTATTGACTTAGAGAAAGCCTATGATAAAGTTCCACGAGAGATACGTTGGTGGACACTGATGAAGAAAAGAGTTACCATCAAGTATATCGACATAATTAAAGATATGTATGATGGAGTAGTGGCCAATGTCAGAACATGTGGTGGTTTAACAAGTGATTTTTCTATCACAATTGGATTGCATCAAGGATCTGCATTGAGCCCATTTGTATTCGCTATAGTGATGGATGAACTTACTAAAGCCATTCAGGATGAGATATACTATTTGCTGATATATTGTCTTAGTTGATGAGATAAGAGCAGGGGTAAATACCAAGTTAGAGTTATGGAGGAATATATTAGAATCTAGAGGTTTAAAATTGAGTAGATCTAAAATAGAGTATATGGAGTGTAAATTTAATAAACGACGGACCATAGACTATAATGCTGTAAACTAGATAAGCAAGAGATACAAATGAGCAGTCAGTTTAGATATTTGGGTTCTATTATTCAAAATGATGGAGAGATCGATAATGATGTTAACCATAGGATACAAGCTGGCTAGTTGAAATGGAGGAGGGCAATAGGAGTTTTATGCGACCGTAATATTCCGTTAAGTTTAAAAGGAAAATTTTATAGAACTGCTATTAGGCCGACTTTATTATATGGCACGGAATGTTGGGCTATAAAAAAACGTCATTCACAGAAGATAAGTGTAGTAGAGATGCGCATGCTCCGTTGGATGTGCGGCAACACTAGGAGAGATAAAGTGAAAAATGAAGATATTCGTGCTAAGATAGGTGTAGCTTCTATCGATGAGAAGATGTGAGAAAATCGCTTACGATTGTTTGGTCATGTGCAACGTAAGCCTACAAGTGCACCAGTTCGAAGAGGGGAGTTTATCAATATAGGACAAGTTAAAAGAACGAAGGGAAGACCGAAGAAAACATGAATGGAGGTAATACGCAAAGATATGGAGTCTAGAGGTTTAAATAAGGAGATATTATTTGATAGAAATGAGTGGAGAAGGAATATCAAAGTGATCGATCTGGCGTGATTCTTTTTTTGGTTCATGTAGCCTACCCCAAATATTGAGATAAAAGGCTTAGTTATTGTTGTTGTACTGAGTTTAAGTTAGAGTAGGATTGCTTTTGGGTTATAAATACCCCTTGAATACTTGTAAATTGATGGATTTTTAGATGCACCTTTGATTGAATAAAAATTATGGTTTTGTCGAAGGTGTGATGGCTGCCATACCGAGCTCCAGAGGTAATTCCATTGTTGTTCATTGCTTCTAGTGAGTAGAAATATTTTATTTGCTTTTTAGATAGATTGAATTGCTTTCTAGTATAGATCTTTAATAGCTTTCATAGAAAAAACAGGATTTTTAATGCTTTACAATAATAAAAATATAATCTTGTTAATTAGTAACATGAATATCAAACTTAATTTAGCTCTAGGATGCAGGTAAATTAGGAATCAACCATGTAATTGCTTTATATTGTTTTCTTTCAAAAATAAAATAATAAAGGCATGATTTTTTTATGAAAAGACTAAAATACAATAACTAGTAGATTAATGCATGATAGGTTATACTTGAATTAAATTTCTTGGTAGCATATACTTAGTTAGGGTTTGAGATTGTTGATTTTCATTTTCTTCATATAAATATCAAATGATTTAGTTTATTTTTATAAAAAGTAGTATTTTTGATGAGTTATGCTTACACACCACTGGATAGCTTATGCTTAGACCACTTTAAATAAAGATCAAAACTAAAATATTAGTTTTATGAAAAGAAGAAGATAATATAAGTAATACTTAGTTGTAAACTAGTGGATTTAATATCGTAGGCTAATTAAAATAACTAAAAAAATTAACTTAGAATGCATAGTTATCTCGTTAGAGTAATAAGAGAATCTAGAATGCAGAACAACTTAGATCCTCATGAAAATGACCTATTTGCGCTACAACCGATACTGTGCACTCATAGTAGATTATTCACATCATGAGACACCTCTAGAATCCATTGGGAGCCATCTCTAGAATCCAACATCGCTTGGTAAAGTGTTATACTTACCTGATCATATTTTCTTCTGCATACTGTGTACTTCATTATTCATGTAATATTATGCACATCATATTTCATGTTTCATATGCATTAATATTTTACATTATTTCCTACTAGCATGCCACGCATACACTTTTATATGATTTCTTTGGTTTTGCATGAGCTTGGATTTGTATTCTCGTTTGAGTTCTGACATCGAAGATTATCAAATCTCAAATCTAGTAGCTGTAACTATTGTACATGAGGAGGAGGACCCGCCTTTGATTGTAAAGAAAGTAAATCTCAAGTATTGCAATACAAAATCTCAAATCTTGTTGTGTTTTCTATTCTCGATGGCAACAGTCAACTTTGACATTGTAAATAATGAAAGCAAACTAGCGACTCCACTGGGGAGTCGCTCCTCCCTTGTCGAGGAGTTTGTGCCGCAGTCCAGCAACGTAGCAGTCGATGCTAAAGTAGACACCCTGGTGATTGAATTCGACCAAGCCAAATACGAAGAATTTTTCTGCAACAACAAATCCATCTCTCCTTCAAAGACTGGTTTTTTCTGCAAGGCCAAGAAAATAGAGGTCCAATCCACATCTACCTGTGGGTTTGCCTCTTTCAGTGAAGTCAATCAATAAAGCAACATTGGTGCGGCTATTACTGTTGCCAGTACTATGGCAAATACAGTCCAAACAAGTTCATCTTCCTCAGTTCTCTTAGCAATACCCAGAGCTAATCCCCTCAATAACAAATAGAGAAAGAGCGTCTTCTACCGAGCCATCATTGCCAATTGCAATGACAAGAAGCAGGCTAGTTTGGCTAACAAACGGAGTGGCAACACTAACAAGACCCCTAAAGTAAGTGAGGGTCATGTTGTCAATAACAAACAATATGAACTCGTCCATGATACTATGGGCAAGAATAACAATTCTGGCAGGGCTATCAACCCCATTACAAATAATAGGTCCAGCGGACCTAACAGATTCGACGAGGCTAAGAAGCATTCTGGTAGAGTTAGTGACTCTGTCAAGTCTAGCAAGGCTAAAAAGTACTCTAGCACAGTTAGTGTCTCAGCCACCTTCAAAAGCCTGGTGAACCCAATGGGTCTGGCGAGGTTAAGAGACACCCTGACAGAGTCATTTACTCTTTTGTTCTCCTAAAGCCCGACGGACCTAACATGTCTTGTGAGGCTAAAAAGCAGTTCAGCGAGGCTAACAAGCACTTAGGAGAGACTAAGAGATACAACGCAACTGATATTTCTAGTGCCATCAACAATAAGCATAAGTCTGCTCTACCTATGGAAGACTTGCAGAATCATCTTTACCAATTACATCAAGTTAGGAAAAATACGACAAGTGAAGATGATTCACTGGCTCAATCCTTAGTCTTCAGTCAATTATCATTAAGGCAGCCTATCTTGAGGTTAGTACTAACTATTCTAGAAGGATCTTATTACTACTCCAAAATATCTCAAAAAAGATGAGAAATTGCTCAAGCAGCCATCAATATGGTGGGACTGGAAAATCCAATACAGGGGTGACTAATGCAGACTCTTCCCTTGATGGTTACTCTAGTAGTGAAAATGATAGAGTATACCATCACGCCCAATCCAGAGCTAGGTTAGCAAGCGTGAGTCACGATATTACTCCTCCATCTCATGAATTGCAGGAAGGGGAGGATGATACCGATCAATATTCCACATATGCATCATCTGAGACATCAGATTCATCTTATCAAGGAAGTTTTTCCATTGATGCTGCTGACGATGATGTAGGGAGTTTACTACAGAGGTTGAAAGCACAAGAAAAGTTATCCAAGCAACAACAAACACTGCTTATGGATGCTATTTTGGCTCAACTGCAACAATTAACAAAGACTTCATCAAGTAGACCTAGACACTGATGCTGACGGATCGGGATCCTAGGGTAAAAACAAAGAGGATAATAACCACAAAGACAAAGAAGATTAAACTATCTTCCATATAAATGAAGAACTGATAAAGGTAAAGACAAGGTGCTGGAAGATATTTAGATAAAATTGGATGCACTAACTCATAAAGAAGTTCTTCAAAAGGTGGGAACCACGCGTCCATGTCCTCCTGAATGGGATTTGACTCCTTTCCTTGACAATTATCGAGCTCCAACTATCGATAAATACTACGGAAAAGGATCTCCAAGTCAACACATTTACCATTTTCACTAATTAATAGGAAATATTGTGGGGAATGGCACTCATGACTAGATTATTCATAGGATCCTTAAAAGATATCGCCTTCGACTGGTTTCGAACTCTGCCGGTAGGATCCATCAACTCGTGGGTGGATCTTGAGGCTTGGTTCCTTAATCGGTTTTATGAGGATTACACCGCAGTATCCATGCCTACTCTAATTGAAGAGAAACAAAAGAATGGAGAGGCAGTAAAATATTTCATTAATAGATTCAGAAATCTATCCCTGAGATGTCTAGAGGGGATGCCTCTATCCATGTTATTGCAAACATGTGGACACAATCTGCATGCTGAAATTGAATCCAACATGGGTGCTATTCGGGCTCACATATGGAAAGAACTTAAAGAATAAGCTGAGATTATTGAAATAATATTTTCAAGACTTTTGGTGGCAGATAAAGGTAGATACAAAGCAAAGGTTACTTCGACAAGGTTGCCTTCTAAATTTAAAGGCAAGAACGTGTTAGTAGTAGATACGCCTATAGAGCCCAAGAAAAAAAATCCACCTCTCCAACAAAATGCATCTCTGTCTCAAGGAACACAAAAGAGGTATTCATTTATGGTTGATCAAGTACTCGAGATTTTCAATATGTTAGTAAAAAATAATGAGATGGAGTTACCTGAATCGAAGAGACCAGAAGAAGTCGGGCATATTAATGACTCAAAATATTGCCAATATAATAGGATACTAAGCCATCCCACTAAATATTGCTTTATCCTAAAAGACAAGCTCCAAACCTTAGTGGATGAGGATGTACTTTGCTTAAACAAAGAGAAGAAGAAAGTCACTACAAATATGATATCAATGTGGTTCAAAAAATATCCGCCATGGATTATGATGCCTAATGGAGTTTTGGTTCCTAAGGTGATGACGAAGATTGTTAATACAAATCCAGATCGTCAACAATCTAAAGGTCTCATTTCTATACCAGTTGGACACAGCGATATGATGTGGGTTCACCCCAATTTAGTGGAAGACAGTCAGTGGATCATAGTTACTTCTAAAAGGAGCTGAAAACCAAGGAAAAATTTAGTTTGTCATGTCGTATCCCTTGTGATAGATGGTTATGATACTTATACCAGTTTATTGAGTGATCTGATGAAGAACAGATTGTTTTCATGATAGACACAACATCCCATGCAAGTACCCGATCAGGTAAATAATATTTGAAACAAAATGATACAATTAATCCTGACAACCATCATTCAAGTCCCTCTAAAGACCCTATTACATCTGCATTAGCACCTGAGTCTCTGTTGGATAAAAATACCCAAATAGATAAGGTTAGACAAATCCTTAAGAAAATGGACTGCAAAAGATCTTTCCACTCCATTCAAATTTAGTATCATGGCACAATTGGCAAATATTCATGCTTGTATCACTATGCACAAATTATTATGCCTATCTAATGAAATTAGAGATGCCCTCCGTGAAGCGTTGGCTAACTCGAAGACATTTCTCACTCAAGTTCTACCACTGACAAATGAGGAGTAATGCTATTGTCATCAAGTTTCCTCTTTACCTAGCATAACCTTTTCACACAAGGATATGTTGGTAAAAAAAAAAACCCAATCATGATCGGCCACTACACTACAAGGATATATCGGATCTACAAAAGTTGAGAGAAGATTAATTGATCCTAGTTCAGCCCTAAGTATTATGCCGGTATGCTTGATGCCATTTCTATGCATAACAATTCGCAAGTTGTCTATCACCAGCACCATCATTCATGGTTTCAATGCACGAAGTAGCAGGTCTGTCAAGAAAATTCCATTGAGATGCCGAATCAGAGATCTCAAAACAGAAGTTACCTGTCATGCTATAGATGCCAACATCTCTTACAATCTATTGTTAGAAAGACCATGGACTCACTTCAACTTCATTGTCCCTTCAACACTGCATCAATGTCTGAAATATGTAGATATAGGGGATGGTTAAGACTGTCTATGCATAAAAGCAACTTTTCAGAGAGGTGGAGAATTACTTCACTGACGCAGTATTGTATAGGGATGAACAAGACGGTGGAATTAATGATGAAAATGACACAGATGCAAAACCTGATGACAACTCAAAAAAAAGCTTCTATTGAACTAAACCCTCTTGTAATAGAACTAAGTCATGTAATAATCAAACCTGTCGCTGAGATTGAAGGTGACTGGGTTGCTGAGATTGAAGGTGACTGGGTACTTAATAAGAATCCTACTTTTGAGTATGTCTTGTCCAGCTTTACTGATACATCTGATAATGAAGAAATTGTAATAAAAAAAACTCAACAAGGCACCGACATTACATATCTCGGTACACTCAAGATTACTAAGTAGTTCATTAATAGAAGATTCCAACAACGCCGTGTTTTTGTTCAACCCAAGTATAATCAACCTCCAATTATCTTTGGCAAATCCACTATTAAATCAAAATCTAACCTTAGTAGTACCGAAGACGAATCAGATGTCCCTCGATTTGATCATTATGGTCCCTCTTCTCACAAATTTATGAAATGATGCAATATAATATTGCAAAAGGAGAATGACTGTGTTTTAACTAAGGAAGGAGAACCCCTCTAAAACCATGTGTTCCTAAAGGAAAATATTTAGATTACTATAGTAAAACTAAACATGATTTAGGGTATGTTTCTTCTGAACTTGAGATAAATGCAGTACACGAAGATTCTTCAAAAAGCATGAACCTGCAATCATCATCGTTATCTAATGTTGATTCTGAATTCGGTTTGAATGAATTATTTAAACACTTATTAGCAAATATGACATTCGCCTCCATTGGTGTGCACAAAGAAGAAATACTAACAATTGGTGTAGCCTAGAGAATGGATGCTAAGTGAGAGATAGGGTTTGAACAATGGGAAACCCTTACAGATGACCAAGTCATCCAAGTGAATATAGGGAGTGATCAAGATCCAAAAACCATTTTTATGAGCAAGAATTTAGATCAGAATGAGTTGTAAAATATGATCAAACTCATTCATGAGTATATGGATGTCTTTGCATGGAATTATAAAGATATACCCGGATTAGATCTAGAAATTGCACAACACCGTCTCAACATTCGAAGTGATGTTAAGCCGATAAGCCGATAAAACAACAATAACAAAATTTCATACCTGAAATGCAACAAACAAATGAGGCAGAAGTCAAGAAGGCTAAAAACTTGTGGACTCATTCTTGAGTAGCAACATCCTGACTGGTTGGCCAATATCGTACCAGTCATAAAGAAAAATAGAAAATTTCGAGTTTGCATCTACAGAGATTTAAATGATGTGTATCCAAAAGATGAAATCCCGCTTCCCCTCACAAAAGTTATGATAAATAATACACGTGGTTTCGAAAGGATGCCCTACATGGACAGTTTCTATTGATACAACTAGATCAAGATGTATCCTGATGATAAAAACATATATCTTTCCGAACACCACAAGGGGTATACTGTTATACTGTGATGCCCTTCGGTTTAAAGAATGCAGGAGCCATGTATCAAAGGGCTATGACAACAATCTTTTGTGACCACTTACAAAAAATCATGGAATGTTATGTTGATAAGATTGCAGTAAAGAGTCAAAGGAAAGATGATCATATTTAAGACATGAAAATAGTATTTACCTAATGTGGATACATCAATTGAAGATGAATCCTGTGAAGTCTTTTATGAGGCTATTAAGCAAAAAATTCTTAAGATACGTGGTGAGGTCAAAGGGAATTCATCTAGATCCAGACAAAGTAAAAGCAATTCAAATCATGCAATCCCAGAGAAATATTAAGGAATTAAGAGGTTTGCAAGGATGCTTAGCATACATCCGCCACTTAAATTGCTAATTTAGCAGAAAAAATATCAGCCCTTCTCCAAATTAATGTAGAGGTTTGTACCCCTTGTATGAGATGTCGAATGCCAAAAAGCATTAAAAAATATCAAACAATACCTGGCTTGTCCACTGGTGTTGGTGGCTCTTATTTCTGGTAGATTGTTCCTCCTCTATGTAAGAGAAATGGACCATGCCTTAGGCGCATTATTAGCTAAAACTAATGAGAAAGGACACAAACAAGTGATTTGCTATCTCAGTCGAACAATAATTGGATACACTCTGATAGAAAAAGAGTGTCTAACCTTAGTTTTTGCAGTTCAAAAAATGAGACATACCTAGTGGGGCAAATGACCCATGTGTTATCTAAAATAAATCCTTTAAAGATATTGATGACACAACCAAGCTCATTAAACTCATGACTAGCTAAATGGGCACTACTATTGTCATAATACAATATGAAGTTTGTCCCTCAAAAAGCAGTAAAAGGACAAGCATTAGCAGATTTTATGGCTGATCACCCCTTATGTGAAAGCTCTAAACTATATGAAGCCATCCCTAATGAATCAATGATGGTAAATGTTAATTCATGAGATGAACTTTGGCAAATGTTCTTCGATGGTGCCGCAAGAACGAGACTGAGAGGAAAAGTCATCGCCGGAGTAGAAGTACTCTTTTTATCTCCTGAAAATGATGTCCTACCTTATGCATATTCCCTAACCGTGTCGTGCGCAAACAATGTAGCTGAATACAATGCTCTCATCATCAGATTGAAAATAGCAAAAGAAATGGAGGTAATATATCTCAAGGCTTAGGGCGACTCAAAATTAGTGATCAATCGAGTTAAGGGTGAATATGATGTAAGGAACAAAGACTTAATTCCGTACCATCAAGCTGCAACATCCTTAGCCGATAAGATCAAGGGGTTCTTTGTTTATTATGTGCCCCAGATGGATAATACGCATGTAGCTGCTTTAGCATCTCTAGTAGCTATTTTAGCACAACCACCCAAGATAGAGCACAAAATATCAGTTGCTAGTCGAGGTTTATATCATCCAAAGAAAGCTCTAGTGATTAACAAGGACAATAGGCCAAGTCCAAAGAGGAAAATAGTTTGTGAAACCTCATCTGGTTTAGAACCCAGAGTTGGAGATTTCCATTCATAGACTTTGTACTTTACAGCATCCTCCCCGAAAACCCAAAAGAAGTCGCTTCCTTTGAAAGAAGGCCTGGCCGTTTCTTCTAAAACACTACTATTAAACAATTATACTGAAGATTGTATAATGGAATCTTGCTTAGGTGTTGTTCCCATAAAGAAGCACAAGTTGCATTATGAGAGGCCCATGACGGCATGTGTAGTGGTCATCAATCTAGGCCCAACTTTGGGGTTAGTTGCAAAAAATGGACTATTATTGGCCAAAAATGATAACAGACGTTATAGCCTATGCAAAAAAAATATCATGCATGCCAAATTCATGCTGACTATATTCATCAACCGTCAGAATACTTACATCCTATAGTTGTGTCATGGCCATTTGAGGTGTAAGGTATTGATGTAGTTGGACCCATCTCCCCTCCTTCAAAAAGTCATTGGTATATCCTTGCGATCACCAATTACTTCTCTAAATGGTCGGAGCAATAGCACTGAAAGAAGTGAAAGTCTCTAATGCAGTAAACTTCATAAAGCACCACGTTATTTACCGATTTGGCATTCCATGAAGGATAGTCCATGACAATGAACCGCAATTTGTAAGCCAAGCATTTTACAAGTTATGCAACAAATTGAAAATCAAAAACGTCGCATTGACCGCTTACAACCGTGCAGTAGACGGTCTAGCAAAGGCATTCAATAAAATAATGATCAAAATACTGAAATAACTTGTCTCAAAAAACAAACGAGATTGACATGCAAAGCTCGGTGAATATCTATGGGCATATTGCACTACTATACGAACTCGTACAAATGCAACTCCATTCTCTTTAGTGTATGGCTGTGAAGCAGTCTTACCTTTGGAAATTCAACTATCATCACTTCGTACTGCCTTGGCGCTAGAAATGACCACCGAAAATAATCACAATTTACACATCCAGGAATTGGAAGCCTTAGACAAAAAGAGACTTTAGGCTCAACAACGCATCGAACTTTGTCACGCCAAAATTTCCAAAGTTTTCAATAAAAAAATTAAAGAATGGAGTCCTGACAGTACGACGTCCTATATGTATCACTCATAAATTCAAAGGCAAATTCCAACCTAAATGATAAGGACCATTTGTAGTAGAATCTGTGTACTCCAATAGAGCTTACAGATTAGCTAAGCCAGATGGTGAAGTTATCATGACACCTATCAACGTCAAATTTATCAAAAAATATTACCCTTAGATGATCTCCAATGAGGTTAATATAAAGCTAATTGTGTCTATTTAGACTTGCATATAAATGGTCTAACACTGAATAATAAAAAAATAAAAGGAGAAGAAAAGTTAAACCAAGTCTAAAGCTTCAGAGATAGTGGATAGAGAGAAATTTTGGCCTTCAAGACCAGAAGAAACTCTCGCTAACTCATTACACCAAGGAGAATGGCTTGGCTAACCCAACTCTAATAGTAGTTGGTAAAACCACCTCAAATCTGTTTGTAACTAGGAGTTTGCTAAAAATTCCACAAAACTAAATCATGCATGATTTTCATTTGAGAAAAAAACGAGAGCATTTCAATATATCAATGTATAAATAAATTGAAATATTTGTTGATTAATCAAGCACTGTGCTTACGTTGCATCTCCAAGCATAAATACGATGAATTTTTGTGAAACTCCTACCATGATAGGTGCTTCAACAAAACAAACAACCAAATATATCCCTGGATAAAATTAAATCCACAAAACTTATCAAGTTAATATTAAACCTTTTGCTAAAAAAATTAATTAGCTAAGTCTTCTACGTTCAATATCACACCCTTAAATAACCTTACATGCATTACCAAGAAATTGAAGTTATAATAGCCCTACAATCAAAGCTAGTTGAAAGTTTGAAAAGACAACTTTCAATGCTACAAAGGATTTTTGGCCGCCAGATCATAAAATGTGTCTTTGGAAAATAAAAAATTCGCAAAGATTGAGTTCAACACAAAACCTATTATCGAAGCAATGTTGAATAACAAGTTCAATATGAAACCTCTCACTGACATAACAAACTACAGTTCCATATTAAACTTTCAATCAACCAAAATTAGGTTGCTAAAAAAATGAGGTGTTCAATTTCATCCAGCCCAAGATCAACTTAAACTCACAGTATAGAAAAAAAATAAATTGTCCCCAAATCATAACGAAATAAATTGTCTCCAAATCATAACGAAATAAATTGTCCCCAAATCATAACAAAATAAAAGTAGCCAATCAACACTTTATTGGGACCTCTATTTGAAAGTCTTCAGGTGCTCTTTAAAGAGATTCATGTTCACTTCATCTTCAACCACAGCCTTAATTTCCACCAAAATCTTGATTTTTTTAAGTAGATCCTGAAGGAAGACAGTCAATTCGTGCCTGGATAGCTTCATTAGATTCATTAAGACAAACTAGTGCCTCCTCTCTGCTGCTTTCACTGCATTCAGTATAGTCTCCTGCTCTGTATCTCCCGTAGAATTTCCTCCAAAACCTGGCTTGAATCTGCAATTCTCCAACTGAGATTATTGATCTCTAAATCTATCATTTGGATCTCTCGATCAATGAGTTGATAGGTTCACTGAGCATCCTCTAAAGATTGGGTGACCACGTTTCATTGTTGAATTAGCCTCTTCTTTTATTGATGGAATTCTTCCTCTTAAATTCATCCACCAAGGGAGTGATGGGCTCTACATGAAGACTTCTCCAAGTATCTTCTCGAGGGAGATGAACGCATAGGAGCTAGCCAATATATCACCAATGGGCTCTAAAGGAATCAGACTATCTCTCAGTATCTCATCCATGAAGTCTTGTACAGTGCCATAGAAAATGGAACTGATCCTCTTTAAATAATTTTCGCTGACTCTGCCCCGCAATGATGAAGAAGCTATAGGAGCAGGAAGATCAAATGGAGGAGTAGTTGATATTGCTGCAAATGCTAGAAGGTCCATATGCTAGTTGTCAAAGGCAATTCTTGGTTGGGGTATAGACATTTGCCATGACTTCAGACTCGATGAAGAAATTGAAGGTGTTCCAGATGTACTAGGGGTCACCGCGCTAGTGGATAAAACAAAGGATAGCTCTGAATCCTAAATTGGTGGTGTCACTGGTATCATACTCCTTTGAGGAGTCAATGAAGCCACTAGACACACACACACACACACATATAAGAAGAAAAAAGAAAAGATGTTGACAAGTTATGCAACTAAATTCAAAATTAGATGATGTGGTATTGACCCTTGTAAGAGAGAAAGTATGAAGGTCATGGTCACAAAACGAACAACGTATCAAATAAATATAGTATCAAGGTCCTACCAATGATCATCATGTCGCCTAAGCATGAAAGCAAAGGCAGGTGTAAAGGGGCAAGTTCTAATAACACATCAAGTTTGGCACGGTATATGTCAGGGTTTAAATAATACTTGCATATTTTCGCAGCAAGTAATAAGTGAAGGTGATGATGAAATAAGGCTAAATACAATAAATGAGGACATTAAAAGTAAAAGTTAATACCTAATGCATGAACAACAATGTAAAGATCTGCAGATCATCCCATGCTTAAACAATATCCTTTTTGGATGTAGAGTTTGGTGGAGTAATAAAACCCTCACCGTCGCTATCAACATTCCCTGACACTTCAGCACCTTCGTCCATGGCAGGGGTTGTGTCAACGTTGGCCTGAGGATCAGGCAAACTTGAGGACATTTATATCATTCAAGATCGCGAAGTGAATTCTCCAGGTGCTTCTGGAACATATGCTTGAATTAGTGAATGAGTACTTGGAGGATCTAGCCAGCCTGAAGCGGGAATCATTGCACTAATCCCCTAGATATGAATTGGGGCATCAGGGAATGAGGTTGCATCATCTTCTCTTCTGCGACCTGATGGATCAGTTTGGACACCTCCTTCCTAATAAGTTTGGAGCGTGACATCGATTAATGGCTCATCCTCCACTGCTCCTGTTGCACTCTCATCAACAAATTCATCTTGTTGTCCAGCAAGAGGCCGCCTGGTTGGTCTTGGATCACCGACCAACTGCACCTTATCGGTCACTTTAGTTTCTCCACCTTCAACTAAATCATCCTGTTGCCCCACAATAATTGGTTCTATTTGATTGGCAACAACGTCCTCTTGGTGCACCTGTACATGACCAATAGAATGCAAGTTATCATCATGAGTTGTTACAGTCTGTGAAGACATTGATAAATCAGGGGGAGGGCCGAGATGCATAGTGCTTATCACCGAAGAGATGGTTGCAAAGCAAATATTCTGTCCCGAGTTACCTGATCTAGCCATTGATCCATCATTTTGTCTAAAGTCAAAGGTATAGCCCTAGTTGGGATAATGATGCAGGTGATACATCGCTCATTGAAGGGGAAGATGATTGTGCAGCAGCAGTAGTAGCCAACTGAGCAGATGCTAGTGTCAGTTGACTAATAATCACATCACCAGAAGAAGCTGACTTATCAAAAAGTTAGATTAGATGTGTTTGCTTATTGGCCATAGGTGAAGCTGGGAGAACGTCTACGGAAGGCACCACATTAGCAGGAGATGACGGAGTAGATAAAAGACCAGTCTTCCTCTTTTAGCGAGTGAATGGACCATCTATAGGTACCATTTCCCCTTGGTCATCCCATGATCACTGATGAGAACGAACGAAGACTTCGGGTGTGTATGATTACTCTGCACATATTTGTGTATCTCAGTAGCACAAAGAGTTCAGTGACCAACCAATTTCCTGATCAATGATGTAATATTTCTATTGCAAATGCACAATATCGGTGTAGCGCTGTATAGGTCATCCCACAAGGATCAAGGTGTTTTGTTATTCCTACTAATTCTACGATTCTAGGGGTTAACTACGAGTTCTAAGTGGGATTTTGATTGTTCTAATTAGCTTAGGATATAGAACCCGCTAGTTTCCAACCATGAATTACTTCGATTATCTTCTTCCTATCATAAAATTTTGATCTTTTAGTTTAGTTTCTACTTAAAATATCCTAAGTATAGACTATCAAGTAGTGTGCAAATATAATCCATCAAAGAAACTACTTCTCATAAAAATAAACAAATTATTAGATAAATCTATGATAAAGATGAAAACCAACAACTCCAAATCCTAACTATGTATAGGCTATTAAGAAATCTAATTCAAGTATAACCTATCAAAGTATTAATCTACGAGTTGTTATCTTTTAATCTTTCATTGAGAAATCATATCTTTATTAATTTATTTTAGAAAGAAAATACTAGAGAGCAACTACATGGTAGATTCTAGCTTCATCTACATCTTAGGACTAAACTAAATTAGCTACTCATAATTTTAATTAGCAAAATCATATTCTAGAAAGCAATTAATGATTACACTAGAAAGCAAGAAAAATCAATTTAGAAAGCAATTGAGAAGAAGATTACCTAAGAACAATTAAGAACAGTAAGAAATACCTTTGGAGTTCGGTATTGTAGCCGTCACCCCTTCAGCAAATCTATAATTTTATTAAATTAAAAACGAGTACAAACTATATCATAATTCTATATTAACTACTGCATAAAAAACCCTAGAATACAAGGATACAGCCAATATATAGGCTTCGGAAATCAAATCCTAATTCTAATACAACTGAAAAACCACAAAATTACATCGAAGCCCTCGAAGAAAACTCAGCATGTGGGCCCTCTTTTGTGCCGCCAAATAGCAACACTAATATGGGATTGCCTTCTGATTTTTCTCCTGCTCGAGTCTTGTGTGTTGTTCTCTTGATTCTCCTGACTGTATTGCACGTTGACTCTCTAAATTATTTTAATCTTATAGTTTTGCTCTCTTTGAAATCTTTTATAGGATTTGTTTCCTAATCCGGCTCAGATTTCATACCATCTCCTTGTACGGATTGGATTATCTGAAAAAGACACTAAAAATACCCGAGTAGTATTTATTTATATAAAAGTATAGATAAAATATGGGAGGAAAAATATAAAATATGATATTCATCACACCCCCACACCTATCTTTTCCTAGTTCTCGAGTAAAACCTAAATCTAAAAGGAAAAATAAAAATCCCAACTCACTTTCGCAGGAATCGTGATTGCACTTAGCACGTGCAACAAGCCTTTAAGCCCCTAGGTTACCCCAGTGGATGAGTGTTGTCTCGTGAGGGTTTGCAGTGAATATACCCACAAAATTCGTGAAGAAAATAGATTAAAGAATAAAGAAAAGAAAAATAAGAATAACAAAAAATTAAAAAATAAAAATTTTATACAAAAGAAAGAAAAATCTTTTTTTTAATATTTTCTTCAATTAATCTTGCTAATATACAAACTCAAAAACGCATTTAGATTATCAATTTTCAAATCGAGCGTCATATTAAATATACTTATCATTTTAATAAAAAATTTAAATCTTATCTTTTAATACCTACTAACAGATAATTCATTGGTTCCTATACAACTACGTGCACATGTGATAGTCTATTTCAGCCTTGGACTCCAACTCTAACTCATGATTCATCTCCTCTCTCAGAACAATTTTTTTCTTTTTAAAGAATATTTCACCTTTCATGTAAATATTCATGCTTGCTTAGGCGTAAAGTACCCGATTACTCGGATCGTACTCTTTTTTTTCAGTCTTGAGGCTATTGCCTTAATACCAGGCGCACCCCATTTTTTTATCACTCTCGAGGCTATTGCCTTAATACTAGGCGCACCCCATTTTTTTTATTCTCACTTTTTTTCTTTTTTTTTTGTTTTTGTTTAGAGAGAGAAGACTTATTCAATCGTTATCATCTTTGTCCTTAACCTAATAAACTATTGTGAAGTGAAAAATAGATGTATACTTACCTCAAAACTACTATTAGCGGTATTTATTTTTTGGATCTTAATCCTTTATTCATAAAATTCAAAGTGTATCGTCTAATCTATTCTCATATTCAATTTCAAATCTAGATTTGTCTCTTTATCTGTAATTAGGTTGATCTACTGATGAAAATATATAAAATCAAAGGTTTTTTTTATTTCAATTTTTTTTAGTTAGTTACCCTAAAACTTACCCAAAGTGCAAAATATAGAAACCCAAAAATCTAAAAATAAAATAAAAATTCTAAAAAACACTAAAAACCCTAGAAAAAAATATGAAGAAAATATCCTAACGCACTTCCCCACACCTAAACTCATGTATGCCCTCATACCTGAACCCAGGGTGGTAAATAAGTAAGAAAACTATGATATATATATATATATATATATATATATATATATATATATATATATTATACATTTACTAAAAAATTCAAACCGGTTACGACTTCTTGATCGCTTTCCACTCTCATAATGTGTCCTTTTACGTTTTGATATGGATGAATTTAGACTTTTTGTCAGTTTTGCATTTAATCTCTCCATATTATTTTTAGTTTTTCTTAATTTATATCTTTCTTTCTTTTATTCAATAGTAAAACTTTTAGGTTGGAAAGCGTACCTTTATTATCATCCATATTCCATCCACGAGTTTTTTCATATCAGTATGTATTTTGGTTTTATCAATATGTGAAATAATATACTAATTTTGATGTTGTGGAATCATGAGCTCGATTTTAGATGGCTCTCTCAAATCATCAAGTACTATGACCTCTTACTTTTGAGGTTCTTTCCATTCTTCTAATATTCTAGGCTCAAATCATGCAAATTTTCTTCAAATCTGTTGTAACAACCTAATTTCTATCATAACTTACGTTTCTGATGTCAAATATATATAAGAGTGAATTTGTAGTGTTCATCTCTTTTTTCTATATTTTTGGTGATTTATTTTTGAAATTTTCTGGATAATCACTTAAAATAATATTACTTTAACCACAGATGGACCCTACACATATTTTGACTAGTCTCTCTTTTTTGACTTGTGAAGATGAAGTTTGACTTTATTTGGTTAGTTTAATTTGAAATTATAGTTTTAAACAACTTTAATAACCTATTTTTACTAGCCATTTGTCATATTCCTATTTTGTTTTTATTCACCCATACCTTATATTTACCATATTTGTCATTTGGCCAAGCATGACAAACCATCATCTTACTCCCCATATCCCTCTTTTATTTATATCTTTTTCTTCCCTTCCTTTCATTTGTTTTCTTTCCTTCATTTTTCATTCATCTCTTTCTTTTATTTTTTTTTACTCCAAGAGAAGAAGAAAAGAGAAGAATAAGAAATGAGAAGAAGAAGAAGAAAAGGAAAAAAAATTCTTTAGCCTCAAAATAGGCTTATTTTCCTACCCATCAAGTCAAGTAGAATCACATCCACTCTTATAATTTTATTTTATAACTAAAATCTTTTATAGCTAATTTAGAATCTTGAATTGTTTAAATTTAGAAAGGTGATATCTTTATACAAAATTCTCTATGATTTTTTTAAATATAAAAATATGATTCTTACACTCTACTCTATGTTTATGTATTAAATTTATGATTTTATTTATGGCCTCCTATGCTTAAACTATAAGTTACAAACTAAAATTATATGTTTTATTTTGGAATTACAAAGAAGCTATATTTATGAATGTTCATCATATTTGGATATACATTTGAAATTTTCCATATAAATTCTTCATGTATAATGCAATGATTTTAAATTACTTTCCACTTGCCATTAGAATATATATATATATATATATATATATATATATATATATATATATATATATATATATACATATATACATATACATATATATATATATATATATATATATATACATATATACATACATATATATATATATATATATATATATATATATATATATTCATAATCATGTTTTAAAGAGAAGGTTTCAAATAAGTTTCTACATTAAATTGTTAAAATATTTCTTTTATACGAGATATTATATTAGGTCATAATTCTTTTTATGCTAATCCATGTTTACTTGAAAAATATATACATTAGTAAGATTTAATAAATTTGCTACTTTCAATACTATGAAATCATTCTAGAATTTAGAAAATCAATATACTGTTAAATTAATCATTATAATAGTGTTAAGCCTATTTAATTCTCATCTTTACAATTTAGTACCCACTTACCTAATATGTGTTTATATGCATAATTGTATATGCATGATTCATATACATGATCATCCTAGGTATTTTTACATCCTAATATTCACTTACATACGTGTTTCTATGTATACTTGTATTTTTATGTGATTTACATACATGATCATTTCCATAACATTCATTTTAACATTCAGTGCTCCATCATAGTATCCATGACATATATATACTAGTTGCTTTTAAAAGGTACATGAAAATATGTCAATTTTTTCTTATTAGTACATACACATGTCTTGATAATACCATGGATCCTGACTTGCCTGTTATTTGATTTTGATATGGACCACATCTTGCTTATTACTAGACATGTGTATGTAGAAATCATGATATGATTTGTTCATCATATTTCGGATTGATTTCCATGTAATATAACTTGAAATCTTGGGTTATGGGAGAACTAAAGGGTGGACAAATATTGTATCGTGAAAGATTTTGGATAGGTTGCGCAACCAAAATAGGGGCCCATCCGCGGGGGCGCCTGGATGGTACTAAACCATCATATCTTATTTAGTCCATGTTGATGGGACGATCGATTACTTAGTATCGGTATCAGTTTGAGTACTTAGCGGTATGGCTAGTTCAGCACCAGCATATTGGTCGGGTCCCGGATATGCACTAGTATTTTTACGATACAAGTCTATTTCTTCACCATTTAGTTCAAAATATAAATTAAAATAAGATATTAACTTAGACTTGATATGCATGTATATCTCTACTTGATATTGTTACTTAATCATTTAATATTTTTCACACATGCGCATACTTTCATATCCATACTAATATCTTACTTATTTGTTTATATTATACGCTCTCTACTTTTTATTGTTTTACTTGCCGGGTTTGACCCTGAATTTCTCCACACGCTCAGGTATTGAGTATGTGAGCGAGGATCTGCTATTGCACGACCCGTACTTTCTGGAGTAGGCCGAGCAGCAGTAAATTCTTAGGCCTCCACTTTTTGTATTTTTGGGTTTGGTATGTAACCTCTGTTGAAGGCTTAGTTCCCAACTTCTGTATCAATATCTAATTATTACTTTATGTTTTAGACATGTATATCTTTCTTTTTATATGATAGTAATCCAACTTTCAAAATTCTGCTAGATGAATTGTATTTTTTTTATTAATTCTTGCTTTTACATATTAATTGGCCTCGTGCACGTCAATTCACACGTGCCAGCTGGTGACGCACTCTGTTCCGTGTTTAGTGAGGAGCGGGGTGTTACAGATTGGTATCAGAGCTCTAAGTTGATTTAGGAAGACATTAGGACTACTGCCATATGTGTGTATATATATACATATATGTATATACAAAAGAAGATGTCTACTAACCGTATTTTTTTATTCAACACCTGTCCCTTGACTCCCTTGTAAGTTGAATATCTACCATATTACTTTCTCATTTCTATTCTTGTTCAAATTTCAGCGAGATGCCACCTCGTCGTCCTCCTAGAGTTGGTCCAGCTCGAGCACGTCTGCAAGGAGCTGGTCCAGCTAGGGCCGGTAAGCATGGAGCCACTCCACACGATCCGGATGCAGAGCTTAGAGATTTAGTTATAAAAGTTGCTCAGGCCCAACAGACAACGGCAGCAGTGCTGGAGCGCATGACAGGACCCCATAGACAAGAGAGAACTGGGACAATATCAAATTTCCGTTAGCTTCGGCCATCTACATTTTTGGCCATCGGACAAGAGAGAGCAATGGATCGTGAATATGGAAAATCTTTTGAAGGCTGCTAGGATTCCAAATGAGAGTCGTGTTGATGTTATGCAGATCCTGTTGGTGGATATTGAACGAATTTGGTGGTTAGCAGAGGAGAAGAGGCATGTAGGGCCTGTAACATGGGAGGAGTTTGTTGAGGCCTTCTATGACCATTTCTTTCATCCATCAGCTCGACGTGAGATGGAGAGGCAGTTTATGGTTCTCCAACAAGGAGATAAGATAGTTGATGAGTACGCAGCAGAGTTCGTCAGATTGAGCAGGTTTGCTCCGAAGTTGGTTGAGACCGAGGAGGACAGAGCTTATCGCTTCTAGCAGGGACTGCGTTATGACATCCGAGAGCATCTAGCATCGCAAGTTTTCGGTTCATACTCTGTGGTATACAGTGCAGCCTGTCGACAAGAGCAGGTATCTAGGGAGAAGAGACCTCAGGTCGCAGCGCCGAAGAGACAGTTCTACCAGATCGCAGGACCCTCAACTCAATATTTTGGTGCTCCTCCAACCAAGCGGCCAATGGGGCTTGCACCGAGCCAGATAGTGTGCCGCTTCTGTAGCATACTAGGACATATGCAGAAGGATTGTCGGAGGGCACAGGGATTATATTTGGCTTGTGGATCATCGGACCATAAGATATCCATATGTCCAAATAGACAACAGTTAGCAGGTAGTACCAGTCGAGGATTCGAGTGATCAGGAGGCATGTATCAGGCAGCACCAAGGCAAACAGTGACAGCACCACCAGCCCAAGACCCCAGGAACCAATTCAGAGGAGACCATTGGTGCCGCAACAACATGCTTTTAATAGAGCTCAGACTGGGAAGGGAAAGACACAGGGACAAGTCCGATTGATGACAGCCGAGAAGACTCTGACTTCAGGAGGGGTTGTGGCAGGTACGCTTCTCATAGGCCGTGCTCTAGCTCATGTATTATTTGATTCAGGTGCATCTCATTGTTTCATATCATCGGGTTTTTTTTGTGTAACTCAATTGATTTTATTAATTTATCTGTTGGGTGGGATATTAAGACGGGAAATTGTAGTGTTATATCTAGCCGAGAGTGTCGATTGTGTCTCGTGGTAGTTAGTAGCTGAGAGTTTTATGCTAAGCTCTTGGTGATAGATAATAGTGATAGTACTTTCTATGCAGTGATTGACTGTCGTGGCAAGAAGGTGATATTTCGAATTTCAGGTCATACTGAGTTTAAATTTCTTAGTGGAAGTAAATCCTTTGAGCCAGCTGGGCTCAAGGTGACACCGAGAGGTGGAGTTCTTGATGCCATAGAGATAGGTGAGGGGATGATTCTAGTAATATCAGAATATTTAGATGTGTTTCCCGAGGAGTTGTCAGGGTTGCCTCCAGTCAGAGTCGTGGAATTCACCATCGATACTCTTCCTGGTGCAGAGCCTGTATTCAAACCACCATACTGAATGGGTCGAGAAGAGTTAGCAGAAGTCAAGACACAGGTTGATGAACTACTAAGGCTTGGATTTATCAGGCCTAGTGTTTCTCCCTGGGAAGCTCCAGTGCTGTTGACAGGAAAGAAGGATGGTAGCCAAAGGTTATGTGTTGACTATAAATGTTTGAATGTAGTCACCATCAAGAATAGATACCCTTTTCCAAGAATTGTGGACTTGTTTGATCAATTAGGCGGAGCTAAGGTATCCTCTAGGATTGACCTTCGTTCTGGTTTTCATCAGGTGCGAGTTCGAAAGGAGGACATTCCAAAAACAGCATTTAGGGTGCGGCATGGACATTTTGAGTATCTAGTGATGCCATTTGGTGTGACCAATGCTCCCGCAGTCTTCATGAACAATATTTGGATCAGTTTGTAGTGGTGTTCATTGATGACATTCTCGTCTACTCTCGGAGTAGGGAAGAGCATGCAGAGCATTTGAGGATAGCTTTATAGACTCTCAGGCAACAACAATTGTTCGGCAAACTGAGCAAGTGCGACTTCTGGTTGGACAAGATCGCTTTCTTGGGCCATGTAATATCTGGAGATGGTGTGTCAGCAGATCCCAAGAAAGTGGAGGCCGTACTTAATTGGCCGATTCCAAAATCTGCTTCAGAAATACGTAGTTTTCTTGGATTGGCTGGATACTATAGGAGATTCGTACAGTATTTTCTCTAAAATAGCAACACCACTAATAAAGCTGACGTGGGAGGGGGAGAAGTACGAGTGGACCACGAAGTGTGATAGTGCATTCGAAGAGCTTAAGTGCAGATTGACTACAGCACCAGTATTAGCAGTTCCTAATGATTCAGGCGGTATGAGGATATACTGCGATGCATCTAGCAAAGGGTTGGGTTGCGTACTTACACAGAATGGTCAAGTGATCGAATATGCTTCCCGGCAGCTTAGGCCTCATGAGCAAAACTATCCTACACATGATCTGGAGCTAGCGGCAGTAATACATGCCCTTAAGATTTGGAGGCATTATCTATTTGGCGAAAGAGTAGAAGTGTATACTAATCACAAGAGTCTTAAGTATATCTTCACTCAGAAGGAGTTGAACATGAGGAAACGCAGATGGCTTGAACTTGTAGCAGATTTTGACTTGGACATCGCTATCATCCGGGAAAAGCCAATGTAGTACCAGATGCCTTGAGTAGGAAGCCGATGGCTATGTATCTGACTCGACAGAAAGAAATCTTAAAAGACGTGGAGAGGGTGGAATTAGAAGTTCTATTGTCAGGAATGACAGTGTAGTTCATGGAGTTACGATTTCGATCTACACTTATTGATAGGATCAAAGAAGTCCAGAACAATGATGGGAGATTGAAAAGGCTTAGGAACAAGATGGAAGCGGGTAAGAGACCAGACATCTCAGTGTATGCAGATGGCTCACTTCGTCTCAGTGGTAGGTTGTGTGTGCCCAGAGGAGAGGTTAAAGATGAGGTGTTAGTAGAAGCTCATAGATCAGCATATTCTACTCACCCAGGTAGTACCAAGATGTATAGAGATCTGAGACAACACTTCTGGTGGCCAGGAATGAAAAGGAGATTGCTCAATATGTATCAAAATGTCTAATTTGTCAGCAGGTGAAGACCGAGCTTCAGAGGACTGCATGTTTGCTTCAACCCTTACCTATTCCGGAGTGGAAATGGGAGAAGATAGCCATGGACTTTGTGATAGGTCTTCCCAGAAGTCCGAAGGGTAATAACACAGTTTGGGTGATCGTAGACTGCTTGACTAAATCAGACCATTTTATTCCTTTTAGGGTGGGTGGGCCAATCGACAGAAAGGTTGGCAAAGAGATTCATGCAAGAGATAGTGAAACTGCACGGAGTTCCAGAGTGGATTGTTTCAGATCGCGATACTAGGTTCAGATCGCACTATTGTACCAGTCTGATGAAGAGTTTGGGGACTCATTTAGATCTTTCTTCGGCGTATCATTCTCAAACAGATGGACAATCTGAGCGGACCATTCAGACCTTAGAGGACATGCTGAGGGCTTGTGCGCTAGATTTTGGAGGTTCATGGGAGGATCATTTGTATATGGTAGAGTTCTCCTACAACAACAGTTATCACGCGAGTATCAAGATGGCTCCATTTCAAGCTTTGTATGACAGGAAGTGCAGATCGCCCTTGTGTTGGGATGATGTTGGACAGCGCAGCATATTAGGACCAGAGATAGTTGCTCAGATGATAGACCAAGTAAAGTCCATTAGGGAGCATTTGAGGCTTGCACAGGATAGGCAAAAGAAATAGGCAGATCATCACAGAAGGCCATTGGAGTTTTAAGTTAGAGACAGAGTATTCCCCAAGATTTCACCAATGAAGGCAGTTGTTAGATTTGGTAGGAGAGGGAGCTCAATCCTAGATATATTGGTCCTTTTGCTATTGTCGAGAGAGTTGGAAACTTGGCTTATCGACTTGACTTTCCATCAGAGTTGGATACAGAGCACAATGTATTTCATATTTCTCAACCGAGAAAATGCATTGGAGATGAGAACCGTGTTGTAGATCTTTTCGATGTGAAATTAGGAATAGATTTGACTTTTGAGCATGAACCAATTGCCATCATTGATCGAAAGGAGAGAATTCTGAAGAACCGCACGATTTTCCTCGTTCTCGTGTCATGGGATAGTCACTCGCCAGGAGAATCTACCTGGGAACGGGAGGATGATGTCCGGAAGAAATATCCCCGCTTGTTTGAGTGATCACGCCAGGTGTCATATTCATAATATTATTGTCCATTCCCGTCTGTACATACATATATATGAACTTATTATTGTATTTATTCTTGTTTCCCAAAAAAAAAATTAATTTCGAGGACGAATTTTTTTTTAAGGAGGGTAAGATGTAACAAACTAATTTCTATCATAATTTATGTTCCTTATGTCAAATATATCTAAGAGTGAATTCGTTATATTCGTCTCTTTTTTCTATATTTTTGGTGATTTGTTTTTGAAATTTTCTGGATAATCACTTAAAATAATATTATTTTAATCACCGGTGGACCCTACACATATTTTGACTAGTCTCCCTTTTTTGACTTGTGAAGATGAAGTTTGACTTTATTTAGGTTAGTTTAATTTGAAATTATAGCCTTAAGTAACTTAAATAACGTATTCTTACTAGCAATTTGTTCTATTCCTATTTTGTTTTTATTAACCCATACCTTATCTTTACCATGCTTGTCTTTTGGCCAAGCATGACAAACCATCATCTTACCCACCATATCTCTCCTTTGTTTATATCTTTTTCTTCCCTTCCTTTCATTTGTTTTCTCTCCTTCTTTTTTACTCCAACTCAAGAGAAGAAGAAAAGAGAAGAATAAGAAAAGAGAAGAAGAAGAAGATGAAAAGAAGAAAAAGTTCTTTAGCATAAAAATAGGCCTATCTTTCTATCTATCAAGGCAAGTAGAATCACATTCACTCTTATGATTTTATTTTGTAACTAAAATATTTTATAGCTAATTTAGAATCTTGATTTGTTTAAATTTAGAAAGGTGATATCTTTATACAAAATTCTCTATGATTTTTTTTTAAATATAAAAATATGATTCTTACACTCTACTCGATATTTATGTATTAAATTTATGATTTTATTTATGGCCTCCTATGTTTAAACTATAAGTTACAAACTTAAATTATATGTTTTATTTTGGAATTACAAAGAAGCTATATTTATGAATGTTCATCAAATTTGGATATACATTTGAAATTTTCCATATAAGTTCTTCATGTATAATGCAATGATTTTAAATAACTTTCCACTTACCATTAGACTATATTTATATATATATATATATATATATATATATATATATATATTCATAATTATGTTTTAAAGAGAAGGTTTCAAACAAGTTTCTACATTAAATTGTCAAAATATTTCTTTTATACGAGATATTAATCCATTTTACTTGAAAAATATATACATTAGTAAGATTTAATAAATTTGCTACTTTCCATAATATGAAATCATGCTAGAATTTAGAAAATCAATATGTTGTTAAAGTAATCGTTATAATAGTATTAAGCCTATTTAATTTCCATCTTTACAATTTAGTACCCACTTACCTAATATGTGTTTATATGCATAAGTGTATATGCATAATTCACATACATAATCATCCTAGGTATTTTTACATCCTAATATTCAGTTACATACGTATTTCTATGTTTACTTATATTTATGTGTGGTTTACATACATGATCATTTCGATAACATTCATTCTAACATTCAATACTCCATCATGCTTGCCTTGACATATATATATACTAGTTGCTTTTAAAAGATACATGAAAATATGTTAGATTTTCTTATTAATACATACACATGTCTTAATAATGCCATGCATCCTGACTTGCCTGTTAATTTGATTTTGACATGGACCACATCTTGCTTATTACTAGTATGTGTACGTAGAAATCTTGATATGATTGGTTCATCATATTTTGGATTGAATTCCATATAATATAACTTGAAATCTTGGGTTATGGGAGAACTAAAGGGTGGACAAATATTGTATTGTGAAAGATTTAGGATAGGTTGCGCAACCGAAATAGGGGCCCATCCGCGGGGGCGTCCGGATAGTACTGAGCCATCATCTCTTATTTAGTCCATATTGGTGGGACGACCGATTACTCAGTATCGGTATCTGTTTGAGTGTTTAGCGGCATTGCTGGTTCAGCGCCAGCATCTTGGTCGGGTCTCGGGTATGCACAGGTACTTTTACAATACGAGTCTATTTCATCACCATTTAGTTCAAAATATAAACTAAAATAAGATATTAATTTAGACTTGATATGCATATATATCTCTGCTTGATTTTGTTACTTGATCGTTTAATATTTTTCACACATGCGCATATTTTAATATCCATACTCATATCTAACTTATTTGTTTATATTACACGCTCCTTACTTTTTATTGTTTTACTTGTCAGGTTTGACCCTAAGTTTCTCCACACGCTCAGGTACTACGGATGTGAGCGAGGATCCGTCATTGCACGACCCGTAATTTCTGCAGTAGGCCGAGCAGCAGTAGATTCTTAGGCCTCCACTTTTTGTATTTTTGAGTTTAGTATGTAACCTCTTTTGAGGGCTTAGTTCCCAACTTCTGTATGAATATCTAATTATTGCTTTCTGTTTTAGACATATATATGTTTCTTTCTATATGGCAGTAAACCAACTTTCAAAATTCTGCTAGATGAATTGTATTTTTTTTATTCATTCTTACTTTTACATATTAATTGGCCTCGTGCACGTCAATTCACACGTGCCCGCCGGTGACGCACTCCGTTCCGTGTTTAGTAAGGAGCGGGGCGTTACACCTGTCATCGAAATTCTCAAAAGAAAATTTCATACTAGTGAACTTATTATTAGTCAAGTTATTATGAAGGGATAAAAATTCTTCTTCACAAATTTCTTCATAATTTCCATCAAAAGAATCAAATAATAATGTGTCACTAGCAAGCTAATCATGAGGCAAATCGCCAAGCAAAATATTTTCTTTAGTACTAGTTTCATCATAATTATTTTTAAATTGGTCTAAAATAGGTTGATCACAATGTTGAATTATAGACTCATAATGCACAAAATTATTTAACTCATTTTGAATCATATCTACTTCAAAATATGACTGAAGTGGTTGCTCGTTGGAGTAAGATATGTTCAAACTATTAGATGGTTGATCTCCAAAAAATTTAGTATGAGAAATCGCTTTGAGAAGATCTTCCAACAAAGATGCAGTTTGAGAAGATGAAAATTAAGAGGATGATTTTAGCAAACCTTCTATACCTTCCTCAATTGTACGTCTTCGTTCCTCAGACTCACGATTGTAATTTTTCTTATTTTCCTCAAATAATTGCATCTCAAAATCATGAGTGAAATTTGAAGAAAGATATGATATATCTGTATACATATTTAATGACAAATATGAAGGGGTTGTATGTAAATTCTCTTGACATGCATACCTCGCTTCTAATCTTTTTAATCTTTCATCTAACATGTTCAATTGAGTATCTTGTTCATGATTGAATGTAGAACATGAAGATAAATAGCCTATAAAGAAAGGATCAAATGGAGCACTCTCTTTGTATGACTCTTGATTATATGCAAAATTAGATTAATTCATCCACTCACAATTGTAATTTTGTGTATAGGAAGCGCTCTTAGATCTATTATATGTGGTGTGAAATTGATTATGACCTAGTCTTAATGAATTTCCTATCCATGGACATTGATAATAATTATGATATAGATCTCGACAATGATAGCAACCAGTTGGATTTTGAAATATATTTTTTAATTTTTTAATTTTTTTTTTGAAAAAGGTGGAGAGGGAAAGAGATGGAAAAGAAAAAAAATAAAAAAATTGAAGTTTTATTTTTATATTTTTTTTACAGAAACAACAACCCTAAATACAGAATTAGACAAAATTTAGGGGAGAAAATCTCTAAAATTGCTGCTAATTATTGGAAATTGCCGCTATTTAGCTGCAAAATCAGGGAATTTACCTCTCTGGTTTTTGCAGTGCGCTTCCGAGGCTCTTTTCTTCCCTTTTTGCTTCATGTATCTGAAGTTCCAGATCTATACACACTCAACACATACTGTTAACCCGTTAAACGTTAGAAAAAATAAAAAAACACCGTCGATCCATGGCAACGGCGCCAAAAACTTTATGTGATATTTCTACTGCAAGTGCACAGTGTCGGTGTAGCACTGTACAAGTCGTCCCACAGAGATATAAGGTGTTTTGCTATTCCTATTAATTCTACTATTCTAGCGAGTTAACTATGAGTTCTAATTGGGATTTTGATTGTTCTAATTAGCCTAGGACATAGAATCCGCTAGTTTCCAAGCATGAATTACTTCAATTATCTTCTTCCTATCATAAATATTTAATCTTTTAGTTTAGTTTCTACTTAAAGTATCCTAAGTATGGGCTATCAAGTAGTGTGCAAGTATAATCATTCAAAAAAACTATTTCTCATAAAAATAAATAAATCATTAGATAAATCTATGATAAAGATGAAAACCAACAACGCCAAACCCCAACTAAGTATAATCTATCAAGAAATCTAATTCAAGTATAGCCTATCAAAGTATTAATCTACGAGTTGTTATCTTTTAATCTTTCGTTGAAAAATCATATCTTTATTATTTTAATTTAGGAAGAAAATACTAGAGAGCTACTACATGGTGGATTCTAATTTCATTTACATCCTAGGACTAAACTAAATTAGCTACTCATAATTCTAGTGAGCAAAATCATATATTTTTCTAGAAAGCATTTAAAGATTACACTAGAAAGCAAGATAAATCTATCTAGAAAACAATTGAGAAGTAGATTACCTAAGAACAATTAAGAACAGTAAGAAATACCTCCATAGCTTGGTATTGTGGCCGTCATCTCTTTAGCAAAACTCTAATTTTACTCAATTAAAAACGAGTACAAACTATATCCTAATTCTATATTAACTACTGCATACAAAATCCTAAAATACAAGGATACGACCAATATATAGGCTTCGGAAATCAAACCCTAATTTTAATACAACTGAAAAATCACAAAATTACATCGAAGCCCTCGAACAAAATTCAGCATGTGGGCCCTCTTTTGTGCCGCCGAATAGCTGTAAAATGCCGCCAAATAGCAGCACTAATATGGAATTGCCTTCTAATTTTTCTCCTGCTCTAGTCTTGTGTGTTGTTCTCTTGATTCTCTTGACTGTATTGCACGTTGACTCTCTAAATTATACTAATTTGTAGTTTTGCTCTCTTTGAACACTTTTATAGGATTTGTTTCCTGATCCGGCTCTGATTTCATGCCATCTCCTTGTACGAATCGGATTACCTAAAAATGATACTAAAAATACCCGAGTAGCATTTATTTATGTACAAAAATAGATAAAATATGGGAGGAAAAATATAAAATATGATATTCATCAATCAACTTCTCAAATCTTCCAATAATACATTAGGATTCCCTACATACAATTGATTATATCCGAATTGTCGGGCAAAACAACTTGGAATATATGGTTCCAATTTGCAATGATTCCCGCTCTGATATAGAAGATGAGAGGGACGGATGAAGAGAAGCCATGAAAATACACCGCTAGAAAGACTGGAAAATGATTCCTCCAAGGAAATTCCATCTATATCTAGCAAATTAATCCAAAAAGAACAAGAGGAATGATGACTGATGAGGTGTTGTGTATTCGCTAAATATTCTAAAGCCCATTTTATTTTTTCATACTTGCACTGATCGGGAAGTTTCTCGTTGTCAGGAGTGGCCGAAACAGCGGGGATCAATCTCTAGCAATGAGAGGCAAACCAAGCCACTAAGTACGTATATAATAGGTCGATACAGGGGTTTGGGTCCTATGGAAAAACTTGGGAAAGTTGTCTCAAACCATGTTGAAGATGACAGGAAGCCCATATAGTACTTGCACTGTAGGATACAAAACTCAGATCGGGAGGCACTCATGAGGTAAAGAGGAAACAACACACCTCTTAAGCCATAAAGTGATGTAGGCAGCAAGAGCAGTAATGGGAGATAAATCACAAATATCTAGCTGTGATAACTCAGTAATACTGTGCCTGTGGAAAGACCACCCTCATATTTAGTTAGAACATGATCACCAATCTTAGATGCGGATATTCTTGAACTAATTTCAGCTACACCAATTGGCTGTTGGAAACCAACGGTTGCTTTCCCATCTAAATTAGTAAAAAAGTAATCAGCCCATTTCTTCTGGCATATTACATCACCTCTTTGCATCAAATAAGTCTGAACATATGCAGTGATGACAAGACAAATCTCAAAAGGTGTGATACAATGGACTATCTTTTGTAGACGAAATCTCGAGCTCTTCAGATCCAGGGAAGTATTCTTCATATGAAATATCCCCAATTGGAAATTTGAAAACCTTCCACATCTCATGGAGAGATAATCCTATTTCACCATTTGGGGTAAAGAAGGTCACGGTCGTTGAACTGAATATTTCCAGAATAGCAAACAATTGAGTGGGATTGGTGGCAATACCATATTGAGTGGCCCGTATCACTCTAAATAGCCCGATATCTACCAGTTCCTTATCAAATCTCGTAAGCACAAACCCCGTCAAAAGACCCCATCAATCTCTATGTCCTGCATGAACTCAACGTGGAGCCCTGAAGTTCTCAGCTGGATAATTGCATTGATTCTGAACAAACCCATTCCTAAAAGTCTTGGCCATATTAAAACCTTCGCCAATCATTTTATCCCTGAACATTACTCTAGGAAGAAAACCAATCACATGTGTGGGAGGCCCATCCTACACGAATCTAGACTTGACTTGGCTACTGTAAGAGAGTCCTGAGTGGGGGTAAGTCGCCATTTCATCATCCTTTCTTCGGTACAAGGGCAGAGGTAACTCAAAGGGTAATGCTTTTCAATGTCTAGAAGTGCAAAGTAAGCTTCTTCTAAGTGATAAATCTAGAGGCAAGATGGAAGAGATAGGGAGTCCTTGGCATCTATAGCATCTCCAAAGAGGAAGTGTGATTTAGGAACCACTGACCTATCTCTACCTGAAAATGAAGCACTAGTGACGATCTCCCTTAGAGTTTGAGTGCCACCAGAACGGAATAAACTAGTTCTTTCCTCATCATCAAAGCTGTACAAAGAGGAAGGCCGTGGGTAGTAAAAATCAATATAACCCCAATAGCAGAACTAGAATCAGCCATGTGAAGTGCTATGATCGGGAATTTTGCATAGAATAATGTGGAAGGAACAGAAAAGAAAACACAATCATTACAAGACAAATACAAAACTTCCTCTTGAACAAGGTAACCTTGCCCGAACTAGGTTAACCTCATCAGAACAAGATAGCCTTGCCAGAACAAGGTTAACCTCACCAGAATGAGGTAGCCTCGTCTGAACTAGTTTAACCTCAACTGAACGAGATAAGGTTAACCTCGCTAGAATGAGGTAAGCTCGCCAAAACAAGGTTAACCTCACCAGAACGACATAGCCTCACCGAAACAAAGTTAACCTTGCCAGAATGAGTTAGCCCTGCCAGAATAGGTTAATCTCGCCAAAATAGGTTAACCTCGCTAAAGCGAGTTAGTTTTTCCAAAACAAGTTAACTTCGTCAAAATGAGTTAACCTCTCCAAATTGAGTTAACTTCTCTAGGACAAAGTTTAACTCTGCTAGGCAAGAGTTTAGCATCACCGGCTAGGGTTCGGCATAACTCCGCCGAAATGTGATAGTTCTTCTACCAAGTGGAGATGATCCCTCTGCCTTAGCAGAGAGAATTGCGTTGCAACTCCAAGATCAGGGATCACCCACCAGAGGGGTAACCACATTCGTCCCACTAGTCAAATTGACAACAAAACTAAATAAATTCCTAAACTAATTATTCATGAAAATAAGGGGAAAAATTAATTATTCGGTAAAACTAAGGAAATTGATCTCAATAGTAAAATCGACAATTCATTTTTTAATTGGATAGGAAAGGATATGAAGATCCAACCCCCTTTCCCTTTAGAGCAAAAGAGAAAGGGATACGAAGATCCAATCTTCTTGGTTATTAGTAGCAATCATAATAGTGGCATAACCTCATCATTCGTCAAGAAATCAAACATAATAAAGCGTATACGAGAAGAATAAGGGAGTACCTGCGGTTGGAGGTTGAATCGCCGCTGAGGAAGGCTCGCCCGCTCCCGCCGCTAGTGTCCTTGTTGGCTTCTTCTGTGCCACGCGCTTGGGTGCCATGAGATCTAGGAAATGGATAGTGGAAGTAAGACCTTTTGGCAAGAAAATGATAGCAAGAGTTTTGAAATGAAAGCAAGAGCAAAGATGATGAGTAAAAAAAAGGTTTTTACCACACACCTAAAGTATTTAAGGAGGGAAATCCCAAATTCACTAACAAAACAAGGTAACTAGGCTAGACCAACCCAATATTAGCTTCGTCAGGATTTTTCAAATGACTGGGCCTGGCCAAGTTAACCTCGCCAGAACGAAAGAAGCTTAGTTCTAGCAGAACTATGTGATCTCATAGCATATCTCATTTGAAACAAATACCAATTAGAGAATTAACATATATATTACATAGAGAGAATTCAAAGTATTCTAAGACTCAAAGAAGTGCTTCATCTTAGAAACTTTGAAGGGGGTCTTGTAAGTTATAAAAAAAATTTCAAAGAAAATATCAATACCAAAAGCTAGTGCAGTGATTCAATGATGAGTCTAGCCTCGTCAGGGCAGGACTAACCTCGCCAAAATAGGACTAGCCTCGCCAGAATGCGATTAGCCCTACTAGATCTAGTTAGCCTCGTCAGAAAGTGATTAGCTCCGCCAGACCCAGTTAGCTCTGCTAGAATGTGACTAGTCCCACTAGAATGGAAGGTTAACCTTGCCAGAAACGTCTAAGCAACCTTATCGTTAACCTCGCCAAAGAGAATTCAAACATTTCCGATCGTGGATAAATAACTACCACGATCTTTGCAAATTAAGGACCGTTATGGGTCCCCTAACAATAAAAGTGACTCTGGACTCCCAGAGAAAGGACATTGAAGAATCAATGGAGAAAAAGAATCCAAGTTCTCCATCTTCTTATTGGACCATCAACAGAAGTAATGAACGATTGCTCTGATCATACTTCTACTTTCATGCTCCTCATAATCAATGAATAAAAAAATTTAACACTACTTTGATTTTAAAAAAAGTAAATCTCAAGTGTTGCAATATAAAATCTCAAATTTTATTGTGTTTTCTGTTCTTGATGGCTACCTTCAATTTTGACATTGTAAATGACGAAAACATCAAGGATCCTTACTTTCAGTTGCATGCCGAATGCTAGTAGCCCTCTTTCATAAGATAACTATTCTTTTTGTGTATACACCATTTTGGCTTGTATATTCATATGTATCCTACTTCTTAATTCTGTATGCAGTATTCGGGCACTCTCATATATATATTCAGTATTAATGCTGCTCTATTCTGATACTGTACTTTACTTTACATGAGAAACCTTTTGGGTACATATTACTTATCATTTTAGTATATTAATTTTTGGATATTGCTATAATCATAAATGTGATATTATGCTAGATAGATACAGACATGTGGTACTTATCTTATGTTTGCGTGCTTCGATATCTTGCATATGATTGTTTGAAAGAAAAAAATGACCTCGTGTACTCCGGTATTGATAGTACCTGCCGATGACACCTTGCCCATTATTTAGACATACACTCGGTCCCACTAGTGTGATTTGGAGCGTCACAAAGTAGTATGAAAGTAGCTATTATTTTTCATTTAATCCATAATCTTAGAAGTCTGCTACATACATACAAGTAATCTCCATTAATATTTTCATATTTCCTTACTTTATTCTATATCCTAATCTTTGTTTCTGATCTTGATTCTATCCTTATCATTTTATTTGCATACAAATGACTTTCCATAGTGAAGAAAGGACAAGTACTGAGCATGAGGGGCCTCTTCATTGAGAGTGTGATCAGATGAGGGAGCATATGCATGTCATAATGAGCAGAATGTATTGCTCAGGACAGGACTTGAGAAAGCACAGGAGGAGGCAGCAGCAACCCAGAGGATAGCAACTACCTGAAAGAATGTCTGCATCCCTAATATATGATAGAGCAGGCTGTATTTCAGACTTCCGAAGGCTTTATCCGACATCTTTCTCTGGGATTGGAACTCCCCTGGAGATAGAAGAATGGTTAATTGACAGAAAATCTTTTGGAGGTAGCTCATGTACCACTGAATAGCCAGGTCGTTGTTGTGAAGATCCAGCTCACAGACTTTGCTAGAACTTAGTGTAAGTCTGAGGAGGCCAGGTTAGAGAGGCCGATTGCATGGAAGATTTTCTCAGATGGATTTTATGTGAGGTTCTTCCCATAAAGATCCCACTAACAGCTCAGGATGATATAAAATAGAGGTTTACAGAGTTAAGGAAAGACGTATGATGGTTGATGCATATGTTTTTGAGTTTTTGAGACTCAATACATTTGCTCCTACCTTAGTGGCTGAGGAGAGAGACAGGGCTTGCGGATTCCAGCAGTTTGGAGATATAAGAACACATGGCCATAATAATTATGGGAACTTATGCAGAAGTCCTCGAGGCAGTCCGGCGTTAAGAATAGGCCACTGGGAAGAGGAAGGTAGAGTTAGGGACGTAGAAGCATTCAACAGACCAGATGTCTAGGGCATTGAGCAGTAGAATTCCTCCCACTAAATGCCAGATGCTCCTATAATTAGGCCATAATAGTTTGTAGATATTGCCAGTTGCTTGGGCATACCGAGAGTATTTGCAAGAGAGCTCTTAGGGTGTGATTAAGATGTGGCGGTGCAGTTCATCATGTTGGGGATGTCCACTAGAGGTTTTCTAGAGATATGAGACAAGTAATGCAGACTCAGAGACCTCCGTAGCCACTCCATTATCAGTATAAGGTTGTGCCATCTTAGTAGCAACAGGAGGGACTATCAGTAAACCTTCCGAACTAGCACCGAGGAGGTCATTTACACCACAACAACAGGCTTTACATAGAGATCAGGCATAGGAACTTTGGGCACAAACAGGGTCAAGCGTACACCTTGACAATAGAGGAGGCCCATGCATCTGAAAATGTTGTGACAGATACTATTTTAGTTGGTTTTGTATGTACACATGTGTTAATTGACTCTAGTGTATCACACCACTTCACATTATCTGTATTCATCATCCAGTATACCATAATATATGTTACTTTAGATTCAGGTTAAATGTTAACACTAGGAATGAGATAATTGTATCAAATAAACTATAGACATGGCCCATTAGTGGTAGGTGATAAAAAATTTCATATGACCTATTGACCTTAAATTATTGTGGCTTCAATGTGATCTTAGGCATCGACTGACTTAGTACTTCACATGTAGTGATTGATTGTTGTAGGAGAGCTGTATTATTTCAAATTTTTCATCCACCAAAATTTAAGTTTCTTTGTGACAGTGGAATCCTTAAACCAACAGTGGCTAGGGAAAGACCAATAGTGGAGCTCTTGCTATTCTGGATGTGAGAGAGAGGCAAATTTCTATAGTATCAGAATTTATAGATGTGTTCTTTAAGAAATATGACTTACCTCCAAAGAGGAATATGGAGTTATCTATTGACTTTTTGGGGTAGCACTTGTTTCAAAAACTCTTAAGTTATGAGTCAGGTAGAGTTAGAAGAGATAGTTTAAGTAAAAGGGAAGAAATGAAAAAAGAAAAGGGAAAACTACTGGTTACAACCTCTGCCTAGTAGACTAGGAATAATTAAATAAGGCATGTTTCAATTTCCAAGTCGGCCTTTGATTTTAGACCTAAATCTGGGGGTCATAAATATGGGCCAAATGGTATACTCAGCTCCAATTCCCCAAGCTTGTTTGACTCTACAAAATTGGAAAAATTGGGACCTGGTCTATCTTTTGAGCGGTCGTCAGTCACTATTAGGGATCAGAGAGTTAATGAGCTCAAGAATTGGAAATACTGATAGAATAATAATCCCACTTATTCACCCTCAATTAGTGCATTTAGGAATGAAAGGATGACATTGGCGAAAATATTCATATTTATTCCAATAATACCCCGCTGCAAATTTAAATTCATTACTAAATCAGTACATCTCCATTTATCTTATTGTTTTCTTTCGATCTAAATTTAAATTTTGAGGATGAAATTTTTGTTAGATGGTAGAATATAATGACACTAATCTTTAAACTCTTGTATAGGTTTATTTCGTGTCATCCATATCAGCTCGGAGCTCACATACTGATAGGGACAAATAGCGAGTAAATTGAATTATATCTTTTAATCTAAACTTCAATTTTAAATTTCAAAGAATGAAGACCTCTTATCTTATTATGTTGGATTTTTTTCATATTATTCTTGAATACTCCGGATCGGCCAATTTTTTGACAAATTTTCGATTAAAATAATCAAATTAAATCAAAATTATAATTTTAACTTCCTCCTAACTTTAGAATTATCTCCAGAAGCCCAACAATCATCCTTGACCAAATTTGAATTTAAATTGAGCCAATAATAATTTTGTAATTAAGATGAATTTTAAGTACTTTTAATATAGCAAAGCACCACTTTCCAACAGCAGTTTAACTTATCAAATAAATTCAAAAAAAATCTAAAATAATTCAACATCTTTCACTCATGTCCTTCATCATTTTCTTGTGCAACCTCGAACACAAATTCCTTGTCCAATTTTCTGAAATAATTCACTAAATAATTAGACTGTGAATGGACTGAAAATCCACAAAATAGCTACGTGTACCTTGTTCTTGGGTTTAGCCTCCTCAAATCAACTTTAAACTTCTCCACTAATAAGGGAAAACATTCTCTAGCACATTCTCTTGTTCTCTATTATTATTCTTAGAAAATTTCTCCCCTTTTGAGTAGTAATCACATCAATATCTGTTTATTTCCGATTCGGGTTCAACTAGTGGCAAGAATACACTCTAACATCCTTTAAAATTCTGGTTTTTTAATTAAATCTCCTAAAATACTTATTAAAAGTAGTATTAACTCTATTTAAAGATTATACATGCTCTAACTTGCATCGATCTTGAATTTCATTGCATTTCACACTACACATGTTAGACATGCACAAAACATATCACTATCCATACATATTTAACAGTTCATTTTTTAACTGCTATAATTTTTGCATAACTCCGATTGATCTCATTCCAGTACCATTATTAAGATTATTTACTAAGCTTCATCAAACGATGGTGGATCCTAATTTAGCTATTTATCTATTCAAAAATAGAATGAAAGTTCATTACTTACTGTTGTACTTGATCCGCAGTTCAGCAGTACTATATTTATAATAAAATGGGCATAACTTTTGCTTTATATTTCCAATTGAGCTAATTCAAGATTCATTAGAAAAATAATTAAATTATTTAGAACTAATTAAGATATTAGACTCTAAACAAATCCTATCAGGGTCACATAGCCTGCAAGTTTACTTATTGCTGCAGTAGCTTAGAAATAGCAGATCCACGGTAAAATAATCATAAATTTTGCTTTAGAACTTCAATTTAGCTCATTCAATATTCATCGGAAAGATAATTGAATTATCTAGGATTGATCCAAATCTTAGATTCTAAATTTTGGTTATCCATGGTCAAATTAAATATGAATTTCACTTGTTAGTATTGCAGCTTAATAGCAATATGTCCACAGTAAAATAATTATAAATTTTGTTTTAGAATTCAAATTAAGCCCATTTAATGTTTATTAGAAAGATAATTGAATTCTCTACTACTTTACTAAATCTTAATATCTAACTTCTCTTTTACCCTAGTCAAAAAAGACCTGAAAATCTAGCTATCTGCCAGTTATAGCAACATTGGCATATTTGTTATATCCGTGCATGTCCCGCTTAACATATGTATGATACACATGTGCACTGTAACACTCCCATTTTTTGGCTATTTCCCCAAAACGAAGAACGCTACTTAAATTTTACGATATAGCCCAACAGTCACAGAATCTTGGAATAACCATAACTACTACCACATCCAAATAAATAAATAACATGCATGGAACTGAAAGGATTTTGTTTATACAAAGAGTTGATTACATAAAACGGCACACTACTCTGAATGTTTACACAAAAAAACCAAAATATAAAAGAGTTAAAGTAGTGCCCAGCAAAAGAAAATATAAACAAGAAGTGCGAAGTACCTAAGAAGTACTTTACTTATCACTTCCACTCAATATGCTCGGTGAAATAAGGATTGTTGGTTGGAGCAATCTCCCCTTCTCTGCTTCAATAATCTAGGCTTAGGAACACTTAGGAGATTAAACCCAGTAAGTAACACAAGAGATAGAAACACGTGTACTACTATAGTACAAAAAAATGTTATTCAGTATGCAAATAAATTGTGTTAGTACAAGACTCATATGAGTAATGAAAATGGAGTAAGCTAGACTTATGTTTATCATTTGCAAATAGCAGACAAATATCGTGTAAGATGACAAGTCTATATCAAGTTCATGTTAGCATTTGAAATTGAATAATGGATAAGATAGCATGCAGTTTCCTATATTATACAAGGGTCCGTGCATACCAGAGACCCGGACTCAAATCCATGGTGCTGAACCATGGCACACCGCAAGGTGTTTGCAACTCAAATCTTCTTCAATACAGCAAGCAACGGGCATTACCCATATGGTGACTCATGTATCAGATGATGGCCCAGTACTACCTTGTGCTGCTAGTAAAAGACCCTCAACACCCAATCAAAAAGCTAGCCAAAAAGATCCTTGTATAATACGGTATTTATCCATCATGTATTTTTTCCAATTTTCCCATGTTAGTAATACACTATGCATATGATACACATGAATTAATGGAAAACATACTTGTCAAGTCAAATTGTGTACATGTCAGTTTTACGAAAGACAAGAGTTCAAGAATAAAGATTCAGAATTATGTACACAAGTATCACAAGGATACTTCATGTCATGTAATCAAGATACAAGAAACTTGTCATTATATTCCTATGAATAATCATGCCTTCATACATCATATTTGATATTTACTTGTCGTGTTATTATGAAATAAATAAGTATTTTTAAACTTGTCATTATGTTATCATGGGATAAGTAATATTAAGAAAACTCATGACTTGCCAAACATTGCCACTTTAGTTGAGGGTAATACCATATAGAAAATTATATAACAGAAACTGGATGAACTGAAATCCGTAACTAGACTTTATACTCGCGCTTTTTGCATCAGGTCCGTGCTATTCCAGATCCGTGACTTCCTAGATTTGCGCTTTTCTAAATCCGTGCTTTTCCAAATCCGTGATTCTTCAGATCCATGCTTTTCTAGAACTACCATTCTACAGATCCGTAATTTTTTAGATCTGCAATTTTCCATATCTGTGATTTTTTAGATCCGTAATTTCCAGATCCGTGATTTTCCAGATTCATGATTTTCAGATCCACACTTTTCCATATTTGTATTTTTCTAGATTCACACTTATTCCTTTTAAAGGACTTCTTTCTTAGCCTTAGAAATTTGGCTAACACTTCGGTATTAATACTACATAATTCTTTAAAATCACTTTGTTGACCATGAAATTTTATTTCATCAACTCAATAATCTTCAATCATCCATATAGATCAATAATTCTTAAAACCTTAGCCTAACATGCCCAAATCTAATAGAACTAAAATGATATAGAATTATCCAAAAAAAAAAGGGATCATATGCACACAATATAAATCAAGTAAAAATTCCAAGAAGGAATCAAGGATATAAAGTGTTACTTGCACAAAATCTATAAAAGAATTATATTCTCATAATACAAATCGAATAAATCCCAAAAAAGAACATGCATGTTACTTGCACTCGATACAGATCAAAGAGAGAACAAGAACAAGGTATTACTTGCCTTAGTTTGTCTTCAATCTCCTTAGATTTATCGAATTTTTTTCCTTGACTTTCTCTTTTCTCCCTTTATTTCTTTCTTTCCAGTGAACCAGAAGAACCAAATGTTAGAGGGTGGTTTTGTTTTATTCTTTGGCAAAATTTCTTTTTGAGAGAATAAGGTCATATAGGCCTAAGGGTAATTTAGAAATTTTGCCCTCTAGCCTAGTCCCTAGGCTTTTACATATATGACAAATGTCCAACTAGAGTGTCACTTCTCACTATCTTTTTGACAACTCATCTAGAGGTGTGCGTTTAAAAACTTAGTTAAGTTTGAAAGTGTATATAAAAAATTTTAATTTCAATAATTTGTTATTTAATAGACTTGATAATGTTATTTAGATTAGCAAGAGTATTTTGGGGTATTACATCCTACCCACCTAATAAAAAAATTTCATTCTCGAAATTCCAATTTTAAAAGTATGTCAATATATATAGGTATGTATTGTCATATGAAAATAGATTCAACTGAAATACCTAATCATGAAAATAGGTACGGGTACTTTATCTTGATGTCACCCTCAAGTTCCCAAGTGGAGTCCATTGGCGATCGTGCATCTCATGAAATAAAAACCAACGGTATTACTTTGTTCTTAGGACTTTCTCCCATCAGCCAATGATTGTTACAGGTTGCTTCTCATACTTTAGATCAGATCTCAGATCCACTTCAGATAGGTCTACAGTCTTATGTTCGTCACCCAATCATTTCCTTAATTATGACACATGGAATACGTCATGAACAGTTTCCATCTCAGGAGGTAATGATAATCTGTAAGTAGGATTCCCGATTCTTTCTGTGATGTCAAATGGTCCAATGTATTTTGGACTGAGCTTTCTTTTCTTACAAAATCTGGTTTCTTCCATCATTGATGATGTCTTGATAAACACCTTATCTCCAATTTCAAACTCCAATGGTTTTCTATGTCGGTTTTCTTTGTCTAGCTTGGGCCACTTTCATATGTTCCCTAATAACTTTTACTTGTTCAGTTGCTTGAGTAATTAATTTTAACCCCAAAATACTTCGTTCTCCAACCTCGTTCCAACATAATAGAGATTTACACTCTTGACCATATAAGGTCTCAAATGGCACTCTTTGTTCTCCAACCTCATTCCAACATAATGGAGATTTACACTTTTGACCATATAAAGTCTCGAATAATGCCATTTTGATACTCTCTTGATAGCCATTATTGTAAGAAAATTCTACCATATATAAATGATCTTCCCAAGATCCTCAAAAATCTAGCACGCATGCTCTAAGCATATCTTCAAGTACTTGGATAGTCTATTCTGATTCTCTGTTTGTTTACAAATGATAAGCTGAAGATAAGTCTAAATGTGTTCCTAGGCTATCCATCAATCTTTCCCAATATTGTGATCTGAATCTCGTGTCCCTATCTGAGACAATTCAAAATGGAACTCCTTGTAACCTCACCACTTCCTGCATGAATCTTGTTACTAATGCTTCTATTGACTGACTGACCCTAAATGGGATGAAATGAGCTGATTTGATCAGCCGGTCCACTATCACCCAAATTGCATTATTACCTTTGGTACTCCTGGGTAATCCTGTAACAAAATCCATTGATATTTGTTCCCACTTCCATTCTGGAATTGTTAAGGGTTGAAGTAATCAAGCCGTTCTTTGATATTCAGTCTTCACTTGTTCGCAAGTAGAACACCTGAATACATATCTCACAATCTCTTTCTTCATGTCCGACCACCAGAAGTACTTTTCCATATCCTTATCATCTTATTGCTTCCAGGATGAATAAAATACACTGATTTATGAGCTACTTCTAAAACTCTATCTCTTACCTCTCCCTTGGGCATCCATAATCTCTCTTTGAATCTAATAGTTCCATCCAAGTACATCTTTATCTCAGGCCCCTTACCTATTTCTATTTTGTTCTTTAGCCTCTAGAAGCTTGCATCCTCGACTTGGGCTTGCTTGATAAGCTATATCAATGGTGACTGTAATTGTATCCCCATAAGTTGTGTTGTCATTCCTGCTAAAGTTATTTCCAATTCCATTCTTTGCATTTTCGCCAATAAATCCTTTTGTTGAGTTAATCTTTCTATTGCAGATTTCCTACTCAGAGCATCTAGTACTACATTAATCCTTTTTGGGTGATACTTAATTTCCAAATCATAATCTGCTACTAACTCCAACCATCATCTCTGTCTCATATTTAGTTCCCTTTGGATAAAAATATATTTCAAACTTTTGTGATCAGTGTATACTTCTACTCTATGTCCTAGTAAATAATGTCTCCAATTTTTTAAGATATGAATCACTACTGCTAGTTGCAAGTCATGTGTCGGATAATTTCTTTCATGGGATCTCAATTGTCTTGATAGAAACTCAATAACCCTTCCATTCTGAGTCGATACACATCTCAGTCTTTGTTTTGAAGCATTACTATAGATTTTCATTCCTCCAATGTTGTTTGGAATTGCTAGCACTGGTGCTGTTGTCAATCTCCATTTCAGTTCTTCAAATGCCTTATCGCATTCTTCTATCCAGACATATTCTATTCCTTTTCCTGTCAATTTAGTCAGAGGAGATGCAATTTTTGCAAAATCTTGTACAAATCACCTATAATGTCCAGCCATCTCCAGAAAACTGTGAATTTCTGATACTGATTTTGGTACAGGCCAATCATCATAGCCTCTATCTTTTTAGGATCAGCCGATACACCATCTTTAGAAACTATATGACCCAAGAATGTAAACTTATTCAACCAAAATTCACATTTGCTCAGGTTTTCATATAGCCTTTGTTCGCTCAAAGTTTGTAAAGCTATCTTCAAGTGTTTAATAAACGCTTCTCTATTCATAGAGTAGATCAATATATCATCAATAAACACCACTATAAATTTATCTAAATACTAAGCACAAACTTAGTTCTTCAGATTCATAAATACTGCTGGAGTGTTAGTTACCTCAAACAACATTACTAAATATTCATAATGACCATGTCTGGTTCTGAATGTCATTTTTGGGACATCTTCCATACGGACTCTTACTTGATGGAATTTTGAACAAAGATCTATTCTTGAGAATACATTTGCTCCTCCAAGTTGATCAAACATTTCAGTTATTCTTTCCAATTGATATTTATTCTTCATTGTTACTCTATAATCCACACAATCTTTTGCTTCAGTCCTTCTTCCCGGCTAATAATACTGGAGCTCCCTAAGGTGAAACATTGGGTCTTACAAAAACCCACTTTCAATATCTCGTCCACTTGCCTCTGGACTTCTTCTAGTTCTGTGATTTCCATTCGATAAGGTGGCTTACAAACTGGTTCAGCTCCAGGGATTATATCAATAGTAAATTTTACTATCCTAACTGGTGGTAGTCCAGGTATCTATTCAGGAAATATATTTAAGAATTCTGATACTATTAGGATCATTCCTTTTCCACTTCCATGGCTTCCAAAATTTCTCGCTTTAGAAATACCTTAGATTCAACCGGTTGTAGGGACTGGCTTCCACTAACAAATTCAAGCTCTGGACAATCAAGAATCTAGAATATTACTCTCCTTCTCCTACAGTCTATCATCACATGGAAGGTGCTCAGCCAATTCATATTGAAGATAACATCATATCCTCCTCCACTAATAACTAATAAGCTAGCATAAAATTCCTTACCATTAATTACTAAGAAATATAGTTTATACTCCTTATTGGTCATGATACTACTATTTCCAGTCTTAATGTCGCACCCCATATGTAAGATAGTAAAATCAATAGAATTGCAGGAAACAAATATGCTAGTGATGAAACTGTGTGATGCTCCGGAATTAAATAAAATAGTTGCTGGTACATTACCAAGTAGGATCATACCTGCTACTCACTCCTCCAGTGGCCTAAACTTCATCAGCATTCATTAGTCTAACATGTCCTTACCTCCATCCTGCTCCTTCTTGGTCTCTGGCATAGGCTTATTATTGGATCTCCAAGGGTTCTTTCTGGCCCATCGTGGAACTCTCTAGGCTGACATTGTTGTTGGCCTCGTTGTTGCCTGCAACAAGATTTTAGCTATCGTCGACTGTTGGGCCTTTGGACAATCTCTCAATTGATGACTAGCAAATCTGCATACTAGGCACAACTCTTGAGCTCTTCTGCACATTTTCTGAGTATGTCTTGGTATATGACAATAGTTGCAGATTACTGGATTTCGATTTGGCATCATCTACTTCTTTGTTGGCGAACCACCAAATTTCTTGGTTGACGAGCTTGTTCCATGTCCGAACAATCTTTTTAAATGTCATCGGCCTATTCTCTCGAATACTTGTTCCAAATGGCATGCCGCTTCAAATACTTCTGAAAAAGTCTTGTAGTTATATCCTGCTAAGTGCTCCCTCAGATAAGGCCTCAGTCCTTACTGGAACAAGTGCGCCTTTTCCTCCTCATCAGCTACCAGGGTTGGGGTGAAATGGTTGAGCGTCATGAATTCCACGGCATATGCATTCACAGTCAGATCTCCTTGTTGCTATCCTAGAAATTTCTTCCTCATTTCTTGTCTTGCTGATGCATGGAAAAATCTGGCGAGAAATGCCTCTACAAATTTTTCCCAGGTTAGAGGTTCCTGATGCTTTACTTCTTTAGCAAGCCACCATGTTCTAGCTATATCGGTACCTCTACATGATTTTCTTTTGGAATCCTTGCCGCCCTTAGAAAATTTCCCATATCTACAATTCATTGTTCAGCCTTCAGTGGTCCTTCTATTCTGGAAAATACTGATGACTGCAGTCTCTGAAATCCGACACCATCCTCGTTCTTTCTTGCTTTTTGGACTACAACATTCTTTCTAATATTATCATAGTGGTCTGTTGTGTCTGTGCTACTTTTTATACTATAGTTCTAAGCTCAGACTCTTCACTCGTTGGATTTGGGCTTGCGCTGGAAGAAGATTGGATCATCATCATTTTGTGACAGACCAAAGGAAATTAATCAAATATAGTTTCAAGATAGATATTTAAAATAATATGGAAACAATAGGATAGGCATGATACTAGATATGATGGATATCAAGGAATAAGAAGCAGGTGTCAAAAAGTGTATCACAGACATATTCTTATATGACAGCAGTCATATGGCCTTCTACCTAAATCTAGGCTTTGATACCAACTCTGTAATGCTCCCATTTTTTGGCTGCTTCCCTAAAACAGAGGACGCTACTTAACTTCTACTATATAACCCAATAGTCACATAATCTTAAAATAACCATAACTACTACCACATCCAGATAAATAAATAACATACTTGGAACTGAAAGGATTTCATTTATGCAAAGAGTTGATTACATAAAACGGCACACTACTCTAAATATTTACATAAAAGAATCAAAATACAAGAGAGTTAAAGCAGTGCCCAGCAAAAAAAAAATAAACAAGAAGTGCGAAGTGCCCAAGAAGTAATTAGCTTATCACTTCTACTCGATATACTCAGTGAAGTAAGGATTGTTGGTTGGAGCGATCTCCCCTTCTCTGCTTCCGTAATCTGGCCTTAGAAAAATCCAGGAGATTAAACTCAGCAAGTAACACAAGAGAAAGAAACATGTGTACTACCATAATACAAAAAAATGTTATTCAGTATGAAAATAAATTGTGTTAGTACAAGACATGTCACATGAATAATGAAAATGGAATAAGCTAGACTTATGCTTGCCAAATAGCAGACAAATATTGTATATGATGACAAGCCTAGATGAAGTTCATGTTAACATTTAAATGATGGATAAAATAGCGCACAGTTTTCCATATTATACAAGTGCCCGTGCATACCGGGGACCCAGCCTCAAATCTATGGTGCTGAACCATGGCACACCGCTAAGTGCTTACAAATCAGATCCTGTTCAATGAAGCAAGTAACGGACATTACCTATATGATAACTCATGTATCAGATGGTGGCCCAGTACCACCCTGTGTTGCTAGTAAAAGGCTCTCCGTACCTAATCAAGAAGCTGACCAATAAGATCTTTGTACAATACGGTACTTATCAATTATGTAGTTTTTCCAATTTTCCCATGTTAATAATACATAATACATATGATACGCATGAATTAATAGAAACATGTGGCTTGTCAAGTCAAATTGTGTACATATCCTTTTCACAAAAGATAAGAGTTCAGGGATAAAAATTCGGGATTATATACACACGTATCACAAGGATACTTCATGTCATGTAATTAAGATACAAGAAACTTGTCATCGTGTTTCCATGAATAATCATGCCTTCAAGCATCATGTTTGATTTCAATTGTCATGTTGTCATGAAATGAATAAGTATTTTAAACTTGTCATTATGTAATTAGGGGATAAGTAATATTTAGAAAATTCTTGACTTGCCAAATATTAGCCACTTTAATTGAGGGTAATACCATGTAGAAGATTATATAACAAAAATTGGATGAACAGAAATTCGTAAATAGACTTTATACTCGCGCTTTTTGCATCAGGTATACACTTTTCCAGATTTACGCTTTTCCAGATCTGTAGTTTTCCAAATCTGTGCTTTTCCAGATATGCGATTCTCCAGATCCACGATTTTCCAGATCAGCAATTTTTCATATCCGCAATTTTTAGATCTGCAATTTTCCATATCCGCAATTTCCAAATCCGTGCTTTTGCAGATCTGTGCTTTTCTAGATCCGCACTTATCCCTTTGAGGGACTTCTTTCTAGTCTTAGAAATTTGGCCAACACTTCGTCATTAATACTACATAATTCTTTACAATCAATTGTGGACTATGAAATTTTTATCTCATCAACTCCATAATCTTCAATCATCCATATAGATCAATAATTCTTAAAACCTTAGCCTAACATGCCCAAATCCAATAGATCTAAAATGATCTAGAATTATCCTAAAAAAGGATCATATGCACACAATACATATCAAGTAAGAATACCAAGAAGGAATCAAGGATATAAAGTGTTACTTTCACAAAATCCATAAAAGAATTATATTCTCACAATACAAATTGAATAAATCCCAAAAAGGAACATGCTTGTTACTTGCACTCGATATGGATCAAAGAGAGAACAAGAACAAGAGATTACTTGCCTTAGTTTGTCTTCAATCTCCTTAGATTAAATAATTTGTTATTTAATAGGATTGAGAATGTTAATTTTTTGGGGTATTACATAACCATGTTCAATCACTCTTGTTATTATATATATATATGGTAAATTTAGACCTATCATAACTCATGTTAAATTATATATGCAATGATTGTGTATATAACACTTGATTTAAGATGTGATATATATATACACATGTTTGTTTATGCATGTTGCTATTTGTACATGTTATTGATACTTATAAATGATACCTCATACATGTAAATATATTCCATAGCTCTTGTGCTTGCTAGTATCATCGTGCAAGTCATTTCATACTCACATCTATTGATACATGATTGGTTTGGAACTAAGTATCATATGGAACTAAATATTACTCGAAACAATATGCCACGTAAAGATTGGGGGGCACCTCTTGAATCTATGAGAGCTATCTCTAGGATCCATGGGGTAACCTCTAGAATCTGACATCAAGATTATGTGGAACTAAGTACCACATAAAACTAAGTATTACACAGAACAAAGTACCACACAGAAAATGAGGGCTACCTCTTGAATCCATAGGAGACACCTCTAGAATCTATGGGGTCACATCTAAAATTTGACTTCTCCTCAAAGCCAGATAATAGTCAGAAGTGTACATAACTAAGTTCAGTATGGAACTAAGTGCTACATGGGATACCACATAAAGAGTGGGGTCCAGCTCTTGAATCCATGTGAGTCACATCTATAATCCATTGGGGGTCATCTCTAGAATCTAATATCGCTTGGTGAAGTGTTATACTTGCCTGATCATGTTTTTTATGCATATTGTGTACTTCATGATTCCTATTATATTATGCATTTCATATATTTAATGGTTCAAGTACATATATATTCTACATTATTTCCTACTAGCATGCAACATATACACTTTTATATGGTTTCTTTAGTTTTGCGCGAGCTTGCATTTGCATTCTTATTTGGGTTTTGACACTTGGAATTATCATACTCAGATCTAACAGCCGTAACTGTAGTACCTAAGAAGAAAGATCCGCCTACCAAGGATCGTAAAATCTGCATTCCATTTGTGTATATTCCATATTGATTTGTATGTGCAAATGTATCCCACTACTTAGTTCTTTCCATGGTATCTAGACCCTCTTATATATATTCGATACTTATATTACTCTATTCTGATACTATACTTGACTCTACAAGAGTAACCTTTTATGTACATTTTGCTTATTATTCCAATATACTAGTTTTTGTATATTGTTGTATTCATACCTTGATATTGTGGTAGATAGATACAGGCCTGTGGTATCTATCTTATATTGCGCGCTTCTGATGAATATCATATATTACATATTTATATCCTTTATATTATATATTTCTGTATATAAATAATGCTACTCGAGTATTTTGAGTGTGTTTTTCTGGTGAAACCTATTCCTACAAGGAGATGGCATAAACTCAGAGACAAATTAGGAAACCAAGTCCAGAAAAGAGTTAAAAGTGAACAAAATACAAGAACATGAAGTTTCATGAGCCAAAGTCAATTACAGTCATTCAAATTAAAGGAATAAGGTCATAACTTCATGCAGAAGAAAGTTGAAACCCAAAACACACTCTTTTGCCGCCAATTGGCGGCTGCCATTTGGCGGTACTATGGGAACCACATGTGATAAAATTTTAACATAGTCTTCGATGTAATTTTGTATTTATTAAATTATACTCAGATTAGAGTTTTGTACTTCGAGGCCTATATATTGGCCGTGTCCTTGTAAATTAGGATTTTTAGATGTAATTTTGTACTCTTGGTGATCAATAAATACTAGTTTTGCTGAAGGGGTAACGGTGGTCATACCGCGCTCCAGAGGTGACCCATTATGTTCAAGTACATTCAAGTGAGTAGAGGTATTTTTCTTAGCCTTTTAGATAGATTTAATCGCTTTCTAGTATAAATGTTTAATTGTTTTCTAGGAAAAATAAGATTTTTAGTTGCTTTCATAAATAAAAATATGATCTTGTTAATTAGGAGTATGAATAACTAATCCACTTAGACGTAGGATGTAGATAAAACTAGGGATCAATCTCATATTATTCTATTTGTGTTTTTTCTAAAATAAAAGTAAAAAAAGCATGATTTTGTTCGCCATAAAGTTTGTAAAATGATTTCTTTATTGAATATTTCAATAGGAGATTACAACTTTAATGATTTTCCGTTTACAACAGAAGATGAGGAAGATTGACTTCCTCTCTGTTTAAGGCTGGGTTCTAGGGTAGTTATGGAAGACGATCTTGATCTCCGTTGACACTCCGCATAAAATCTTTGGTAGTTAAAGGTCTTGAATTCCTGACCGCAATAACCCTCCTGCCCTTCTCTCTCATTTTTTTATAAGCATTCCGAGGTAGTAGTGTCGATATACTCATTCAGCAGTTAGCCCCATGATCCGAGTAGTGCCGACATATTCGTTCAGCAATTAGCTCCCACGATTCGAGTAGCACCAACATATTCGTTTAGCCGTTAGCTCCCACGATCGGAGTAGTAACTCCCCTCCTTCTGGTTTGGTGAATTTGTATTAAATCTCCCAGAAGCTGTAACTGGCATCGCAAATCTCAGACTTTAGATTCGCGATTCTCCCTGTTATAACTGGGACGTGAATCTTCAGCCTCAGGTTCGCAGATCTTTTCTAACATAGACTTGGGACACGAATCTTAAGCCTCAGGTTCGTGGATCATTTCTAATATAGACCTGGGACACGAATCTTGCACTTTAAGCCTGCGGCTCTTCAAATGTAGTTGAAATGCAAATTTCAGATTTGAGTTCATAATTCAACTGGAACGCAGATACTGGGTTTTAGACTTGGGACTCCTTCTGATTAAACGTCCATGCTTTGGCCACTTTGTATAAGTACCGCGTTATACTCTTTTCTTTGCTTCAGAGGCGGATCTTCTTCTTTATGGCAGATGACCTTGCTACCAGGAAGTTTCGTCAACAAAACTCCCTCCAAAGTTTTCAAAACCCCATGGTCCTGGAGGCGTTTTGGAATACTTTGGATAATTTGGCAAAAATATCTTCTTCCTAGACTTTGTCTTTTGGTTAGAAGTAGGATTATGTATTAGGATATCGAACTCCAATTATGAAGAAAACACGACTCTGTATTAGAATCGTGAACTTCCTTTTATGAATAGAGCACGACTCTGTATTAGGATCGCGAACTCCATTTTTGAAGAAAACACGACTCTGTATTAGAATCATGAATTTCCTTTTTCGAAGAGAGCATGACTCTGTATTAGAATCGCGAACTCCATTTTTGAAGAGAGCACGACTCTATATTAGGATAGCGAACTCCAGTTTTGAAGAAAGCGCAACTCTGTATTTTTGAATCGCAAACTTTCTTTTTCGAAGAGAGCACGACTCTGTATTAGAATCGCAAGTTCCCCTTCTAGAGAGAGAATGTGACTCTGTATTAGAACCACGAATTTCCTTTTTGCAGAAAACCTGAAAAGTTATCACTTTTCATGTCGTATAGATTGAGATGTTCTCTGAGCCACATTAAATGAAGGGATACGCACGAGATTCAGGCCAATGATCACATCTATCCGAAGATCTCGTCCGTCAAATCATCTGATATAAAATTTTGACATCATGAGATGGGGTTGTTCTTAATTTTCTCTGAGAAATTTGAACTCTAGGTTCCTCTTCAAGGTTTTCAAGGCTCTTCATCTTCTGCGTTCTCCAGCCTTCAATTTTTCACAAAAGATTTCTTAGACTTTAGTATGCAAAATATGGCAAGAAAAGCTTCTTCTCTTGATGCTTCTGCAAGTGGTTATCGGGACCTCCAAACAATTTTCAGCTCCATCGTGGTTCGGCAGGAACGCTTGATTGGAAGTAATTTTTTTGCCACACATTAGAAGGCGGTTCTTTCTTAACTTAATTTTAATCCAAAAAGTTTTCTTGCAGTTGATTACACCTTAAACCCCTGGCCAAAAGACCATTACTTTGGTTATCCAGGCGGCTATGATGGAAAGAAAGAGTTCAGATTCGAGCAAATTTTTCCAGGTTGTGCAGCATCCAGCGGACGGGAAAGGAAAAGTAAAGTTCTAAATCCTACTCGTCCCATATTGCGAGAACTGATGATGATGACCGCTCCTTTTGAGGGAAACGATAGGTCCATGTTGAACAAGCCTGCTTTCTTGTTTGGTGATCATTTCTCGATCCCTGAAGATGGTTTGGATGATGGGGATTATAAATGGCTTCGTCAGATTAATGATCGCAACCTATTTCTTCCCAACATGGAGAGATCTTACCCCTTTCTGTTTCTTCAATCTCTTTCCATTCCCATACAAATGGACTGGCACTTAAATAGGCCGTAGAATGGCGTCTTGCTAGGTGCGTTCAATGCACAAGGTGCCTTTCCCCGTTCTACTGGAAAACATTTATGTGGATTGTTTCCAGAGTCCTTTAAACAAGACATTCCCTTGGGTGAAACACCCATAGTTTCCCAGACCTTTCTGTACCGATTTGTTGACGTGCAAGGAGAATTTCCAGTTCAGGACTTTCGTCTTGCTGGATGGGTTCACTGCTCTTCCAAAGGAGAGTGGGCAATTTTGACTAACTTTTTTCTGAAGGCTTTTAAAGATCAGCTCCAGCATGCGAACCTTTATCGTGCCATTAGGGCGGTTCAGCATGGCATCCCTGCCAGTCAGTTCCACTTCTTTTCTTTGTTGGAACTGTACAATCCTGACACTTGTGCCATTTTCACTCCTCGCAGTGAACTGGGATTTGCTCTGCACGAGATGTATGAGATCTCAAGACTACCTATGGGGGACATTCCATATGAAGAGTATGTCCCTACAGGAGAAGAACTTCATTTGTTGAAAACTCAGGACCCCATAGTCTGTGACACTTTCTGGGAATTGTTTTGTCATTATCATATCCGTGCTCATATGTCTGGCACTCATAATGTAAAGCAGAAGAAGTGACTGCAATACCTTCTTCCCAAATTCTCAAAGAATAGTCCCAATTTTACTCGTCTCCCTCCGGTTTCTAAAAAAGGAGGTTGAGAGGAGAATTGTCAGTTTCGGGACAGATGTCTATGTCGTCGAATCTGATGAGGACGTCTTCAAGGTTGGGACGTCTTTTGAAAGTTTTCACTACCAAGCTCTTTAGCCTTTATCTGATCCAGCTTTCTTGGTAGGTTATTTGATATTTTGGTTGAAAAAATGCGTGGTTCCATCACAAGATACTATACTCGTTAGGGCAGTGTATCTGGCCGTCTTGCTCGCATTTGGGCGACAACTCAGTTTACTACCCGCAATGGTGTGTGGGATTCAAAGCGGGCTGGGAAAATTGGTTGACAAATTCTACAATGTCAAGAAGGAGTAGAACGATATAGGAGAATTGGTCACCAAAATTGGTTGACTAATCCGCGTGTAGAACTTCCCTCTACTTATCTGATGGCTTGACTAGTTTTACATTGCCCTTCTTCGATGAGCCCAGCCGATTCGCAGATTGACTTGAGCACCCCCAAGGTACAACATTATGAGAGGTCGCAGTGGAAAGGAGGCTATATGGCTGTAATTCACAGGACACTTCATTTTTTTGCAAATTACGAATTGTTCAAATATTTTCTATACTTCCCAAATGCTGGATATGGAGAAGAATTCGTTGATGCTGCGGGCACTGACAAATTCACAACTTTGTCCCCTCGGTGATTCTGGTGGTTAATAAACATTCAACCCGGATACTTGGTTCTTCGCTTAGGTAACCACTGTTACATAGAGCCTTACTACCCAAGTCGCTTTGCTCGACAGTTCGGGTATGATCAACTATATGTCAGCAATCGAAACAGAGAAATAAGTTTTGTCAGAAATTTGTTTGAAGGAACTCGAGCTTGGTTCCATTTCATTGCTGGTGGTACACAAGCTAGATTCGATCTTCCAATCAAGACTCCGAACTCATATATGAGTTTCAGTTTCTGCAAATGGTACGTGGCTGCTAACTTCATATCTCATAACTTCAATGTAAACCTCACTTGTCTAAAGGAGATTAGAGCATGGTATGCTCAAAAAAAGTAGGCTGGTAGCAAGAAAGTGGCTGAGATGGAGAATTTTTGAGCGGAATGTTACTCTAAGGAACTGGAGTTGATGATACAACAGAGAGGAGATAATAATGCCATGGTCCCATCAACCCAACCTGCTTCTCATGATATTTCTCCACTTTCAACATCGAAAGAAACCTCTCCTCAGCCAAAATCTCCTTCCATGAAGCTTTTATACAAGCGGAAAAGGTTGAAGTGTCTTAGTGACTTGCCTACCACCTTGCAAGACTTGTCATCTAAAGCCAATGCGGTAGAATCTAGCTCGTCTTTCGAGACTGTTAAAGAAGATCCGGAAGAAGATGAAGATGATTCAGCTTTAATTTCTCGTTCTTCTAAAAAGCGTAGAAATCAGGGATCTATTTTCCCTAGTGATCCTGCTATGTGGCTGATCCCTCTTCTGTTACTCTTCCTGCTCAAAAGGATTCTGCGATCCTTACCCATCTAGCATCTCAAACTGCTGTTGATGATGAAGTGTAAATAATTGGGAAGTCCGTGCGTCGGATTCTTCTTTGAAGACAATACCTCCCTCAGGAGATCCTGATGATTGGGACAATGATGATGATGATGATAATGATGATAATGACGATGTTGATAGCAATGACATCCGTTCTTCTACTCCTCTGTCAGATCATGATAAGTACGTTTTCTTAATGGAAGAAGAGAGAGTTGAAGTATATGGGCCTGGAGAATCCAGTGCTCCGCCTCAAGGTTTACTCTTGGACCTTATTTATGACAAGGTCTTCGTCATATATATTTTCTTTAATTGCATCTTTTCTATTATTATTCTCTTTTTTAGCAATTCCTCCCTCCACTTCAGCTTCAGAGCATATGGATATAGAGAACACTCCGCCGGATAACACTATCGCAGAAGTTACTTCTCATGCAGCCCATGAGGTAACTGAGGTTACTGCTTCCGTTGCTGATTCTCTGGAGGTAGCGGCTCCTTCGGTAGAGACTGCCCTGCCTGTTGTCCCGACTATAGCTGTTACAACTGCTACCTCTGTTGAGGACATTGCAGCTGCTATCCCTGTTGGAACTACTAAGAGCTCTGCTCTTTCTGATACTGGTGCTACTATTTTCTTGCAGCAAAGTACAGTTCAGACTACACTGACTCCAACTGTTATTGATTCTTCTCACAAGGAGATTGATGCTTTTGAAACTATCTTGCTAAGAAATACAGTGGAAACCTTCCTTCATTTTCTGGATCGCTACATTGATAATGTCTTAAAAGGGGTTTTCTTCTCTTCTATTGCCAATGTTCTTAATATTTACCTGACTGGTATAGTTAGCATAGGCAGAAAGGAAAAAGCCGCTCCTTACACACTTATGATAGCTCAGCTTCAGAATCATGTTGAATCTTTATCAAGATCACGTAGCACAGATAAATCTGAAATAGTTGAAACTACTTTTCAGAAATTGATGGAGGAACAATTTAAATTCTAGATGGAAATTAAAGAAAAAGTTGATGCTTGCAAGGCATGTTTTGAAAAGAGCCAATTGAATTGTCAGTCTCTGGTCCTTCAAGTAGAAAATGTTGCTTCAATTGTTAAGGATCATGATCAAGCCATTGTCAGGACCCAGGAATCCATCGCTAAAGATCAAGCTTTCCTGGCTAAAATCACCAAGGAGAGCAAAGAATCAATGAAGAACCTCATGAGTTTGTCTAGGCAGCGCGACAATGCAGCTAAAAATCTTCAAGCTATCCAAGCTGAATTAAAAGCACTAGAGGCTGCTTCAGCAAGAAGTACAATTGCCAGTGAAGAAGAATTACGCTGACAAGCCGCTGTCCAAGCTTATGAGATTATCTAGAAAGAGATTAGTGATGCTGAGGAAAAGATTAAGGCTCTTCTGAATCACTGAATTTGTAATGGAATTTTTTCTTTCCCAAGAGACTCTTATAATCTGAACATTCTGAAAGAATTCTTTTAATAGCATCTCTTAATCTTTGTATATCAGATACAACTTTGCGTTTTAAATATGCAACTTTGTACTTGTCTTCATAATTCTGTATAATACTTGCGTCTTTATATTTGGGAGTCCGCGAATTTGCGTCAGACTCACGACTGAACATTTGTAAGTCCGCGACATTGCATCAGACTCGTGACTTAACATTTGTAAGTCTGCGACTTTGCATCAGACTCGTGACTTAAGTTTGTAAGTCTGCGACTTTGCATTAGACTCGCGACTTAACATTTGTAAGTCTGTGACTTTGCATAACTATTCTGCTTCAGCAGTTTCTCATAAAATCTGTAAGTTATGGAATGACCTTTCCATTCATTTGACTTGGCCTCTTTTTGTGCAAATATCTAAGCATTGCATGCCTTCATTAATGATATGATCTTAATCAAAGATCTCATTTCCTCTGACACCGATATCTAAGCGTCCCACGCAACAACAATAAATTTTGTTGAGATCTAGGTCAAGGATCTCAACTGAAGATTTCGCCCATATGTTCTCCTGACTGAAGATTTTGATTATAGAATTCTCTATATAAGACGCTGGATTTTTTCCACAGAGAGTCATTCTGACTTGAGAAAAGTTTTCGTCTCTCTGTCTCTTTTTTTTAGACTCTTTTAGAGCTGATTCTCTCATGCCGAGTTGAGGTAATGAATCGGGGCTGGCATGTTACAAGACCTCCAGATAGCATCAACCTGAAGGGGTACTCCATTGGGAAGATCCTTAGGACCGTAGTCATTTTCCTTAATTAAGGTAAATTTCTCTTGTTATAAACATAAAATCATGTATTTTTTTTATGTTTTCTAACAAGATTTTGAGTTCATTGCAGGAGATAACCGTATTCATTCTCCTTAACAATGGCACAGATCTACTTGGTTTGTAATTGCTTCCAATATTATTTTGGAAAACCAAGCAGTCTATGTCGTTGTTCTATCTCCTGCCTAGCATCCCTCCAGACGAGGATGCTAGATGGTAATGGGCGGCACTCAATTTCAGCAATCCCTCACGTTGTAAGCATGGGAACATGCATTTGGTACACATAATTTTGCACTAATCAAATCACTGGTGACGTTGATCATGACTGAGCGAACTAACTTGAAGGTCCTTAACCATCAGCAAGAGGAGGCTACAGAAGCAAACTATTTACCTTTAAGCCATCCTTTAGATATTCGACGAGAATTTTTAATGTTTTCTCGACTCAACGATTTGTACTCATTCTCATTGGTTGTATAATGCCAAGGAACTCTTTGTAATTTTGATTTAATAATGAATAAAGAGATATATTTTTATCGTTCAACCAGAGGTAACCATTAACTTGATGAATGATTTTGGTATTGATTATCAGAGGTAACTATTGACTTGATGAATGATTTTGGAATTGATCACCAGAGATAACTGTTAACTTGATGAATATTGAAGTCATTATTCAATCGCCCAAAACTTTCCAACAACTCAAAGTTGTTGCAAATGAAAAAATGTCTTGAATCAGGATAGAAGTAACTGTTAACTTTCCTGATCAAGTTAAAATTCACACTATTTAGTGACTTACAGTATAACGGCTTTTGATTCGCCAGAGGTACTTTTTACTTGGCAAATTTAGAGGAAATGTTTTTGACTTGATAAATTTGGAGGAAAGGATATTTTTGATTCGCCAGAGGTATTTTTAACTTGGCAAATTTAGAGGAAATGATATTTTGATGTATTTTTTAACTTGGCAAATTTGGAGGAAAGAATATTTTGATTTGCCAGAGGTATTTTTTGACTTGGTAAATTTGGAGGAAAAGATATTTTGATTCGCCAGAGATATTTTTTAACTTGGAAAATTTAGAGGAAAGGATATTTTGATTCACCAGAGATATTTTTTGACTTGGTAAATTTGGAGGAAATGATATTTTGATTCGCCAGAGGTATTTTTACTTGGCAAATTTAGAGGAAAGGGTATTTTGATTTGCCAGAGCATTTTTTAACTTGGCAAATTCAAAGGAAAGGATATTTTGATTCGCCATAGGTATTTTTTGACTTAGTAAATTTGGAGGAAAGGATATTTTGATTCGCTAGAGGTATTTTTTAACTTGGCAAATTTAGAGGAATGGATTTTTGATTTGCGATCTGAAATCTTGAGTAGCGAATCTTTGTTAATGAACACCCTGTTATAAATAAACTTTATTCATTATTTGCGTTGAACTGCCCAAGCTATATTACAGCTAGTGTTCCGCAATTTTTTACTAAGAATAATATTTCTTTAGAAACTTACCGTTAATTGCCATCATGATTTTATCACCATTCGGTTTTGCCAACCGATATGCGCTATTAGAATAGACCGCGTCAATGACAAAAGGTCCTTCCCATTTTGGCTGGAACTTTCCTCCAGGTTTTCAATCAATTATGATTAGCCTCCTGATCGAAAGGAATAATTCGCCTTTTTTTAAAGTTCTCTGCTTGACTTTTTTGTTAAAAGTTCTGGAGATTCGTGCTTGGTATAGTTCAATATTTTGTTGAGCTTCAGTCGTTTATCATCCAAAGCTTCTAGCTCTTGTAGTCTTTGTTGATATCATTCTTCTTGTGTCATTTTAGTTGTCAATGCAAGTCGTAATGACGGAATTTGGATCTCTAGTGGCAAGACTACTTCTGACCCATACACCAAAGAAAATGGTGTAGCATTAGTAGGAGCTCTGACAGTGGTGCGATATGCCCAAAGGCATTCTCCAAACTTTTCATCCTAGTCTCTTTGATTGGACGAAATGAACTTCTTGAGAATTTTCACAATGATTTTGTTGAAGGCTTCTGCCAAACCATTGGCTACAGGATAATATGGCAAAGAAGTCATATTCTCAATTCTGTATTTATTACAAAATCTAAAAAATGACTGGCTCACGAACTGAGCTCCGTTGTCATGAATGATTTTCCTAGGCACCCTGAAGCGATATAGCACATGATGTTTAATGAATTTGATCGTGTCTGATGACTTCACTTCGGTTAGAGAAACAGCTTCAGTCCACTTCATGAAGTAATATGTTATAGCTAGAATGAATCAATGTCCTTTTGTTGATGGTGGAGAAATTGATCCAATAATGTCCATTCCCCATTGTTCAAATGGCCATGATGTAGTCATTGGGTGAAGATATTCGGGATCTTGATGTATAAAATCTGCATGTACTTGGCAGGCTCTATATTTCTTAGCATGGATGACCGCCTCTGTCATCATCTTGGGCCAATCATAACCCATTCTTCGGAGCTATCCCAAAGTTTTGGTCATGGTTGATGTGCCTGCAGATACCATCGTGAGCTTCTTCAAGTGCTTCCTGAGCTTCTCAATTAGAAAGACAATGAAGTAAAACTCCATCATAGGATTTCCTGTATAACGTCTAGAGTTCAGCATTATAATAGAATCGAATAGCCTTTCTTTGAATTTCTCTGGCTTCTTTAGGATCTTCAGACAATATCCCATAAAGAACAAAATCTATGTAAGGGAATCGCCAATCTCTTGGTTTGAGATTTGACTCAAAAACACATGCTTCACTTTCTTTTTGCTTCTTCAATTCAGCCTCAAGTTCATTCCTCAGACAGAACAATTCTTTACTTGCCACTGTAATTCACTTCCTAGTATGTTTGAGTAATGCTAAGGTAGCAGCTAAGGAGGCCAGTGAATCTGCATAGCTGTTCTGAGAGCATTTTATATGACAAATATAGAAACCATCGAAGCTATCAGCTATTTTGATTATTGCTTGATAATATGGTAGAAGGTCTTCATTCTTGACCTCATATTCTCCTTTGACTTGATTTATAACAAGTTGAGAATCCACATATGCTTCTAAATATCTAACTCCCAGTTGTTTAGCTATTTACAAACCAATTGTGAGGGCATTATATTCCGCAACATTATTGGAACATGAATCTATCAATGAATACGCTTGAGGAATGATGTGGTTGTAAGGAGAAATGAAAATAACTCCTACTCCTGTTACCATCTTTCCTTTGGATCTCATTTGGGAAGCACCATCAAAGAAAAGTTGTCATACATCCTCTGAGCATTTTCTCGCGAAATGTCTTCCTTCAGGACTGAAGTTCCTTCGCCTAATTCGTCAGAAATTTATTCATATAACTTTAAAGATGCTGGAATTGGGTGTTCAGTTAGGAAATCAGCTATAGCCTGTTCTTAAATTGATTTTTGTGGGACAAAATATATATCATACTGTGATAACAAAATAGCCCAATTGGACAGTCTTGATATTAATGTCCCTGGTTTAGTCATTAATATTCTTAAAGGATTAACTCTCGATATAACGTGAATAGTTTGTCCAACTAAACAGTCTGGACTGCAAACACTAAAACTAAACATTCCTTTTCTACTAGATTATATCGATGTTCAGCCCCAATCATCATTCTGCTGAGATAATAAATAGCTTGTTCATGACCCAATTCATTCTTTTGTGCCAATAAAGCTCCTAAGGAATGATCAATAACTCTCACATATAACAGGAAAGATACTCCTGAGACTGGAGCTACGAGTATAGGCGGTTTAGTAAGATATTCTTTGATTTCTTCAAAAGCCTTTTGGCATGCGTCATCCCAAACAAATGACACTCTTTTCTTCATTAATCTTGTGAAAGGCTGACACCTACCAGATAAATTTAATATAAATCTGTGGATGTATACAAATCTGCCTTGTAATCCTCTTAATTCTTTGAGATTCTTAGGAGGAAGCATATCTCAGATTACCTTGATTTTGTCTAGATCATGATGGATTCCTTTAGAAGTTACTACAAAATCGAGGAATTTTCCACTAGAAACTCCCAGAAAAGATTTAGTAGGGTTCATCTTAAGCTGGTACTTCCGCATAAGACCAAACATTGTTCTCAAGTCACGAAGATGATCATCCTTATTTTTGCTTTTAATTGCCAAATCATCTACATAGCATTCTACTGTCTTTCGTAGGTATTCTTGAAATATTGTGTTCATAGCACGTTGATATGTGGTACCAGCATTCTTTAAACCAAATGGCATGACCGTATAACAGAACACTCCAAGTGGTGTTATGAAGAATGTGTGCTTTTCATCATTGGGGTACATCTTGATTTGATTATATCCTGAAAATCCATCCATGAATGGCATGCGTTCATAGCCACAAGTATTGTCTATCATGACTTCTGTAATATGTAATGAAAATTCATCTTTTGGGCATGCTTCATTCAAATTTCTGAAATCAATGCAGATCCGGATCTTTCCATTCTTCTTGGTCACAGGAACTATATTTGTGACACAATCAGGATGCTGTTCTTCGTGAATAAAACCCGATTCGATCAACTTTTTAATTTCAATCTCGATTGCTTCCATAATTTCTGGATGAAATCTTTTTTGTTGTTGTTTTACCGGCTTCATATCTGATCGGATGTTCAGTTTATGAACTGTGACTTTTGGATCTAATCCTGGCATATCTTCATAATTCCAAGCGAAGACATCATATTCGCGAACGAGAGATATCAACTCTTCTTTTTCTTCTAAAGATAAATTTTTGCTAATAAATATAGGTTTAGAATTCATTTCATCACCTATATTTACTTGAATCACCTTATCTTCGGTCGGAGGTTCTCGTTGTTCAAATTGAATTTTCCACTTCATATTAAGATGCTTGGCCCAAGAGTCATCTTTCATTGGCGGAGTTTCGCAGTTTCGCCAGTGTCTTCATTTTCTTGGATCGCGGAGACCATGTTAATAGAAACTTCGCGAAAGGTTATGCCGACACTAATATCTAAATCCCAGCACGACGATTCTGATGAGCGATCTGATTGTCTTTCTTCAGATTTTTCACCTAGCAGATCTTCGGAAGTGGTAACATATTCCAACCCCCTGCCAGTCTTATGGTAATAGTCTGACATTTTTCCTTTTGGAACAAAGGGTTGGAGGATTGTTTTCCTTCCTTTTTCAAATTTTAACCCCCTGCCATCGGCTAGGTTGTAACTCATTTTCCTCATTAATTTACAAGAATTTTCATCATAATGGAAGAACTCAGGATTTTCCTGTTCTTCTTCAGAACCCAAGTATTTTATTTTATCCTCATCATTTGCTTTTTTGAATATTATAGGTTTCTGAATTTCATCCTTAGGAAGGATTTCGAAAATAGCTCCATTCGCATCTTCATCGTCATCACTTTGTTCATAAAAGGATGATCGGATGGGTGCTTGAAAAGAAACTAAAGAGTATATTTTATCCAAATGATCACTGACCACATCAGTACTACTAGTACTTGAGGATTCAGAATCAACACCAGAAAAATAAGCAAACTTTATGTCTTCATTTATTATCCATTCACCATCAGAGTGAATGGTGTCACTTACATCAAGGCCTTCGAGACTTATTACAATGGGCTCACCATCCCAACTTACATCATCGGATTTCGAATCTTCGGATTCTGATTCTGAATCAGCTTTGTCGCAACTATCAACCACATCTGGAGCATGTTGATTTGAGGCATCAAGAGTATCTTGATATAGCAAGGCATCAGTAAAGTAATTTTTAACTCCTTTAAAGGGTTATTTTTCTGCCACCAGAGACTTCATGTTCCCATTTTTATCTACATATTTCATGCATTGATGCAGTGTAGATGGAACAATGAGATTATTATGGATCCATGGCCTTCCGAGCAGAAGATTATAAGACATATCAGCATCTATCACATAGCATGTGACTTCCGTCTTTAAATTGTAAATTTGGTATTTTAGCTTTATCTTGCCCAACGGTCTACTACCATTAGCGTTAAATACAAAGATAGTAGTATTCGTTGTTACTAATCTGCTCATTGGGACCCCAAGATACCATAATATTCTTCGCAACATTATGCTCAAAGCAGATCCCGGATCAACTTGAATGCGGTCGAACTCTGATGACCCTATGTATCCCTTATAATACAAAAAGCGATGATATTTGTCGTTTTTGACTTGCATATCCTTGGAGAGAAGGTTATGCAAGGGATCTTCTCTCTTGAAATCTGATGACATACTGCATATACTTCTCCTTCTTCTACGATTGCTTTAGAAACTTGCGCCAGAAACACTTTAGAGTCTTATAGAGCTTCTCTTAAACCTTCTCTAGTTGGTTTAGAGAGTTTTAGAAGCTCGTACAAGGTTATCCTCACAGGGATATTGGCCAACTATGCTAATATATCAAACTGGAACGACTTCTTGGAACCCTTTGTAACCTCTTTACCTGTGCTTTTGAGAGTTCTGTCAAATTTAAGCTCCTTTTGCTTGTTCTTCTCTAGGGGTGGTTGAGGTTCTGCTCATAGTTCTTCAAGTAGTCTCTCCCTGAACGAGTTCCAGTGATAGGTTGATCTGTGTTAACTGCCAGAGAATTTCCAACCTCTTCTTCTGAGTCTGTCAAAGTAGGAATATTCATATCGTCTTCTGGAATTACAGTAACAACATTAGAAGCAAGAACCTTTCCTCTTCGCTTCTCTTCGAGTGAGCATGAAGTCCATTGCTTATCGTCGAGAAGATCTAGGTGCACCCACATTATTTCTCCTTTATTAGTTTCGAAAGGACATAATCCTTTCTTTTGTTGTTGATACGGATCATAATTTATAATCTTCATCATGCCTTCGGGAATAGGTTGCACTCTGTCTTGCACTATTGACTCTATCCAATCTGGCACTTTGCCGAATCTGAAAGTCTCCATGTTCGCAGTAACCTTCTTCTGGTGTTCTTGAAGCCTAATGACTTTAGCGTCCACTAGAGCCTGAATCTTATCTTTGATGACATAACAATTCTGCGTAGGACGATTAATGATTCTATGATACACGTAGTAATTAGGATCATTAACCTTTCCTGCTTCTTCGGGGCGCTTAGATTCTGGTAGCTTCAGCATACCCTTTGTCATGAGCAAATTGAAGATGGTCTTGGTATGCTCATCTTTAAAATCATACTACTTTTGAGGGAACCGTGATTGAGGAGTAGTTTTTGGAGGAGGCTTTGTTGGCTGCGAAGTATCAGTCACCATTGTTTCTTTCTCTTTATGTCCCTTATATCCAAATCTATGACTGTTACTTTGTCTTTGTTTTTCTCCTCCTTTTTCTTCCTCTTCGAGCCTTTGGGTTATCTCTTCAGCTTCTTCAGCTTGTAACGCAATATCTTTCCAGGTTGAGGATTTTACGGCTCCCATTCTGGCTAGAAGCTTAGTTGATAAATTATGTTGACAGATTTCTATCAGGGTCTTCTCTGGCATTCCGTGCGGACATCTGAGAGATTTCTGAATCTTTTTATATAGTCCTGAGCTGATTCTCCTTTTTTCTGCTTAGTAGCTAAAAGTGTTGGCATTAAAACTTCCATATCATCCTCATAAAACCTTGTCAAAAAGGCTTTCTCCATGTCATTCCACGAGATGATGGTTCTTGGTTCTAATCTCCGGAACCATTCAATTGTTAGCCCTGTTAAGGTGCTAACAAATACTCACGTAATAATTGGGTCAGTCAAATGCCTAATCTGAGACTTAAAGTAGTAAAGGTGTTGGTTAGGTGACCCTTTACCATCGAATGACTTGAGCTTCAATGGTTTGTAATTCTCTGGGAATGGCACACCTTCCCATTCCACCGGATATGGCCTTACAACGCCCAACTCCTGCAAATCGTTCTTGCGCATGAGGGTATTCAATTGATTTTGAAAGCTCTCCATCCACACGGTATTTGCATTCCCTTCTTGATTTTGGATTCTTCCTTGATAATGTGAATACGTAGAGCGATTATCCTCATCTTCATGATGACCCTCATTATCTTCGTTCTCATTTGTATGGGGAATGTGACCTACTCCTTCTGCATTCTTCCCTTTATCAGTTTTTGGGTCATAAGGTAGAGTCTCTGAAAAAGATCCTCTTGTATTCTTCATTCTCGTCTTCTCCAATTCCAGCAAAACATGTAGCATGTCTTTGATCTCGCTGATGGTATTTTGCTGTTGTTGAATGCTTCTATCTTGTTCATCAATCCTTCACATGAATTCCTCCGGGGTACTGTTCTGTACCATATACGCGGAGGTGGATTCTTCAAGGAATGAATCAGACATCTGTGATTCGGCCATGATTGATTGGGCTGTGTCTTCTTCGTCGGAAGAAACTCCAGCTATCTGTCTGTAGTCCATTGGGATTGCAACTCCCCTTCTAAGTTGAGTGTTTTGAAAAATACCTCATTCATCACGGAACACACTCATCGGGCCTGAGGAGTGTTCAGAATTAGAAGTTTCTTTCTTAGAAGTTTTCTACTTTTTTTTTCTTCTTTCTCTCTCTGAAATTTATCATATTAGATAACATTTCGGGATACTCAAATTCAGAAAACTCTTGCTTGTTACGTCTTCTTCTCTTTGAAGGTTGAGACGAAAATAGTCGATTAAAAATCGACTGTCTAGCGGGAGTGGTAGCCTCGCAATGACAGTGTGATAGCATTGCATTGATCAGTTGTTCACAATGACACTGTGATGCTTGGGATTCTTCTCTCTTCTTATCAAGAAGTTCCCTAAGATCTTTTGTATTAGAACCCTCCTGATCAATGGTGGTGGCATCAACTCCAAAAAATATTTTAGGAGTCTCTATCCCCTTAAAAATCTCTGGAGCAAACTTCACTTTACTGGAACAAAAGTGACTTCTTCCTTAGAAGTAGATTCTTCTTTAGAAACACGCTTGTTTAGATCGCGTTTTCCAGTTGTTTCGCGAATTTGAGATTCGCGCCCTCTTTTAAGAACGTGATCATAGAAATCACATTTTCTCTTGGGGCATGGGGATGGGATTCTCTTCTGGTAATAGGAACGCGAATATAGACTCCGCATTGGTAATCATAAATAAATCTGGTGGGTGTACGCCATTTCCAATACGAAACGCGAGTAAACCCTTCATCTTCTTGATTCTTCTTTCTTCCTGGAACCACACATTCGTGCTTTGGCCTCCATACTTGTACGATGGGCTTTTGCAGTGGTGGTTCAACAGTTTCCTGCTGCTGGATAGCCCTGCGGGGAGTACGAGCCTTGCTTCTTCTCAGGTTTGTTCTCATTGTACGAGTGAGAGGAACCTCCTTCTCCGCATCATTTTTCTAATCAGCGGACAATGGTCGTTTTCCCTTATTATCATGGGGATCCCGATCCATTTTTCTAAGCAGATCATGGGTCTCAGCAGAAGTTGTCCCTGAGCCTAATGCTGGTGAAGGAGAGGAGCTTCTTCTTAGACCGGATTAGTCTGTAGAGTCCTTTTCTTGGACTGCTGTCTTTGAGACCTCTTTGAAGGTCGAGTTGTTCAAAACCTTACGGCATTTTCGTAAGGATTTAGGGCTCCTGTAGCTGGAGGAAAGGAATTCTTTGTATTTCTGTTGGTCGACCTCGATGAAGAGCGAGTCGACCATATTGCCAACCAGAGATTCTGAGTTCGATCCCCAGCGGAGTCGCCAATCTTCTGTTTGCCATAAAGTTTGTAAAATAAATTTTTTTATTGAATATTTCAATAGGAGATTACAACTTCAATGGTTTTCCGTTTACAAAAGATGAGGAAGATTGACTTTCTCTTTGTTTAAGACTGGGTTCTAGGGTAGCTATGGAGGACGATCTTGATCTCCGTTGACACTCTGCACAAAATCTTTGGTAGGTAAAGATCTTGAATTCCTTACCGCAATAGCCCTCCTCCCCTTCTCTCTCTTTTTTTATAAGGAATCTGAGGTAGTAGTGCCGATATACTCATTCAGCAGTTAGCCCCACGATCCGAGTAGTGCCGACATATTCATTCAGCAGTTAACTCCTACGATTCGAGCAGTACTGACATATTCGTTTAACCGTTAGCTCCCACGATCGGAGTAGTAACTTCTCTCCTTCTGGTTTGGTGAATTTGTATTAAATCCCCCAGAAGCTGTAACTAGCATTGCGAATCTCAAACTTTAGATTCACGGTTCTCCTGGTTATAACTAGGACGCGAATCTTGAGCCTCAGGTTCGCGGATCTTTTCTAACATAGACTTGGGACATGAATCTTAAGCCTCAGATTTGCGGATCTTTTCTAACATAGACTTGGGACACAAATCTTGCACTTTAAGCCTGCGGCTCTTCAAATGTAGTCGAAATGCGAATTTCATATTTGAGTTCATGATTCAACTCGAATGCAGATACTGGGCTTTAGACTTGGGACTCCTTCTGATAAAACATCCATGCTTTGGTCACTTTGTATAAGTGCCGCGTTATACTCTTTTCTTTGCTTCAGAGACGCGGATCTTTTTCTTTATGGTAGATGACCTTACTACCAGGAAGTTTCGTCAACAGATTTTTCTATGAAACAATTAAAATACAAGAACTCATATATTAAAACTTTGATAAGATATACTTAATTTAAGTATTTTGATAGTCTATACATAGTTAGGATTTGGAGTTGTTGGTTTTTATTTGTTTTGTTAAATTTATCTAATAATTTAGTATGTAATTTCTATGATGGATTATACTTTCATGTCACTTGATAGTCCATACTTAGGATGTTTTAAGTAGAAATTAAACTTAAAAATAAGATTTTTATGGAAGAAAGAAGACAAAATAGATAATATTTGGTTATAAACTAGTGGATTCTATATCCTAGTCTAATTAAAATTGCAAATCAACTTAGACTTATAGTTAACTCGTTAGAATACTAGGATTAGTGAGATAGCAAAATACCTTAGATTCTAATGGGAACCACCTATTTTCGCTACAATTGACATTGTGTACTTGCAGTAGATTTATCATATCAAGTTTTTGGCACCGTTGTCGGGGATCGATAGTATTTTCTTGCTTTTTCTAATATTTTACGGGTTAACCGTGTGTGTTGAGTGCGCAGGGACCTGGAAGTTTAGATGCAAGAAGCAAAAAGGGACGAAAGAGGCCTTAGTAGTACACTGCAAAAAGCAGGGAGCCAAACTCCGTGATTTCGCTGCCAAATAGTGCAATTGCCGCCCAACTTCGGGGAGAATCTCTTCCTATTTTTCTCCAGTTCTGTATTTCCCTAGTACTGTAAAAAGATCTAGAAAAAAGTAAAAAAAGTAGAAACAGTAGGATCACATTATTTTTTCTTTGATCATATTTCCTCCACCGTTTCATCTTCACCATACCCCACTTCTTGCATTAGTTTATAAAACTCACGCATCCACTCATAGTCACTGGTTCATGTCACATTGGACCCGTGATCAATTTGGTCGACTCATGAGATTAGATTTGTTCATGAGAGATAAGATGGACCAACCGATCCCGATCCTTTATGATCGATGTTACTCATTGTGCACATCACTACCATCATGCATCAAACTTCCATAGGCAATAGGTAATCACTATGAACTGAAACTGCAGTATATCAGCATACTTCCTAAGATCACTGGTTCTGATTCTGAGAATGCATATCTCTTTATCTGTGAATTTTAGAAAGTATACGTGATGATTAAACTGCAACACTTATCGGAGGACGCAATTAAGCTCCGCTTCATTCCATTCGCTCTCAAGAATAATACCAAGAAGTGGTTGTATAGTATGCCTACTGATCAATCACTACTTGGAATGAATTCGTTACAGTTTTTCTTAAGAAGTATTATCCCACACACAAAATGGCAAGAATTTAAAATCAAATTAATCAATTCCGTCAAGTGCAGGGAGAACACTTCTAGAAATACTTGGAATGGTTCAAAATTTTATTAACTCAGTGCTCTCACCATGCGATAGAAAAGTGAATATTTTGTCAAATCGTACGAAGGACTCGATTACCCATCCAAAACTCTTCTTGAGTCCATGTATCAATGGGAGTTTAGGAAAAAGAATGACGATAAAGCACAAAACTTCCTTGAGGACCTACGTTGCGGGAGAGTCCCGCTGAGAAATCCAATGCATCAACTTCTACATATAGGGGTTGGATCCATAGCATCGATAGCTCATAACTGCCGAAGCTAAGATTGCATCCCTTATGAGGAGAATTAAGGTGTTGAAGACTCCTAGTGCTCCACCGGTGGGTCAAGTCAATCAATTACAAGGTCCTACATGCTTCAATTATGGAACTCCAAATCACGTTATTGAGGAGTGTCCATTATTAGTAATCCCATGGGTCCAACACTTGAGCAAGCGAACGCCTTATATTCAAGACCCATGAATAATCTATACACTTCTACATACAATTCTGGTTGGAGAAACTATCCAAATATCTCATGGGTTAGGGGCATTATCAAGGAGCTTCAAACCCTAACATGTAGCCTCCAGCAATGGTCAGTTTGCAAGACCAAATGTGGGTGCCTATCAACACCCAGATGCTTCAAATCAAGGGAAAAACCAAAATAGACCACCTTCACACAATCAATCACACACACAGTAGGGGTCTAACAATGATTATGATAGATGGTTAACGACACTTGAAAGAAATATGGAGAATCTTTTCAAGATAACGTCCAATTAAGACACACAAATACAAAAATTTATGAAAGTGTCTACTGATTTTTATACAATGGACCAACCAACAACTCCTTAAAAGTTCTCAGTAAGAATATAGAATAGCAGGTTGGACAGTTAGCCATACAACTGAGTGAGTAAGGGCTGGGTACCTTTTCGAGCTAACCAATAATGAACTCCAACTCTAACTCATCTCAGTTTGTTCCATCCCATGTTCACCAATGCAATACCATTCGCATGCTCAGATCTGATAAGTAAGTGGACAATAATGTAGCCATACCCTCTTATCTCACTCCTACTATTCTGTAAGTTACACCATCTTTTCCATCTCTTTCTCCACATACATCTCCATCATCTCCATTATCATCACACACTCATTTGGAAGAACCTGTTTCTAAGTCGAAAGCACCATATTTCAATCGGCTTAGGAAGTCTTCCCTGCAAGTAGAGAAGATTCTTGAAATATTTCAGCAGGTGAAGATTAATATTCCACTCCTTTATATATAATAGGTTCCTACTATGCCAAATTCCTCAAGAATTTGTGTATTAAGAAACTAGCAAGAAACGTTTCTGAGAAAGTTTTTCTTACAACAAATATATCACAAATCCTCTCTAACTCCTTGCCTGTCAAATACAAAGATCCAGATTCTCTTACAATCTCATGCACCATTAGAAGCACTATATTTGGGGCAAATGTCAATTTTCTTCCCTATACTGTTTATCAGCAACTTGGGTTAAAAAAACTTCAACCTACTAAGGTCACATTACAACTAGCTGATCATTTCAAGAGATCACTTAGTATGGTTAAAAATATGCTCATTAAGGTCAGTGAGTTTATTTTTCCTGTAGACTTTATTATCATAGAAACTGAACTAATTTTTAATCTACGGAATCAAATTCCCATTATTTTGGGCAAACCATTCCTTAAAACTTAAAATGTAGTAATTGATTGCAGGAGTGGCCTCATAAAACTATCATTTGGAAATATGATTGTGGCATTGAACATATCCAATACTGTTGAGCACACAATGAGCTCCCTCATTGAGGTAAACATGATTCACAGTTTACACTCTCATTCTACTTCTTGCGCTAATGATGAACCCTCATTTGAGCAAATTTTCGAAAATGAACTCATGCTATTAGACGAATTGGCATATACTAACTCTATGTATGATGACACTTGTGCAAGTGTGCCATTCATTTATGAGCAAAGCTTTGAGGATTTGTTTGCAGAGGAGCTCGTATTACTTCATGAGTTAAAAGTGCCACCACACTTCACAGTTGGTTCACTTGATCACGTTGCACTCTCACAACTTACGATATTCCTACATGTATGCTTGTTACTAACGATAATTGACAGGTTTATAATGAAGAATTCTTTAACCTAGCATAATTATTAATGCTTGCATGTGGATAAAGAAAATGAGAGAATGACATAAGAAATATAAAGATAATTTCCTAACTTATCAGAGGATGATGAGACATAACGATACACCCACTTCACGTTTAAAACGCACACACTATGAAAGTGGAAAGTGATCGAGAGGTTATAACGGCTTTCCATGCATTAATAGATTGACAGTATAGAGATTGAAACCTTTCACGACTCTCATTATGTGCAATAGTTTTCATATTTATTTTACCACCCTTTCTTCGTGAATGAGAGCATACATAAGGTTAGGTGTGGGGGAGGGGGTTAGAAGATTTATGTATTTTTCTAGGATCTTAAGTTTTTTTTAGATTTTTTATTTTATTTTTAGATTTTTGGATTTCTTTATTTTACACTTTGGGTAGTTTTTAGGGTATTAAAAAAAATATCTAAAAAAATATTAAAAACTGAAAATAAAAAAATAAAAAAATTCTTCAATAAATCAATCTAATTACAAATAAAGAATAAATTTAGATTTGAAATTTGATATGAGAGTAAATTGGACAATACACTTAGAATTTTATAAAAAGATTAAAATCCGAAAAATATATACCACTAATAATAATGTTGAGGTAAGTATACATCTAGTTTTTACTTCACAATAATTTATTAAGTTATGGACAAAGATGATAACAATTGAGTAGTTTTTCTCTCTAAACAAGAAAAAAAAGAAAAAAAATAATAAAGAGGTGAGCCTCGTATTTAAGGCAATGATTCTTTAGAAATGAAAAAAATAATAAATTCAAAGTATAATCCGAGTAATCAGGTAGTTGTGCCTAAATAAGCGTGAATCTTTGCATGAAAGGTGAAATATTCAGAGTATGATCTGAGTAATCGCGTATTTGCATCTAAACAAGCGTGAATTTTCGCATGAAAGGTGAAATATTCACAAAAAAGAAAAAAAAAAGGAAAAGTAAACAAAAGAAAAAATTATTTAGAGAGAAGAGATGAATTATGAATTAGAGTTTGAGTCTACAGCCGAGTAGACTATCACACGTACATGTAGATGTATAGGAGCCAATGAATTATTTATTAGTAACATTGAAAGATAGGATTTGAATTTCTGATTAAAATGATAGGTATATTTGATATGATACTTGACTTGAAAACTGATAATTTAAATTCGTTCTTAAGTTTGTATATTAGTGAGACTAATTGTAGAAAATATCAAAAAAATATTTTTCTTTCTTTTGTATAAAATTTTTATTTTTCTTGATTTTTTGTTATCCTTATTTTTCTTTTTTTATTTCTTAATCTATCTTTGTCACGATATTTGTGGGTAATATCACTGGAAACCCTTACGAGACACAACTTGTCCACTAGAGTAACCTAGAGGTTTACAGTTTGTTGCACGTGCTAAGAGAAACCGCAATTCCTGCGAAAGTGAGTTAGGATTTTTTTTTTTTCTTTTTAGGTCTAGGGTTTGCTAGAGAACTAACAAAAGATAGATGTGGAGGTGTGATGAGTATTATTTATTATATATTTATAGCCTCCATATTGTCTATTTTTATATATAAATAATACTACTCGGATATTTTTACTATATTTTTCAGATGAAATATATTCCTACAAGGAGTTGGCATAAGCTCAGAGATGGATTAGGAAACTAAGTCCAGAAAAGAACTAAAAGTGAACAAACCTACAAAAATATGATGGTGCAGAGAGCCAAAGTCAATTACAATCATTAAAATTAAAGAAACAAGGCTAGAACTTTATGCAGAAGAAAGTTGAAACTCAGAACACACTCTTTTGCCACCAAGTGGCGGCAAGTGCCGCCATTTGGCGACACTATGGGACGTATATGTGATAAAAAAAATTTACATGGTCTTTGGCATAATTTTTTAGTTATTAAATTATACTCAGATTAGGGTTTAGCACTCCGAGTCCTATATATTGGCTGTATCCTTATAAGTTAGGGTTTTGGATGTAATTTTGTACTCTTTGTGATCAATAAAAATTAGGGTTTTATCGAAGGGGTGACAACAGTCATACCGCGCTCTAGAGGTGACTCCATTGTGTTCAAGTGCTTTCTAGTGAGTAGAGATATTTTTCTTAACCCTTTAGATAGATTTAATCGCTTTCTAGTGTTAATTTTTAATTTCTTTCTAGAAAAAATATGATTTTTAGTTACTTTCATGAATAAAAATAAAATCTTATTAATTAAGAGTATGAATAACTAATTCATTTAGTCCTAGGATGTAGATGAAATTAGAGATCAATCTCATATTATTCTATTTGTGTTCTTTCTAAAATAAAAATAGAACAATACATGATTTTTTTATGAAACAATAAAAATACAAGAACTCGTAGATTAAAACTTTGATAGGTTATACTTAATTTAAGTATTTTGATAGCCTATACTTAATTAGGGTTTGGAGTTGTTGGTTTTATTTGTTTTTTTGAATTTATCTAACTATTTAGTTTATTTCTATTAAAAAGTAATTTTTTTATGCATTATACTTGCACATCACTTGATAGTCTATACCTAAGATGTTTTAAGTAGGAATTAAACTAAAACATCATATTTTTATGGAAGAAAGAAGATGAAATAGATATTTTGTTGTGAATTAGTGGATTTCATACCTTAGGCTAATTAGAATTGCAAATCATTAACTTCGACTCATAATTAGCTCGTTAGAATAATAGGATTAGCGGATAGCAAAATACCTTAGATTCTCATAAGAACGATCTGTTTGTACTACAACTGATACTGTGCACTTGTAGTAAATTTATTACATCAATTTCTATATTTCTTACATGTGATTGTTTGAATGGAAAAAAAAAAGGTCTCGTGCACTCCAGTATTAAGAGTGTCACCGATGACACTCTACCCATTGTTGAGACATATTTCAGGTTCAGGCCCCCACCAGTGTGATTTGGGACACTGCATTCTTATAGGATCTTTATCTTTTTTTTTTTGTATTTATTATTTTGGCTTAATTGACATATGTATTCTACGTCCTTGCTCTGTCCTGATATCCGGACACTCTTGTATATACTCAATATTTATGTTGCTCTATTATGATACTAAACTTAACTCTATATGAGCAATCTTTTAATATACATATTGTTTATCATTTCTATATGCCTGTTTTGGATATTGCTACATTCATACATATGATGTTGTGGCAGATAGGTTTAGATATGTGATATATATCTCATATTTGCGCACTTCTGTGATTGTTTGAAAAAAATAATCTCATGCACTCTGGTATTGAGAATGCCCGCTGACACCCTACTTATTATTGAGACACACGCTCGGGTTCACTAATGTGATTTGGGGCATCACAAGTACTAGAAATTTAACTTGAGATTATTCTTCACAGTAACATTCGTAACTTGAGTAAAACACTTTGGAAACAGACTATAATCGAGTGAAAGAAGTATGATTGAGTAATAGTTTATGGAATAACAAGAACAAAGTAATTTATAAGAAAAGACTTCAGTTAAGGTAAAATAATATTTCCTTCATTCGTATTTGTTATAATTTAATTGAGTTAATCACTTGAGGTCTAACTGATCCAAAATATGTTAAATTAAACTTCTTTTAAGAAATTATTTTTCATAAGATAACTTTTAAAACAAAGTTAATTTTCTTCATTAAAATTCTCGTGATAAGATTTGAGTAAGACACAAGTATACAATATAAATGAAAGAAATAAATCCTAGACACCTCAGCATCCTAGACACCTCAGCATATCCCATGCCTTGAATCATCTATAATATATAATATAATATATATATATATATATATATATATATATATATATATATATATATATAAACATTCAAAATGTACAATATCAAAACACTAAAATATCCATACACCTAACAGGAGATAAGAATAATAACTTTTATTTTAAGAAAAATTAAATTCATATCATAAAAGAGGGATTTTATGCCAAACCAGACAAGATCAGGAGGTCCTTCACACTCCTCGTTAAAAAGAGAGTTAATTGATCATACTTTAGAGAGAAACCATCATCATTAATTTAGAAAAATAATATTCAAAAAAGTCAAATAAAAAGTTCTCTTTCACAAATGCTAGAAGAATATATGAAAGAGAAAAGAGAGGTGGCTAGAATAAATATTACTGAAATAATAGATCCCTCTTTATTTTTACAAGCTACATTATACTAATAAAAGTCCTCTTAGGTGTGAAGTTTTCAGCATGAATCTCAGTCATAAAATTCTCCAAAAAATCTAATTAACACCTACAAAATCAAACTTAAATTCAGATCTACCCCGCTAGCCACTAGTGTCGACACAACTGGCTCTGAAAGACCCATCGATAACCGTTATAGAAGTATAGTTTCCAGCTTTGAGTTCTCCTAGAACCAGCTCAACTGCCGGTGTGCCTACATTTGCCCAGAGGGAGACACTGCAGTGCACTACGAAAATAAAATTTTAGTCTTTTGGTTATTAATTAGCTGGATAACCACCAGTGCCATCATTAGTGGCTTAGAGTAAGTCACAGATGGTCAATGCATAAATTGAATTTTTTTTTTTTTTTTTTAATCTGTAAACTCGTTAGCCACCAGTGTGGCAAATACTTTGACACATAAGATCGAGTCATTTATGAGGCCACCGGTGGATGGAACTCACGTCAGCTTATTTGAGGTTGTTTTCTTTGTTTTCTCGATTCACATACCATATCTCTCCTTCCCGTTTGAAAATACTTGGCAACACAATAAAAACACATATTTAAAACACCGTTTGTAATTCATAACCATTACTTTCTATATTTTTTAAAATAAATTCCTCTTAATACTCAAATAGCATGCGAATTGGATATAAATGATACAAGTAATGTGGATATTATGAAATAATAGAGTCTAATAAATATGTGAATTATATAAATAAAAATATTTGACTCTGAACTAAGTGAATCCTAAAAATAAATAAAAAAAAAATGTTTGACGAGTGCAACAATGCAAAGTAGGATGGATAACTTCCAACTAATTAGTCCCCTTAACTGCTAGTAGGATGGATAACTTCCAACTAATTAGTCACCTTAACTGCTAATTTAAGATAATCATAAAAGTACTAGAAAACCGACTCAAGACCAAGATGGAGCTCCTTATTGACAAATCACAGTCGACATTCATCAAAGCCTGCTAAATTCATGATACTGTAGCTTGCGCCTAAAAGATCATCAAGGTTAAATATGCCAACCCATGCATTATCATTTTCTTCAAATTAGATTTTAAAAAGGCATTTGAGTCTCTTGATTGGTCCTTCTTGATGGCGGCACAACAGACACATTGGTTTGGATCCGGTGGAGGGGTGGATGCTATCGTGTCTTCACTTGGCTATATCCCTAGTGCTTGTCAATAAAGAACCCAGCCTGAAGCTCTATTGTAAGAGAAGTCTACGCCAAGTGCGACCCTCTATCTCCCTATTTTTTTCATCTTTATCATTTATATTTATACCAAGATGCTCACTCGAACAAAAATTCTGGTATAATTATAACGGTCGAGGGTTCCCACTATCGCAGGATCCCTCTAGCCTCTATTATGTGGATGGCATTCCCGGTAACCAGTATTCAATTATCAACTAGCTTTCCAATTAAAGCTATTGTTCTCGACCACTCAGAATGGCAATCTCTCATTGATCACCTGGATAGATAACTTATCTCTTAGGAAGGATCGACACTCTCACAGTGGTGGCTGCATAGTTCTTGACAACTCTGTCCACAGTGCATTCTCCCTCTATTATACACCTTTCTACCACCTTCCCCATTATGTACAATATGCTGATCAGATCTGTCATTCATTTTTTTGGCATGGCTCGGATCACTTCCATGGAAATTTTTAAAATTATCATTATGTTATTGCGAAACTGGCGGTGAAACTTGTTCACTTTACCATCACTCTCCTAACTTTGCTAATGATGTTGAGCTACTATACTACTACATGAGATAAAGATTAGGGGATATGTCTACTATAATATCGAGATACGTCTCTCCCTTCTGGAGTGGAGTCCTAAAAACATCAAAGGCATTTCAGTTAGTTTTCAAACTAATTGTGGGGGTGACACCAGGGTCAGCTTCTTGCGAGATCACAGCATAGGCATGGTCAACCTTGCTATGGCATGCCCATTCCTCATCGTCCTTGCAGTCTCCCCATCCTTATCAATTCTTGATCAACTCCACAAACTCTAGAACATGGCGTATCCAATACCATCATTGGCTCACTATGGATCTTGCCTCCGACTACCAGCAGCTCCTGCTCCTCAATGCCTCCCGCTAGCCGATAAAATTATCACAATATCACTAGACCTAGAAACTTACTCATAATGGCCCATTCAAGATTCGCTCACTCTACCAAGCACTCATTTGTACTTTGTTCTTTGTGCCCAACCTCATCTAACTCATACCTGCTCCTACCAAGTTGAAGACTAAATGATGATTGCATGCAACAACCGCCTCCTCACTCGCGAAATCCTCTCTGCTAAGAACTTGCCGTCAATATGGCATATGCACTCTTTACAATAACCAACATCCAAGCAACCACCAATTCCACCATTGTGATTTCACACATCAGATTTGATTACATGCCCTCTCCCTATCGAACCTCCTAGCTTTTTCTATGATCTTTATCACTTAATCCAGCCACACCATCGCCCAATCTGAGCATATTTAATCCAAGTCAATAGCAAGATGCACATAGAAGTTAGAGCAACACAGCCTAGTCAAGAGCCTCCATATTAAAGGGAATTTTTTGATTGTAGAAAAAGCATGGAGAGTAGCAGTATACACAATAAGGAGAGAAGTCCAGATTGAATAAAGAAAAAAATCAGTTGAAATTCAATGATCGCAGTGAGGAATACTTTGGGTTCACGTTATCTTTTAATGTAACAAACGAGGAACAAGGAAAGCAGAAAACAATTTATTGTTGCAAGGTAACACAAGCAAGATCAGGCATGCCTTGGTTTCTAAGAATTGTACAGGAAAAATCATAGGTGTACAGGAAACCATCTTCTCATTACAAAAATTGAATCATTTCTTACATTTATCCGAGATGGCTTGCTCTGTTTTGAGATATAGTCAATTGTTGAGTTGCCAGAGAAATACGGCTGCAACATCTTGCATCTGTCTGAAGAATAATGTAGTTATTGAGTTTAAAAAAAATAAAATAAATAAAAGCATTGTAAAGGCAACATTGCAAGCGGCACCTGATAGCAGGTTAAATGACCAAAACTTTGGGACCCTCTTCCGGACAAAGGGGAGACTATGTGATGCTATGTACAATTTCTGTCCAGATGGAACCTTTTATGCGTTTCCCAAGAGAATGCCTGACTCGTATCTTTAGCCTTTTCTGTCTGCAGACTATCTTGTTTAATGAGGTAGGTCTTAATTATTGGTCTCATCTTCCATTCATGATCATTGGCATCCAAGTAAAACTTGCATCAGGGAATATGCTTTTTAAATATAACCCCTTTAATAACGTTTTGACTGATTTTTTGTTAATGCGCTGTTTGATTCCTTGCATGACATCTTGCCTGAGGAGCACTGACGTATGCGGATACGCTGGCTTTTTTTCTTAGTAGACCAACTGCCAGTAATATTTACTGTAAGAATTGCTTCCTGATCCCTTGTATCCTCAGTCCACCAACTCTGTGAGACTCCTCCATCAATAAGGTCTTCAAGGGTATGGAGATCTTCGTGATGCAATAATACATCTACTGTTTGTCCAGGCATGATAAGACCAGATGCAGGAACAACCTATATAACAAATAAAACAATGTATCAATGTTGTGGGGAGGAAGGAAGGGTTAGTGAAATGAAAGAGGAAATTAAAGATCTTAAATCATGATATGAGTCAGCAGAACCATGCCATATACACATTCACATTTTTCTATTGTTTTTTCGTCCCTCTTTTCCTCTATGGGATAAAGATCTTAAATCATGATATGAGTCAGCAGATATGAGTCAGCAGAACCATGCCATATACACATTTACATTTTTCTATTGTTTTTTCGTCCCTCTTTTCCTCTATGGGATGTGTGTTGGATGGGTGCTAAAATATTATCATCTTACCTCATGGCCCATACTCATTCAGTGCTTGAAGAAATTTGGAAGCTTGCTCCATGGTTGCATATGCTTTGACCAAACAGCGGTTGTCTACTGGCTTACCAAATCCTCATTACGACAAATGTCCAGATCGGTGGTTGTAAAGACTTGGCAAATTCTTCTATGGATTTTTCTGAGCATCAAGTTGTGCTTCATACTTGCACCATTTGGTCAGGCTTTACACATTTACATATTTCTATTATTCTTTCGTCCCTCTTTTCCTGTAACGGTATGTGTGTTGAATGGGTATTCAAATATTATCTTCTTACCTCTTCGCTCATACTCCTCAGTGCCTGAAGAAATTTGGAAGCTTGCTCTACGGTTGCATAAGCTTTGACTAAACAGAGGTTGTCTACTGGTTTACCAAATCCTCACCACAACAAATGTCCAGATTGGTGGTTGTAAAAACTCAGCAAATTCTTCTATGGATTTTTCTGATCATCAACTTGCGCTTCATACTTGGCCGATTTGGTGGGAAAGCTTGCGTTAGGATGACGATGAGATCATGGAATAGAGCATCCACAATTTAGTTCTTCTCAGTTTATCTAAACATTTATGTTTCATTCAACTTACGCTGTGATGTTTGAAACTAAACTATTATTCCTTAGCAAAGTGACTAATTAATATCTTTTCAGTAAAATGAAAGTTTCTAAAGGAGGTGCCTAGTTTCTGCATTAGTCACTAGTCTGGTGCCTAGTTTCTGTATTAGTTACTACTATGATCAATATTGAATAAAGCAAGCAAGCTTAACCATTGTAATTTATAAAGCGGAGGTTCCCTTTCATATGTGTTTCTTCTTTGTGTGTTTACTAGTAACATCCGTACCTACCTTGGGCAAACATGGGCCATAAGGTTTCTTTTTTTTTTTTTTTTTTTGTATATTTTTGAATTTCTTTCTACACTTCTCAGGTGCCAGAACACATGGATAAGGCTTATGCAAGAAATAAGATTGATGTATACTCCTAATGCATTATGCTGCTAACAAATTTGATACTTGAGATCATGAAAAAAAATTGACACAGAGACTGACAGCTGCAATATTTGAGATGAAATAGAAATCTTTTAACCATCACTGTAAGACATACCTTTAGCCAGCAGGGAAAGCCAAAGGGACTTTTCAAAGGAATTTCAGAAGAGTGTTCATTATCCTTGGAAGAAGACTGAACTTCACATAAAATTTCAAAGGCTGCTTTGTCCTTACTGCATTTATTAGTTATGCTGAGGGTGGAGGCATCTTGCATTGGTAAAATGATCTCATTAGTGCTAACAGTAGTTTCTGGAACATTAAGAAATTCTTCAAGCAAAGCTCTGGCCTTTTCATTTGAAACAACTAATTCACCATACTGTTGCCTTTTTATCAATTCATCTACACGTGCAACACAAACAGTAAACACACACCTAACAGGTTTGTGATCACTTCCTGTTACATCCAGGCAAGCATCATACCTGAAAAATGAAGTTGCAAGTCCTCAAGATGCAACAATGAGGTAGAATTTCTTTTTCAAGGAATAACAATTGCTAAAAAAAATGCTTACTGCGTTATTGCTGAAACTATAGGGCAATCTAGTGAGCATTCGGCCACTGGAACAGAACGGTTGTCACGATATAATATTCGGTCACACCAAGCAGGAATTCGCTTCTTTTCACCAGAATCATAGCCTATAAAATGAAACATAATTATTTAGTAGACTGTCAAGAAAGAACTCAAGAACAATGGAATATAGAGGATAACAGCATTGTATTATGCAATATTCTTTAATTTACATCCACCTAGGAAATAATTTATAAGAAGACTAACATAAGCACCTCTATATATTTCTCCTTATCTGTAGAAGAATATACTCTTCATCTGAAATTATTCAATAATATGTGGGTTAGTCTGCCAGAACAAAAGTACCTGATAGACCTGCTTTATGTCGTTCAAACTTATACGTGGGGGGAAATTTGATATGTGCTTCCCGTAGTCCTTGAAATACTTTTCCTGCTTTCATTTCTGCACGTAGTTGGTCTTTCTCTCTAAGCCAATCAAAGCATCTTTGGGAAACTAAGTCCCTTGCTTCATCATAAGAAATGCCACGAAGCCGATAATTGAAGTCCCCAAGAAAGACAATCATGTCAGCTTCAGATAAGTCAGGTTTCCCAGCATCAGTTGGCTGCCATTAGCACATATAACTACAGTTATAACCTTTACCTTGAGGACCTAAACTTCAATGTTTTCAATTGGAAAACTAAGTTATCTACATACGCTTGTTCCACGATGCAACTGAACAGAAGAAGCACCTGAAGGAGCAAAGAGAATGAATATCATAACATGCTAGCCAAGCTGAAAGCTTTATACATTAATGAACAAGACCATCTTATGCAAGAACATAAACTAAGCAGACAACCAGGAAGAGAAAGGGGGAGAAGGGAACAAACAAACATCAAAACCTGCTAGTTTTCAAAGCCCTTTACTCATGGTGCCAAAAAACCAAAAACTATAAAAATAAAAATTGTTTCCTGTGAATCAAGTAGCCACAAAATGGATGAGTGTAGCAAGCTGTTTGGGAATTAAAACCTTAGAATCCTAAACATAATTATCATTAAAAAAATTAAGATTTTGTCAAATATTATTTCAATGATCTGTATATCTAGACAACTAGTTTTTTTCAACAACTTATTTTGTGGTCATTTACTTGCATAGGCTTGTGGTCACTTCAATGCATAGGAGAAATAATAATTACAATAACAACAATAATACAACAACAACAACAACTAAGCCTTTTATCCAACAACAACTAAGCCTTTTATCCCAACAACAAAATAACAACAACAATAGTAATAATAAATCTATAGATCAAGATGAACATATTGGATTCACAATTTGAATGGCCATTGTTATATTTGAATAAAAAGTATGTGCAGTAACCTATTTTTTAATCATAACTTAAATTCTTGATGTCAGATTAATCCCGGAATGAGTGCGTTATGCTTGTCTCATTTTTCTGTATTTTTTGCGATTTTATTGAAATTTTCTGGATAACCAATTAAAATAATATTATTTTAATCATTGATAAGGCCCCACACATATTGCAGCTAACCTCTCTCTTCTTTTGATTTGTGAAATCAAATTTAACTTCATTTGGGTTAGTTTAATTAAATTTTAATGGGCTTGAACAACTCTAATAACCTATTAACTAACCAACCATTTATCTTATACATATTTTTATACCTATTTTGTCATTATTCAACCATACCTTCCACACGTTATCTTTCCAAATTGTGTATTTGTCCCCCTTTGCTGCTGGACTGAAATAAACAAAAGAGAAAAAGATATTTTCTCTTTCATTTTCCTCTCACTTTTTCACATCCTCTTTTTACTTCTGAGTTCTTTTATAAAGGTCAAGTTTCCAAGTTTCTAAAACCTCCATGACTTTAATATCTCTCATCTTCATCATCTAACTCAAGAATACTCACACCTGCCTCTATAATTATTTTTTAGCTAGAATGATTTTATTGTTTATTTAGGAACTTGATTTACTTAAACTTACAAAGATGATGTTTTTATACAAAATTTCTATACTTATGCTAAAAAAGATATGATCTTTACATTTTACTCTATTTTCAAATTTATGATTTTACATATGGCCCCCTATGCCTACACTATAAGTTGTTAATTTTAACTATATTCATATTTAAGTTCCAAAGATGGTTCGCCACATTTGGATACAAATATTTGGTTTTTCCATATAAGTCCATCTTTAATACAAAGGTTTGATTCCTATTCAAATTTCACTTTCAACTTGCCCCGAGAAAATTACCATATTGGCGAAATTTCCACATAACATACATTTCTTCATAATCATATTTAAAAGAGCGGGTTTCATATTAAGTTTTCATACTTAATTTGATTAAATATGGCTTTTATACAAGCTATTACGTTTATGTCATAATATTTTTTTTATGTTAATCCATATTCACTAAAAGAATATGTATAATTGTAATCTTTAAAATTTTCTTATCTTTTCATTCCATGAAAGCATGCTAGAATCTGGGAAAATTAAGATATTATTAAAACAATGATAATAACAGTGTTGAACCTATTTAATGGGTACCGCTACAACATAGTACTCACTTATCAAATACGTGATTTATATGCATGATTTGTGTACTTGTCTTATATACGTGATTAATATTTTCATGACACTCGTTCTAGCATTCCATGACTCCATCGTGTTTGGCTTTAACTTATACATATTAATTATTTGATACATGATAAATGAAAAAATGTCGATTTATCTTGATTAGTACTCAAACATGTCTTGTTATTGCCATAAGTTTTAACCTATTCGTTAAATTGATTTCTTCTTGGACCTTTTCATGTTTGTTACTTAGATATTAATTTAGATGATAAACATGTATACGTATATAATGTTGGCTTGACAGATTTACCATATTCCGAACTAATTTCCATGTATCATGACTTGAACCCTAAGGTGAGAAACTAAAAGGTGAATTAATACCATATTATAAAAACTTTAGTATAGGTTGTGCAGCCAAAATAGGGGCCCAACCACCAAGGCGCCTAGGACAATATTATATTTTTGTTGGCTTTAGCCATCTATGTTCTCAAATACAGGAGGCTTGGAGGCGGAACAGTGGATTGTATATGAAAAATCTTTTGAAAGCCACCAGGATTGCAGATGAGGGTCGTGTTGATGTTGTGCAGAGTTGGTGAATGTCACATGAACTTGGTGGTTGGTAGAGAAGAGGTACGTAAAGCCTGTGACTTGGGAGTTTCATTGAGGCCTTCTATGATAATTTCTTCCATTCATTAGCTCGAAGTGAGATGGAGAGACAGTTAATGGATCTCTAAAAGGGAGACAAGACAGTCAATGCATACACAACAGAGTCCATAAATTTGAGCAGGTTAGCTCTTACACTGGTTGAGATGGAGGACAAAGCTTATTACTTTCAACAGAACTATGTTATGACATCCAACAACATCTGGCATCCTCTAGCTTCGAACATACTCTATGTTATTCGGCAGAGCCTGTCAATAGGAGCAGGTGTTCAGGGAGAGGAGACCTCATGCTACAGTATCGAAGAGACAGTTCCACCGGATCGTAGGGTCCTCAACTCAATATGTTAGTGCTTCCCCAGCCAAGCATCCAATGGGACTTGCACCAAGCCAGATAGTGTTGCTTCTGTCGCATATCGGAACATTTGCAGAGGGATTACCAGAGTGCATAGGGATTATGTTGGCTTATGGATCATCAAACCATCAGATATTCATATGTCCGAAAAGATAGTTGTCAACAGGCATGGCCAATTAGGAATCAGTGCGACTAGGATGAGCAGTGTACCAGGCAGCACCGAGACAAGCAGTGACAATACCACTATCTCAAGGCCCTAGGGACCGGTTCAAAGGAGACCATTAGTGCCATAGTAGTAGGCGTTCAATAGAGCTCAGACCACGACTGGAAGGTAACAGGGGCATGTCCGATTGATGATGATCGAGGAGGCTCTAAATTCAGGAGGGGTTATGTGGTAGGTACACTTTTCATAGGCCATGTCGTTGCTCGTGTTTTTTTTTTTTATTTTGATTCAAGTACTCCCCATTGCTTCATATTGCTGCTTTTTGTTTCCCGTGATTCAATTGATTGTGTTGAATAATTCTCCAGGTGGGGTATTAAGACAGGAAACGATAGTATTATGTCTAGCCGAGAGTGTAGATTATGTTCTATGGTAGTTAGTGGCTGAGAATTTTATGCTAACCTCTTGGTGATAGACAGTGGTGGATATGATGTTATCCTGGGGATGGATTAGCTGAGCATCTTTTATGCAGTGCTTGACTATCGTAACAGGAATATTTCAGAATTCAGGTCATCCTGGGTTTGAATTCCTCGGTGGAAGTTAGTTCTTAGAGCCAGCTAGGCTCCAAGTAAACACCAAGAGGTAGAGTTCTTGCTGCTATAGAAATAGGCAAGAGAATGAATTTAGTTAGTATCAAAGTATTTAGAAGTGTTTCAAGAGGAGGTGCCAAGGTTCCTCTAGTTAAAGCCGTGGAGTTCGCCATCGATACCCTTCCTAGTACAGAGCATGTATTCAAACCACTGACTAAATGGGTCTAGAAAAGCTAGCAGAAGTCAAGTGACAGGTTGATGAGCTGCTGAGACTTAGATTTATCAGACACTATTTCTCCCTGGAAAGTCCCAGTATTGCTAATGGGGAAGAAGGATGGTGGCCACACCTATGTGTTGACTATGGTGTGAATGCAGTTATCATGAATTGCAGATTTGTTTGATCAACTAGATGGAGCTAAGGTATTCTCGAGATTAATCTTCGCTCTGGTTTTCATCAATTGAGAGTTCGAGTAAAGGAGATTCTGAAGATAACATTCAAGATGTGGTATGAACATTTTAAGTATCTAGTGATGCCGTTTGGTGTGACCAATGCTCTCGCAGTTTTCATGAGTTTGATGAACCAGATGTTTGCAATATTTGTTCACGGTGGTGTTCATCCGCAGCATCATGGTCTACTCTCGAGCATGGAGGACCATAGAAAGCATGTGTAGTTTAACATACTCTTCGTAGACTAGCAAGTATGACTTTTGGCTAGACATGTTTACTTTTTTAGGCCATGTGATTTTTGGAGATGGTCTGTCAATAGATCCCAAAAAGGTGGAGACAATACTTAATTGGCCGATTCTGAAAGCTACCTGGGCCTAAACATTTTGGCAGGCTATTGACCTATGACCTTGCCATTGTTCGCCATAAATTTGGATTTTATTGAACACTCAAATAGAGATTACAATAAAAATGGTTGCCCGTATATAGAAGATGTGGAATATATTTTTCTCTTTATTTAGTGTTGGATTTTGTTGTAGCCATGGAGGACAATCCTGTTCTCCGTTAACACTCCGAATACAAGTTGTGAAGTTGGCAACTATTAAAAAACTCTTGAAAGAAGAACTCAGAAGTTTTAGCATAAGTGCTCAAGTTGAGATAATTCAACCCAAAAATTAACCCCTCTCTAGCCTAGCCTTTTGGCTATTTATAGAGGTCTGGAGACCTTTGAATTGGGGTAACTATCTAATTAATGGCCTCCTTGAATTGAGAATAAATTTCCTGTTTTTTAATCCGTTTGATTTGTATTAAATCTCTATGATTTGTAACTAACATTTTTAATCTTCTGGATTTATAACTGAAACGCAGATTTCGGCCTTTAGATCCGCACTTTAGCTCCTGGTACTTTGTGTGGCATGTTCAGACTCGCGTTTGAGCATTTTTGAAGATGATTTTACTTTTCAAGGCTTTGAAATGAAAACGCAATGCTCGGAAGTTCGCATTTTGGCTTATACTTAGCTCAAGTATGGACTTAGAACGTAAATCTCTCTATGATGAATGATTCGCATTTTAGCTTTTAGCAACGTGTCTTGCACAATTAGACCAACGTTTGAGTACAAATGATAATAGTTTTTACTGCTTGAAACTTTATAATGAAAATGCGACCCTCTATGTCTCGCGTTTTAATTATATTTAGCTCTAATCATGAGCTCATAATATAGCTAAAAACGCAAATCTCTCTTTAATTGATGATCCACGTGTTAGCTTCTCAGTTGGGCTCGCGTTTGTACTGAAATGGGGTTATCTTTAGTTTTTATAAGACATTATGGGTCACAACGCGATCTTGCATTTGAATCGTTTACTAGATCTGCGTTTTGGTTAAAATATGACCTTGTAAGGTCCACGTGGACCTCTCTTGAATGAGGGTCCGCGTTTGAGAATAAAAAGAAATAACCTTATATTTTTAAGGTTTTGAGGACAAAACGCGATCCTGAGGGGGCCACACTTATTAGTTTTTAAATAGTTTAAGACGCGGATCTCTCTCGATGAGGATCTGCATTTTGGCTTCTTAGTCATTTTTAGGCTCACGTTACTCTTAGGGAGATTATTCATCTCTTAATATTTTAGAAGCAAAACGCGACTCTAATAGGGTCGCGTTTAACCCTTTCTTGGCTCAAAACACTAGTCTCTCTATGATAGATGATCTCTGTGTTGGCCATTTTTGGCTTGAACTATGAATTCATTTCTTTTCTCAAAAATTTCACCAACAAAACCCACTCCAAAGTTTTCAAAATTCCATAGCTTTGAAGGTATTTTGAAATACTTTGGATATATGAAATAATTGATAATTTTAGGCTAAAATGTGGATCTGCGTTTGAAGAGGAAAACGCGACCCTACGTTTAAATGCGTGCCTGCATTTGAAAAAGGTAAAACGCAACCCTGCGTTTAAAAATGCTAGTCTACGCTTTACGCGGCTTATTTAAAGCGTCGCCGCTTTTGTTGTCTTTCTGACGTAGAGATCAAAGCACCCCTGCACTCATAATGATGAAATCTCTTTGAGATTTGGGCTAAAGATTTCGGCCATCAAATCTTCTGACCGAAGACCTCAACCATCAAATCTTCTATATAAGATACCAAGTCTCTTTCAAAAGCCACTCTGACTTAGAAATTTTTTGAGCCCTTGAGCTTTCTTCGCCTCCAAACTTATTCAAGCTCTGCGTCTTCAACCTTCTTCAAGCTTCTTTTTTAGCCTTCGGGCTTTTTTGAGTTAGTTCTTTTAGAACTTTTACAAAGATAATAAAAAGGAAATCTTCATTTTCTACCCAAGCCGCCAGCGGCTCTCAAGACCTTCAAGCCACCTCTGGCTCTTCTCCGGCTGTAATTCGGGAAGAACCTATGATTTGTGGTAAGCTATGAGTTTTGCCTCGTTTAATTTTGGTGATTCGTTGCCATGGACTGTTTTTGGACTAAAAAGAACCAAAACTTTTGTTTGAAAATATGGATTCATGATCCGTGCTTTGGATCTGAAACAGAAAGCTTCAAAAGAGCTTCTTTTACTTTCTAAATGCAAGTTTGTGCTCCACGTTTTGAATCTGAAAGATAAAACTTGAGAAAGTTGATCTTTTTGATTTAAAACACGGGTCTCTAAGGATCTGTGATCCGCGTTGTGGATCTGAAAGATAGAACTTGAGAAAATTAATCTTTTTGATTTAAAACGCGAGTCTCCAAGAATCTGTAATCCGCGTTTTGGATATGAAAGATAGAACTTGAGAAAGTTGATTTTTTTAATTTGAAATGTGGATCTCCAAGGATCTATTATCTGCATTTTGGATTTTTAACAATTAATCCTGTCATAGATTTGCCTAAATCTCTTTCTTTTTTCTTTTCGTTGATTAGTGCAGTAAAGTATGCTTTAAATCCACCTTCGAAGAAGCATTATTTTGACCATGTTGGTGGGTAAGATGGTGAAGCTCAATTCAGACTTCGTAGAGAATTTCCATTTTGCGTTGTATCTAGCAGCCGGGATAGGAAAGAAAGAATCTCAGTACCTAATTCGACCACCTTAAGAGAGATTATAACTGATGCACCTCTCGAAAGGAAGAACAGAAAACTGATGGATAAGCCACACTTCTTGTTTGGGGATTCAATACAAACTCCCGATGATTGCTTAAGTGATGGAGAGTACAAATGGCTTCGCCAAATCAGGTGTCGTCATTTGTTTCTCCCAAATATGGAAAGATACTTACCTCTTCATCTATCTCCAATCTGTTTCTATTCCAAGACCCATGAACTCGCATTTGACAAAGGCACAGGACGGAGTTCTGTTAGGTGGATTTAGCTCTCATGGTGCACATCCACTTGCTACAGGAAAACGTGGATCAGGATTACTTCCAGGGTTGTGGAGGAAGGAGTTTGCTTTAGGTGAAACTCCACTTATTGCCAACACCTTTCTACATCAGTTTGTAGATGTTAAGGGGAAATTTCTATGCCAAGACTTCCGTCTGCTAGGATGGGTTAATTCTTCTACGAAGGGTTGGTGGGCAATGTTAACCAATCATTTTCTAACAATCTTTAACAAATATCTGAAAGAAATAGGACTTTATCGCGCTATTAGGGCAGTCTAATACGGGATCCCCACTAGCCGCTTTCATTTCTTTCATTTGCTTGAGTTGTACAATCCTGATACCAGCACATTTTCATACCTTCTGGTGAATTGGAGCTTTCACTTTACGAAATTTATGAGGTTTCGGGATTGCCCATAGGAGAAATCCCCAATGAAGAGTATATTCCAACCGGGGAAGAATTGCATCCGTTGAAGGCTCGAGATATTTTAATTTATGATATTTATTGGGAAGTGCTTTACCACTATCACATTTGTGCCCAAATGACTGGCCTACGGAATAATAGTGCAAAGCAAAAGGCATGAGCAGATTATCTTTTTCCGAATTTTGATGAAGATAATTCAGATTTCACTCGTTTGCCTGCTGTTTTTGATTAAGAAATTGAGAATAGGATTGCTCGTTTCGGGACGAAAGCCTATATTTCTGAATCAGACGAGGATATCTTTAAAGTTGACACTTTCTTTGATAGTTTTCACTTCAAGCCAAACATCAACTGTCAGATTCAGCTCTGCTGGTAGGTTTCCTGATATTATGGTTAAAGCGTTGCGTAGTCCCATCAGCGGCAAAAGAGGCTTTATCAGTTGGGATAGTGTATCTAGCAGTGCTACTTGCACATGGTCGTCTACTCATTTGCTTCCAACGATGATCTGCGGCATACAGAATGGGCTGAGGGTGTTGACAGAGAAGTTTTGCAAGGTTAAAAAAGTCCATAATAAAGATGGGTCTACAAAAACCAAGACCCCGAATCCACAGATAGAGCTTCCATACACATATCTAATGGCTTGGTTCATCTTACATTGTCCCACATTGATGAGTCCAATCCATCTTCAAACAGACCGTAGCTAGCCAATAGTCCAACATTACGAGAGGTCATAATGGAAGGGTCACTATATGGCCATAATCTGCAAGCATTTTCAGCATCACAGCAACTACTATTTATACAAATATTTTTCTTATTTTCCCAATACTGATTATGTTGAAGAATTCGCAGACTCGCCTGATGCAGACCATTTTATCACTCTATCTCCTGGATGTTTCTGGTGGCAGATAAGTATTTATCTTGGATATTTGGTTCTCTGCCTAGAGGACGTTTGTTACATTGAACCATATTATCCGAACTGTTTCTCTCGCCAGTTCGGATACGACCAATTATATATTGGAAATCTGAATACATCCATCAAATTTGAAGGTAAATTGTTTGAAGGAGCTCGGGCCTGGTACTATTTTATAGCTAGTGGCACAAAAGCCAGATTCAGTTTATCCCTGAAGACTCAAAATTTGTACACTTCTTTCAGTTTTTATAGTTGGTATTCCATCGCTCGCTCAGTTCCCTACAACTTCAATGTGAATAGTACCTGCCTAAGAGATATTAAAGCATGGTTATTTTAGAAGAAAGAGATAGCACAACGGTTCCCATGTTGGATGAGTTTGACCAGGGGCACAGTAGTGACGAAGATGAACCAAGGGACGATATGGATACAACAGTAATACCAACAAATCAACGGCAGCACCGGCTGTTACAGTTCCTGCTTCTCCGGTGATAGAAGGGCCATCTTCTAGGTCAAAATCTCCTCCTCAGAAGATTATCATTAAGAGGAAAGAAGAGAAGGTCACGTGATCTGCTAGTCATTCCAAAATCTGTTTTGATTGAAACTAGCGCAGTAGTTTTGAGTTCCACTTTTGAAATTGCTTAGGAAGATCAGGAAGAAGAAGATGAACGGAGATTGCACCCTCATTCGTCTAAGAAGCGTCGCAGTCAGGGCCCTGTTATCCGGATTGAGGAGGGTACTCAAGTGGTAGCTGAGTTTTCTAGTGAACCAACCACAGAAGCTCCTTCTACTGTTTCAGTTGTTGAATCCTCATCTACTACTGAACCTCCTCCTCTAGAATTGCAGGCAGGCTCAGAAGAGTTAGTGCAGGCTATCCTTAAAGATGCTACAACTCCTGCTCTTCTAACAGTCCAAGTTGTTGACGATGACGAGGTGCAAGTCGTTGGAGTGGTTCGTGTATTAGATTCCTCTCAAGTCGCAGTGCTTAGAGATAATGTAACTACGGATCCTATCAAAAATCGTAAGTCTTTACTTGACATAATCTAAATTTTGATTTCTCTCACCGAATCCATGACTTTATTTTAATGGGCTTGTAAAGTGGGATTTGGTCTCATCTTCTAATTCATCAGAAAAACTTTATTATTCAGGTGGTGATGATGACGTCAACAGCGATGACACTCGTTCTTCTACACTCCCGTCAAATCATAGCAAATGCACCTTTCTGACGGTAGAAGAAAGAGTCGAGGTGTACGATACTGGGGAACCAAATGCTCAAACCTCAAATTCTCCATCACGCACGGCATAACTTTAACCATTTTTTTACTTTATTTATCATTTCATCTGACTTTTTTTTAATGTAGGATTGTCATCTCCAACTCCAGTCTCGGAACTCGTGCCCGAAATTGAAGCTTCATCGGCTAAGGTTGCTATTGTTGAGGTTGTATCTGGGGTAGTTTCTACCACTGAAGCCATTGCTCCCACTGAAGTTGTAATTGAGGTTGCTCCTTCTGTTGAGACTACTTCTTCAACTCAGACATAGATTACTGCCGGAGCCACTGATGATACCTCTACTTCTGTCGTCTCTCTATCTGAACCTGCAACTTCTTCATCACCGTCAATGGGATACACAGAAGCTGGTGCCCTTGCTTAGGAATTAGTACAGTATGCCATTAAAGATTTCTTCTCTTTCTTGGAACGTGGCATAAGCATGATTTTAAAAGGGAGACCCATTAGCTCTATCGCACCCCTCCTGAATAATTATGTTGCAGGAATAGCAAACATTGGTGGAGAAGAGCGAGCAGCACCTTATAAGATCAGATTAGCTCAACTCCAAAATTATACTGAGTCTCTATTGAAGATTCGTAGCATAGATAAGTCTGAAGTAGTTGAGGCCACTTTCAGAAGATTGTTGGAGGAACAGTTTAAACTTCGGGAAGAAGTTCTGAGGAAAATAGATGCATATTAGGCTCAGCTTGTTGAAATCCAATCTGTCAGTGACTCTCTGTATATTCAGATAGAAGATTCTATTGCTTCAACTAAAAGTCATGATCAGGCCATCATGAAGACCCGAGAGACTATTGCTAAATCTCAAGCTTTTCTTGAGAGGAGTCTCAAAGCTCATGAGGAATCGATGAAGACCACCACAGACTTGTCTAGGTAACGTGATGATCTTAACAAGATAAGCAGGAAGAATTGGAAGCTTTTAGATCTGACCCCTCAAATAACCTCAGTGAAGATGAGCTGCGGAAACAGGCCACTATTCAAGCTTATGAAACCATTCAACTGGAGGTGGGGGAAATCGAGAAGATCAAGGCTCTCTTAACTCAGTAATTTGTATTTTCTTGATATTGTATGATTTCAAGTATTTTGTCAAGCAACTCTTGTAATGTTGAATTGATAATAAAAGGAAAATTTTGAAAATGAAAACATTTTGTTAGTCATTCATTCAGAGGTAACTGTTAACTTGATGAATGAAGCTGATGATCAGAGATATCTATTAACTTGATACATCATTGATTCTTTCGTCAGAGCTAATCATTAACTTGACAATATAGAATCCGCATTCAAATGCCCAAGTAGATTTGCGACGAATGACTAATTTTCTTGAACACGATAGAAATAATCTTAACTTTCCTAAACAAATTATAATTTCAGTTGTTCAGTGATTTGTAGTATAACAGCTTTTCAAATTGTCAGAGATAATTTTTAACTTGACAATTTTTGTGGAAATAGTTTGAATTTGTCAGAGATAATTATTAACTTGACAAATTTTCTGGAAATAAATTTTGGATTTGTCAGAGATAATTTTTAACTTGACAAATTTTGTGGAAATAGAATTTGGATGTTAGAGGTAATTTTTAACATGACAATATTTTGGAGAAATAGAACTTGGATTTATCAAAGATAATTTTTAACTTGACAAATTTTGTGGAAATAGAATTTGGATGTTAGAGGTAATTTTTAACATGACAATATTTTGGAGAAATGGAACTTGGATTTATCAAAGATAATTTTTAACTTGACAAATTTTGTGAAAATAGAATTTAGATTTGTCAGAAATAATTTTTAACTTGACAATTTTTGTGTAAATGGAACTTCGATTTGTCATAGGTAATTTTTAAGTTGTCAATTTTTGTGGAAATGGAACTTGGATTTGTCAGAGATAATTTTTAACTTGACAATTTTTTGTGGAAATGGACTTTGATTTGTCAGAGTTAATCATTAACTTGACAATTTTTGCGTGACAATTTTTGTGGAAATGGAATTTCGAATCTGTCAGAGATAAATCTTAACATGATAGGTTCACGAGATTTTTAGTAAACCCCCATTTATAAACGGATTTGATTAGACTTTATTAATCGTCGTTTGCGTTGGGCTAATCATGCTATTTCCCACAGCATGATGAGGCTGGCGAGGATTTCGTTTGAGCTTACATGCCAAACTTTGCATCTTCTCTTAGCCTTAGCGGTTTAGAGCAGTTCATGCTTTTATCCCCAGCACAATGATGTTGGCGAGAATCTTGCTTAGGGTTTACATGGGGTTTACATGCCAACATTTCCTCTATCCTTAATCATATAGGAGTAGGATTTATTTTCATTTGATACCCCCAGTTGGGGTGTGGAGCTGCACATTAGTGACGAGCTAGTATATCTTCATTTGCTATACTCTGCTAGGAAAATTGATGAAATAACAGGCAACAACATACTGACTACACCATCATAGAATTGAATCTCCTAAAAGGAACTTTGTCTTATAAAGTTCCGGTGGAGTTGGTCAAAAAATGGACTCCTTCCTTGTAGATGAATTCCATTTAATTGGTGGACAAATTGGTCCTGTTTTAGAGATAATAGTGTTAAGAATTAGACACATTCATTAATCTCTTTAGGGTCTTCATATGCTCCGGCGTTTGAGCAGACCAATGATCAAGGGAAAAATTCAAGTATGTGTATCAAATGATTTGATATTTTTGTACTCTCTTTTCCGAGGTACTGGTCGAAAATGTAATTGAGGGTTATTGAAGAGAATATGTATCTCAACTTTTGACTTGATTGCTTCTTATTATTACATAAGTTGTTTTTATATAATCTATTTTGCCTTTGAATAGTTTGGACTTCTTGATACCCATCAAAATTTCCTTCAACATTTGTCGGAGACCGGATAATTGGCTTGGCCTTCTGTGATAGGTTACATTAGGAGTAATATTTCTTCAGAAGTTATCCATTGACCGGCATCATTATTCTGTCACCATTCGGTTTCGCCAACAGGTATGTGCCATTTGAATAAACCGCGTCAATGACAAAAGGTTCTTCTCATTTTGATTGGAACTTTTCTTTGAATTTTTGATTAGTTATGATTGGTTTTCTTACTGAAAGGACCAAATCACCTTTCTTGAAAGTTCTCTGCTTGACTTTTTTATTAAAAATTTTGAAAATTCGAGCTTGATATAATTCAATACTTTGTTGTGCTTCAAGGTGCTTATCATCGAGAGCTTCCAACTCTAAAAGTTTTTGCTAATGCTTCTCTTCTTGTCATTTTGGTCGCTAATGTAACTCGCAATGACGGAATCTGGATCTCCAAAGGAAGTGTCGTTTCAGATCCATACACCAAGGACAAGGGTATAGCATTTGTAGGTTTTCTGACAGTTGTTCGATATGCCAAAAAACATTCTCCAAGTTTTTCATCCCAATCGTGTTGGTTGGATGAAACAAACTTTTTAAGGAGTTTCGAAGGCTTCTGCTAAACTATGGAGATGAAGGTATACTTTCGATCCGGTATTTGTTACAAAACCTAGGGAATAACTGACTCACGAATTAAGAACCATTGTGATGAACAATTCTCCTAGGTACCCCGAAGCAGTATATAACATGATGTTTGATGAATTTGATCACATCTAATATCTTTACTTCAGTTAGGGGAACGGATTTAGTCCAATTTGAAAAGTAATCGGTTATGGCCAATATGAACCGATGACCTCTTGTTGATGGTCGCGAAATTGACCCAATAATGTCAATTCCCCACATTTCAAATGGCCATGACGTAGCTGTCAGATGGAGACATTCTGATGCCTGATGTATGAAGTCCGCATGTATTTAATAGACCCTGCATTTTCCGACATAAGCAACTACATCTATCATCATTTTGGGCCAATAATATCTTATTCTTTGGAATCTATCCTAGAGTTTCGGTCCTACTTGATGTGCTCTGCAGATACTGCTATGAGCTTCCTCCAACACTTCTTAGGCTTCCATATTAGAAAGACAACGAAGCAGGATTTCATCATAAGATTTTCTATAAGATTTTCTATATAATGTTTGAACTTCGGCATTATAATATAATCGAATAGCCTTTCTTCGGATTGTTGCTGCTTCTTTGGGATATTCTTACAATATTCTGTAAAGAACATATATAAAGAAATCGCCAATCTCTTGGTTCGAGATCTGACTCAAGAGCATATATTTCATGTGCTTCTTATTTCCTGCCTGAACTTAACTCTACTTCGAGTTCATTTTTCGGATAGAATAATTCTTTACTTCCCACTGTTATGCGTTTGCTGGAATTTTTAGGCAATGCTAAAGTAGCAGCTAATAAAGCTAACGAATCTGCATAGTTGTTCTGATAGCGTGGTACATGATTGATGTAGAAACCACTAAAGTTGTCAACCATTTTCATGACTGCTTAGTAATATGGTAAGAGATCTTTGTTTTTGACTTCATATTCTTCCTTGACTTGGTTGATGATGAGCTGAGAATCTCTATATGCCTCTAGATATTTTACCCTCAGTTGTTTGGCTATATTTAGGCCAATCATCAAGACATTGTAATTGGCGAGGTTGTTAGAGTATGATTTTGTTAATGAATATGCTCGAGGGATGATGTGGCTGTAATGAGAGATAAAACCAACCCCACTCCTGCTACCATCTTTCCTTTAGATTCTATTCTGGAGGCATCATCAAAGAAAATTTGCCAAATTTCTTCTGTAGTAGCATGTGCTTCAGTAGTCTCATGTGGAGTACCATCTTCTGGAGTTATGCTTCCTTCAACTATTTCATCAGGAATATCTTCGTACAGTTTTGAAGATGCTGGGATTGGGTGCTCAGTTAATAAATCAGCTATACCTTGACCCTTAATTGACTTTTGAGAGATAAAATGCATACGTATTGTGATAGCAAGATAGCCCAATTAGATAGTCTTGAATTAATAATCATGATTTGATCATTAATATTCTCAATAGATTAACTCTCAATATAACGTGGATAGTTTGCTTTACCAGGTAGTGTCGCATTTATTGTACCGCAAACATCAAAACTATACATTCTTTTTCCACTGTATTATATTGATGTTCAACTACGACCATTATTCTACTTAGATAGTAGATGGCTTGTTCATATCCATGTTCATTTTTTTGCACTAACAAGCCCCTAAAGAATGATCCATGGCCCTCACATATAAGAAGAAGGGTATTCCTTAAATTGGAGCTATAAGGACTGGTAGCTTTGTAAGGTATTCCTTGATTTCTTCAAAAGCCCGTTGACAAACATCATCCCAGACAAATAATACTCCTTTCTTCATCAATCATGTGAATAGTTGACATCTCCCGGACAAGTTTGATATAAATCTGCGAATGTATGCCACTATTCCCTGTAGTCCTCTCAACTTTTTGAGATTTTTAGGTAGTGGCATGTCTTGAATTGCTTAATCTTGTCTGGATCAAGATGAGTTCCCTAGGAACTACAAATCAAAGGAATTTTCCACTGGAAACTCCCAAAAAAGACTTAATTGGATTCATCTTAAACTGGTGCTTTCGCATGAGATCGAACACCTCTCTCAAATCCTGAAAATGATTATATTTGCTCTTGATTTTGATAGCCAAATCATCCACATAACATTCTACCATTTTCCGGAGATGCTCTTGGAATATAGTGTTCATGGCGCATTGATATATGGCGCCAGTATTTTTTAGACCGAAGGGTATAACTGTATAACAGTACACCCTAGTGGTATTCAAAAAGACATATGCTTCTCATCGCTTGGATACATCTTAATTTGATTGTATCCCGAAAATCCATCCATAAACGACATCCGTTCATAGCCGCAAGTATTATTGATCATGACATCTGTAATAGGCAATGGAAATTCGTCTTTCGGACATCTTCGTTTAAGTCTCTTAAATTGATGCAGACTTTAATTTTTCCATTCTTAGTCAAATGGACTATATTTGCAACCCAATCAGGATGTTTTTCGCGAATGAAACCTGATTCAGTTAACTTCTTGATTTCAGCTTTAATGGCTTCCATTATTTCAGGGCGGAACCTTCGTTGTTGTTTAACGGGTTTCACGTCTGGTCAGATGTTCAATTTGTGCGTCACCACTTTTGGATCTAAGCTTGTATGTCTTCATAATTCCAGGCAAAAATATTGATATATTCTCGAAGAAGAGAAATTAATTCTTTTTTTTTTCATAAGATAAATTTTCACTTATAAATATGGGTTTAGAATTAGTTTCATCACTCATATTTATTTGGATCACTTTATCTTCAATTAGAGGTTCTCGTTGTTCAAACTGAACTTCCCACTTGATGTTCAGAGGTTTTGCCTAGGAATCATTCTTGATTGGCGACAATTCTTCATATTCTTCTTTATGATTTATGGAAACTATATTGACGGAGACTTCTTGAAAAATGGCTCCAACACTTACATCTGAATCCCAACACAACGATTCAGATGAATGACTATGTTGAAATTCTTCAGAACTTGTTTCTGAAAGGATTTTAAGAGTGGTAACATATGCTAACCCTATACCAGTTTTATCATAATAATCCGGTATTTTTCCTTTTGAAACAAAGGGTTGTATCCCTTTTTCAAAATTCAACCCCTGCCTTTAGTTAGGTTATATCCCATCTTTTTCATTATTTTATGAGTATTTTTATTGTAATGCAAGAACTCGAGATTTTCCTATTCTTCATCAGAATCTAAGCATTTTTCTTTATTATTATTGATTGCTTTTCCAAATAATATAGGTTTTTGACCTTTATGTTTGGGAGGAACTTCAAAAATCGCTTCACTTGCATCTTCATTGTCATCACGTTGTATCTGTAAGGACAAACAAATGGGTGCTTGGAATGATACTAAGGAGTATATTTTATCTAGCTGATCACTGACCATGTCGGTACTAGTACTTGAAAGTTCAAAATCAACATCAAACGAACAAGCAAACTCTACATTTTCATTAATTATCCATTCGCTATCAAAATTGGCGGTATCATTTACATAAAGGTCTTCAAGGCTTATTACAATTGATTCCACATCCCAATTTTTATCATCGGATCTCGAATGTTCGAACCTTGATTCAGTATCAGCCTCATTGCTGCTATCTGGTTCTTTTGAAGCAGGTTGTTCAGCTACTTCAAATGTGTCTTGATATAGCAACATATCTGTAAAATAGTTTTTAGCTCCTTTGAAAAGTTGCTTTTCTGCCACCAGAGTTTTCACGTTTTCCTCTTTGTCTACATATTTCATATACTGGTGAAGTGTAGAGAGACAATGACGTTAAGATGGATCAATAGCCTTCCGAGCAGCAGGTTATAAGACATGTCAATATCTATCACATAGCTTATGACTTCCGTCTTAAAATCACCGATTTGGCATTTCAATTTCACCTTGACCAAGGATTTACAACCATTAGCGTTGAATTTGAAAATGGTTGTGTTTGTTGATGTCAATCAATTGATGGGGACCCCGAGATACCGCAGCACCCTCCTTGAAATTATGCACAAGGCAGATTCAGGGTTGACTTAAATTTGGTCAATTTCTATTGACCCTATATAACCTTCATTAATACAAAGGCCGGTGATGCTTGTATTCTTTACTTGCATATTTTCTGGAGAAAAGGTTATGCAAGATATCTTCTTAGAAGCTTGATGGCATGCTGCTGCACAAATTCAATCTTCTTCTGTTGTTTCTGAGATTTGGACTAGAAATATTTCATAGTCTTATAGAGTTTCTCTTAAAACTTCTCTAGTTTACTTGGACAGCCTCGGGAGCTCGTACAAGGTGATTCCTATAGGAATGTTGGTCAATTGTGTCAACACATAGAACCGGAAAGGTTTCTTGGAACTTTATGTTGCTTCTTTCTCTTTACTTTTAAAAGTTTTGTTGAACTTAAACTCTTTTTGCTTGTTCTTTTCTAGAAGTTGAGGTTCAACCAATTGATCATAATTTTTCAAATAGTTTCTTCCCGAACGAGTTCTAGAAGTTTGTTGTTAGTCTTCATTGACTGCCAATGATTCTTTGAGCTCCTCTCCTGAATCTGAAAAGGATAAACTAATATATCATCTTCATAAATTGCAATGACAGCATTAGAGGTACATGCCTTTCCCTTAGACTTTTTTTTGGATGAACTTGAAATCCACTGCTTACGTTTGAGAAAATCTGGATGTACCCACATTATCTCCCCTTTGGATGTTTCAAAAGAAGATTGTACTTTCTTTTGTTGTTGATGAGAACAGTAATTCGCAATCCTCATTATACATTTGGGAATTGGCTGGACTCCATCTTAAATAGATGATTCTATCCAATTTGAAGTTTTTCCAAATTTCAATGATCCCATATTTGTTGTCCCTTTCTTCTACTCTGGTTGCAACTTAATGATGTTCGCGTCAACTAGAGCTTGAATTTTATGCTTCCAGATGTAACAGTTCTTAATAGGATGATTGATGAACCTATGATACACACAACAATTGGGATCATCAACATTCCCTATTTCTTTAGGGCGCTTTGCCTCCGGCAAGTATAACATATTTTTTTTTATGAGCAGATTGAAAATAATGATGGTATGCTCATCTTGAAAGAATATTATTTCTGAGGAGCCCTTGATAGGGGAGGAGTCCTAGTGGGAGGAGGAGGTTTAGCAGGACCTGGAGCATCTATCGCCATCGTCTCTTTCCGTTTATGTCGAGATGATTGAAGTGTTCCGATTTTTTTCTTCTTGGTCTTTCTCCTTCAGCCTAAAATCTCTGTGTAATTTTTTTGACTTCTTCAGCTTGTGTTGAAAGATCTTTCCAAGTAGAAGACTTCACAGCTCCCATTCTGGCAAGAACTTTAGTGGAGAGGTTATACCTGTAGGTTTTCACTAAGCTCTTTTCTGGCATTTTATGCGGACATCTCAAAGAATTATTTCTGAATCTTTTAATGAAATCTCGAGCCGACTTTCCCTTCTTCGGCTTGGTAATAAGGAGTGTTGGCATCGAGATCTCCATATCATCTTTGTTCAGGAAAGCTTTTTCCATGTCGCTCCACGAGTTGACAATTCCTGGTTCCAAACTTCAGAACCATTCAAATGCTAGACCCGTGAGGGTACTAACAAAAACTCACGCGATGATTTACGGTCAAATGTCCTGTCTATGACTTGAAATAGTAAAAGTGCTGATTCAACGACGCTTTACCGTCGAAGGACTTGAGCTTCAAAAGCTTATAATTTTTCGGAAATGGTATATTCTCCCACTACACCGAATACGGCCTTAGGACTCCAAGCTCTTGCAAGTTGCTCTTATGAACTAGAGCATTGAGCTGGTTCTGAAAGCTCTCGATAAGGGCAGCATGCGGATTGCCTTCATGTTCTGAATTCTCATATTGATAGCGAGAGTGTTCATAACGGTTATTTTTCTTCTTCATTTTGATCTCGCCACTAGTACTTCCATGAGAAGTACGAGGTTCATGTTATTTTCTTTTCCCTTTATCCTTCCTCGGGATGCGAGAACTTCTGGAAGAAGACTTTCCCTTGTTCTTTGTTTGCTCTTTAATCAGGAATCGGAGCATTCCCCTGATCTCGTTTATAGTCTCATGCTGCTGCTGGATAATATTTTCTTGCTCATTTATCCTCTTAATAAATTCTTCAGGATTTTCCTATAGCATGTGCGCAGAGGTAGAATCTTCAAGGAATGAATCGGAGGTCTGAGATTCTGCAAAAGCAGTGTTTCTTGTTTCTTCTTCATCAAAAGAAATTCTGACCATCTTCCGGTAATCTAATGGCACTATTACCCCTTCTGAAGTCAGGTGTTTTGAAAGACACCCTGAATGTAGTTGAACACACTCTTCAAACCAGAAGAGTGTTCAGAGTCTGACAAGTTTGATCGAGGAATGCTCCTTATCTTTTTCATTTTCTTTCCTCCTAAAGATATCATGTTGGATGATATTTTGGGATACTTTGGTTCAGAGAATTCTTGTTTGAGGTTGCGTCGTTTTCTCTTTGAAAGTTGAGCTGGAGATGACGCAAGGCTGTTAAAGACAGACGGCCTTGTAGGAGTTGCAACACAGCAGCAATATGATAGTACTGTGTTGATCAACTGTTCACAATAATAGTGAGACACTTGGAATTTTTCTCTTTTCTTATTGAGAAATTCCCTAAGGTCCCCTGTATTGGAACTCGTGGGATTGCTGGCAGAGCCAACATCCTCTCCAAATAATATCTTTGGGATAAGAGTTTTTATCACCTTAAAAATCCTAGAAGCAAATTTTACTTTAGCCTTTTCGGCTAGAGATTGAGCTTCTGATGAAGCTAGTATGACTGGAATTGACAGTCAATGAGTCTTAGAGGCTAAATTTTCTTCATGAACGTGACCCTGAGGGCCGTATTTGGCTTCTGTTAAAATGCAGATTTGAGATCCGCATTTAGCTACAAGAATACGGATTTGTGGCCCACGTTTAGATTTTAAAACGCGACCCTGAGGTCTATGATTGGCTTGAAAAATGCAATATGGGACCCACATTTAGTGTGTGAAACGCGGATGTAAACCCACTTTTATAGTCAAAAATGTACTTAGTGAGCAAGCGGCATTTCTTATAAGAAACGGGAATGAACCTATCTGCATTTTAGTCCAGCTTCTTGTTGGAGATCACAGCTTCGCTCTTTGGTCTCCATACGCGAACTGGAGCTTCACGTGGTTGTTCTAAGACGGTTAGTTTTTCTTTTATGGTTCTGCGGAAGGCGCGAGCTTTACTTCTCAAATTCCTCCAAATTGTGCGGGTGAGAAGAACCTTGTCTTCAGTATCATCTACTTGGAGATCAAAGAAAGGTTATTTTCCCTTATTGTTGTTGGGATCCTGATCCATCCCTTTGTGCGGGTCTTAAGTGGGGCAAATTCGGAGCCTTGTACTGAAAGAGGAGAAATTTCTTCTTTGAGACTGCAATGGTCTAGAGAGTCCTTTGATAGAACTGTAATTTTTAGAGCCTCATTAAAGGCTTAATTAGTTGAGAACTTGCGGCATTTCCGCAAGGATCTTGGGCTCATGGAGCCAAAGCAGAGAAATTCCTTGTATTTCTCCTGGTCGAACTCAATGACGAGTGATTCGACCATAATGCCAACTAGGATTTTGTCAGATTGGGCTATAGCCACATCATTATAAATGATAGGGGTCCCCAGCAGAGTTGACAATCTTCTGTTCGCCATAAATTTGGATTTTATTGAACACTCAAACAGAGATTACAATAATAATGGTTTTCCATTTACAGAAAATGAGAAATATAGTTTTCTCTTTGTTTAGTGTTGGATTTTGTTGTAGCCGTAGAGGACAATCCTTTCTCAATATAGTTTTCTCTTTGTTTAGTGTTGAATTCTGTTGTAGCCATGGAGAATAATCCTACTCTCCGTTGATACTCCGAACACAAGCTCTGCAGATGACAACTGTTGAAAAACTTATAGAAAAGAACTTTGAATTTTTAGCATAAGTGCTCAAGTGGAGATAATCCAACTCAAAAATTAACCCCTACTTTAGCCCAGCTTTTAGCTATTTATAGAGGGCTGGAGATTTTTGAATTAGTGTAATTGTTCAATTAATGACCTCCTTAATTTAAGGATTAATATCATATCTTTTAATCCATCGGATTTGTATTAAATATCTAGAATTTATAACTGAAATGCGGATCTCAGCCTTTAGATCCGCATTTTAGCTCCTAATAGCTTGCGTGGCATGTTCAGACTCGTATTTGAGTCTCTTAAGATGATTTTTACTTATCGAGGCTTTGGTATGAAAACGCGACCATGTAGATTTCACGTTTTAGCTATACTTAACTCCAATTATAGACTTTGAACGCAGTTCTCTTTATGGTGGATGATCCGCGTTTTAGCTCACAGTAACGTGTATTGCTCAATTAGACCCACGTTTGGGTACGAATGAGGATAGTTTTTATCCCTTGGAACTTTGTAATGAAAACACGACTCTCTGGGGTTCGCGTTTTAATTATATTTAGTTTTAATCATGAGCTCAAAAAATAGCTAAAATCGCGGATCTCTTTTTAATTGATGATCCACGTGTTAGTTTCTCAGCTGAGCCTGCATTTGTACCGAAATAGAGTTATCTTTAGTTTTTATAAGACTTTGTGAGTCACGATACGATCTTGCGTTTGAGTCGTGTATTGGATCCGTATTTTGGTTAAAATACGACCTTGTAAGGTCCACGTGGACCTCTCTTGAACGAGGATCCGCATCTAAGGATAAAAAGAAATAACCATATATTTTTAAAGTTTTGAGTACAAAACATGACTCTAAGGAGGCCCACGCTTGTCAGTTTTTACTTAGTTTAAGATGCAGATCTCTCTGGATGAGGATCTGCATTTTGACTCCTTACCATTTTTAAAGGTTCAGTGGCTCATGTTTCTTTACTCTTAGGGAGATTATCTCTTAATATTTCAGAAGTAAAATGTGACTCTATGAGGGTCGCGTTTAAGCCTTTCTTGGCTCAAAACGCGAGTCTCTCTATAATAAATGATCCGCGTGTTAGTCATTTTTGGGTTGAATGAGTCCCCTTTTTTTCTCAAAAATTTTGCCAATAGCCATCACATGCAATCATGTAAGCAATGGATTGAATTCCTTTTCATGCATTTCATTAATGTATCTTTCTAATTGTAATATGCATAAAATATTTTTACTAGTAAATATTTTTCTCCAACATAAATATGCGCATCTCTATCAAAGGAAAAAAATTATCTCGTGAAGTCATGATTGTAAAGATATATTTTATAAAATATATCTTTATTTTATTTGTGTTTAATACTGTAGGGTTGCCAACACTAGCCAATTTTCTTATATTATGTGCATATAAAGCAAGATATCTTAAGGTAGTAACAAGCCAGAGATAAAATAATGAAAGAAAAGTTGGATACATAATGGAGGACACATGCAGACATATACAAATGCATAATTAACTTAACTAAGTATAATCAAAGACAGAATTATGCTTATTGAAACAGTGAAAAGCTAGAAAGCAAAGGGTTGCAGAAAAGGAAGGAATTGGAAGAATTACCTCCTGCAGCATGAATTCTGCCAAAAACCATTTGGTGATAAATATGATCAAAGTCAGCGTTACGCTTATTAACTGCTTCCAAATGTGCAGCAAGATGACAGTTCACAAAGCATATTACGCGATCGAAAACCCTCATCCTTATACCTACTGCTCCCTGTACACAAGCTTTAGCCCATAAATCATGTTAAACAACAAGACCTAAATCATGTTGTAACAACAAGACAACCTAAAGTGAGACAATCATATTAACCACTTAAATGTCTTGAGCAATAACTAAAAAAAGAAGGCTTACAGGAAAATCATTAAGAGCAACAGGTCACTTTCATACACCAGTAGAAGCATAGTAACTGAACCAAAATTATTACATTCCTCTCACATCCTCACTTCTTAAGAAAGATACTGAAGTTCTATTAAATTGCTAAATTTTCATTGAAATAATTAAATATGTTGCTTTATAGAGTGAGTCATTATTTTCATACTATACGCCAACACCAGACTAGATTAATTCATTATACCATTTTTAATTTGTTTTTACATAAAATACATTTGTATCACACACATCAGTTTTCTCTGATATATTGACTTCTAGTTATTTTAGATTAGCAAACTGTTTGTGTGACCTGTTGACAGTTATACACGCTTTAATACATGCTTGTTACTTGCAGTGTCGTCAACCAAGGTGGCTACATCCCCTAAACATACATTCTGAGCCTCATTTAAAATATACGCGCATGGTATAACATTAGAACACTTTCCTTCACTGAGGTCCCACCCCCCCCCCCCCCCCCCCCCCCGTTAATGACCCCAAACTTAGAGTCTTCTACAAAACCAAAACTTTGTTTCTCATCAAACAGGTAAAAATAATCAAATCCAAACATAATGATGCATCAAAAAAATAAGTACCTTATTACCAATTGCACGGCCTAATCCACATGGTACAGCTGCAGCATCTATATCACCCATATGTGGCTTAAGATTATTTCTAGCCCTGAAAATATATAAATCCGTTAGAAACCTAGACTATAAATAGGTGAAGTTAAGAAAATCGAGCAAAAGAAAAATTGGGATAACTTCTAAATTTACTGACACATGCAACTTATAAATGGAGAAATTTACTTAATTCTGAAACTGTTCATTCAAGATAAGTATATACCATATACCAATAAGTAATCCTGCTAACTGTCTGGAACCAATACGCTCAAATGACATCCCTTCATCTAAGGACTTCCCTATGGCATCCATCCACCACTGCCCATTAGCACTGCCCTCGAGTCCTACCTAAAAGTAAATAATATATCCATTAGGGCATCCATAAGGGTAGGTACTGAAGTCCAAGTTAAATATTAGTATTCTGCTTTGACAAAGAAACAACTCTGAAACTTATAAAGCATCCAGCAGCGTGCTCATTGCCTTTTTTTTTTATTTTTAATATAAGCATGTAGCCCAATTGATTATCCAAGTTAATCCCCTGATTGACATCAGTAGGAAATAAACCTGGAATCTTCCAACTGCACTAACCCACTTCACATGTTCAGTGCTTAAGAGAAGAAAATTAATGCTTCAAAAAAATAATATTTAAAAGAAGCAATAGATAAAGTAAAAGACTGTATGACAATTAAATGAATATGTAATCGAGCAAAAACCTTTTTTTTTTTTTAACAAATATATTAGCCTGGTCTTGACCATGGACCTCCCATTACCCTACCCCCGACTACTAATGAGGTCTCACATAATCAGTTCCATAATACCAAAATTTATCCTTGTAAAAGTTCCCTTTCTAAAATCTTAGTGACTGACGAAAAATTAAAAAACCACTCACAAAATCTTAAAATAGCTCGTCAATATCAACAAGGAGAGAAAAAATAGAGGAATGAAGGTCGGTGAATGATTGCTAGAAAAACTTCTTTTAAGACATGTTGCTCGGCACATATCTAAAATGCATGGATACTTACAAATTCTTGTTTTGCATGTCCTTTATTGATAATTGACTTATTGAGTATGTGAATGTGAGGCATAGCCTCAATTCAGTAATATCTTTTTAATTTGCACAATTTTTTTTACACTACTCAGACACACATTTGATACTTGAACTTTCTTGATATGCATTCCATGTAAGTATATATAACTGTTTAGAGCAATGTTTAAAATAGCGATAACGGTAACGTAGAGTTTTGCCTTTGTTAGGTTATGTCGCATATAGCGTAACACATAATGTAGGTTATGTAATTTTCTATTTATTTAATAAAAAATGTAACTATATAAATTTTTATAAATTGAAATATAAATTTAAAATTTCTAAAAAAAGAATATAAAATTATTTTGTAATATATAATCTATTCTAATTTTATATTAAATTTTAAATAATTTTCACATTTATTTTTATAAGTTATATTAAGTCTACAAACGTAATTCCAGTCATTCTCTAAACAAGAAAATAAAATTTTGTTTATTTATTTCAATTTTATCTATTATTATTGTTGTAATTTATATTTTATAATGTTCAATTTATATTATTTGTAATTGTTGACTTCAGTTCTAGTAAAATTCAATAGAATCAACTATCGGAGAGGAATTACAACAAGCGAATAAGAATATAATCACAAATTAGCAAGTTAACAATTCCACAGATAATCAAACAAGCTAACAACTAATCAAGTAAGAAAATTACAATAATTCGCTGATAATCAAAATAATAATCAACGATGATATAGAAATTACTAAAAAGATGATTGTAAATAACGTAACATAACGTAATTTAACTAGTATTACGTAATATAACGTAAAATAACATAAAAAACGTACTGTTACAGTGCACTAAGTTATTTTCAGTTGTTACGTAGCGTTGGGATTCCGTTAGGTTTCGTAACGCAACATAACGAGTTTCATAACGCGTTATTTTCAATATTGGTTTAGAGCTTACCAACTCAAAATTCTGATCTTTACAATATACGTTGTTGGTGCACCACTTATCCTACATTATATGCATTCAAACTTATGTTGCCATAACATACATGTTCTAGGAAAATTCACATGCTACACATGAGCGCATTATCACATAAAATCATTAAAAAAAAATTGAACAAGTCAACAACCTTTAATATGAAGAAGATTTACATAGATAGTGATGAAGACAATAAAGGTCCATATTTGGTCAAGATTTGATTAGGAATTCAATTAGGATTTGAATAGATTTGATTATATTTTGAGTTGTTTACCTTATCTTGTTTACACATCTGATGGACGTAAGAATTTTTATATATTGCTTATATGACTTTATCTTAAGCCGAAAAATGTTATAGAGAAATCTTGTTGCACAGAGCATGTGATTTGCTACTCATTAAATCTTTCTTGTGTGATTCACGAGAATGGCATGTGATTTGCCTAGATGTGTGGCTCAAATCCTATATTAAAGTTTTATCCACAAATCATCACCACAAAACCCTACCTTCCGTGCTCTGTCAGATACCTATAAGAATTTATCTTAGCTAATTATAATAACAAAAAAGTAGTTATTTCTTGGACAATAGAAGATACAAAGTAGAGAGAATTATTAAAAAATAAGTGGATATGAATAGATTTAGTGATTAGTTTTTTAAAAATTTTGAAAGCGAATTAGTTTAAGGCAAAATGCACTATATTGTTGCTATGCCTTTAAAACTAGAGGGAAGAAATGTGTTATATTTGGGAGGGTCTCATAAGATAAAATAATTCGAAGTTGAATGAGAGAGGTGGTATATTTGAGTTATTTAAGCACCCACCCATCTGTTTTTGGAATCCTTATTAGCTGAAGATTCAAAGTTGATGACCTTTTCCACTATCCAAATTAAGTTTGAACTTCATTGTGACAATACTTTCTTGGAGTTCTAATCATCTCAATCTTCTATTTTAATGAATTGATTTCTTTCTCGATTGATTTAAAATAATTTATTTGAGCCACTTTCATGATATCTTTCAAATTGTCATTATGAGAGAATGGATAATTCAATATTACAATTAGTGATGATTGGATGAGAATAGATTCAGTTAAATTTCTTCAAATTTGAATAGAAGAGGATTAGATAGAGTACGAAAAGGATCAAGATTTGATTCTAAAAGTACAAATTCATATTCCCATACTTGATACGAACTCTATAGCCTGTGACACTCTGTAGTGAGAATACAAGGGTGGACAAGTCCTTATATTTTCTCCAGAGGTACTTCTAGATACTTAGGTGTACTGTCAAATAACCACTTTACCCATGAGCTTAAGTTATTGGATTGAGGGCTAAAAGAGTATAGTGCAGGTTCAAACATTTTTATATCTATAACTTGATAAAGAAAGAGAGCTGGAATGAGATGATGGTGATGAGAAAAGGAATTCCTAGCATTGAGGAAAAGCAGAGATCCCACAAGGATGAGAGAAGGGGACATGTCATTATCAAATATTCTTTCAAATTTAATCATAGGTTTGTTTTAATTAATGATCCATTTTGTTCATCACGCTATGTTGAATAGATTCATTTTACTAAAAGAGAAAACCTTAGGCATGCACTAGCGACAGTATAGTTATCATAATAAGAATAAGGAACCAAAAGAAGGTGTGCTTGAGGTCACACTTTGGAGAATGTAACACGAAGGCTATTGCATCCCATAATTATTCCCCATGGTTAATTCATGGAAACACTAGTCAAACAAAATTCTGAAATAGGATAGGATAGTCGGAAAGAGATCCAGAGTGAAATAACTTTATTCCAGATACATTTCAACCATACACTTCATATTGTTTGTGGCGATTGAAAGTTCCTGCCAATACAGGTATAAGAAAGAGAGGGCCATTTTGCAAAACTCAAAGGTAACTGGCTGGGTAGATCTAGTTTTGTGGTCATGCAGGTTCAGCACTGCAAGCAAAGAGCATTCACATAATTTCCCTAGAGCATGCAAGAGCCTAGAGAAAGAGGAACTGATTAAAAAATAGTTTAGGGAATCACAGCCTCATTCTCTCAAAATTTCATTTATCCTAATGCGTCTAAGTTCTTTCGAACAACAGTATGATCCCAAAGTGTAATAGCAGTAGTGATGTGGGGTGGAGCCATATATCACGGAATCTGAAGGGCAGGTTGATTCTATCAAGATATTTTTATTCTACTTCGCCAGGAAAAAACCGAATGAAGAAAGTACCTTAATAAAGAAAACAAAAAACTGGTTTTATCATCTACCATGAGAATTAGAGTGCTTTTAAACAATAACAAAACATGTAAAGTTTAAATACCAAATAAGATTGAAAATTTGACACATTTCTCATATGGAATTGGAACTAATGAAGCGTGAGAAAATATATTACTTTCAGAAATACATAACTATGAAAATCAAGAACTTTTTAATGATGGATAAGAAAGAGGAGGATGCAATATCATGCATATGTGTGTGCAAACATGAAGTATTATCTAATACTTTGGCAATACAGACTCAAGTATGAGCATGACACGTAGATTTTGGTACCATGCACAGGAAATTTGTAGAACCTAAATATGGCAAGTTCTCAAGAAGAAAGAGAAAAAAGGAACATCACTTAACAGACATACTAATCACTCAACAAAAGGGAACATACATATGTCAGAAAATCCAAACCTTACATGCAACTAGTGTTGAGTGAATACACATGTATACCCACTGACATGTGTGGTACGTTCTGAGTTTGAATTTAGGCAGAAATGGCCCTCAATCAAAAGAAATGGGGCATGTTACGAAGAAATCAGGCTTTCACTCAAGGGATACATAGACTTCATGTCATAGTGGAAACAATATTTACCAAGGATCTATTTTGTGCATGTTCCATATTAAAAAATTTAGATGCATTAGCTTGGTATTTAAATTTAGTGTCCCCTGTAAAAGAATTATAGACAACAAGATGTTGGTGACCAAATTAAATTAGTAGTAGACATCCTCTGAAGTATAAAATTACTTTTGACTACTTATTTTCTATTTTCTTTTATTTAGGTGCAATTCAGAGATAAATAGTGGATATAGTGGATATATGTAGCAATCTTTTAGAGTAAGAGGCATGTAACATGATTGATTGAAAATGGATGTAATAAGAATAAAGGATGAATGCTTAATGTAATCATAACATAGAGATGCAATTTAGTTAACTAAAGGTTGTCTTTACTCAAATTGGCAAATATTTTGCACAATAAAATGTACTTGGAACTATTTAAGTGGAAATTCAGCTTAATATACACTGTTTGCCAAGAAGCCAAGATTAAGCTTTTGGGTGAGTGCTTTCCTGACAGAAACTTTAGATAGGTTATGAGATTAATAATATTAAGAGGCATACTCAAAGAAGAATATATATATCTTTATAGAAGTGAGAGAATAATACAATTCTTCGTATTCATACGACCAGTTATCTAGGAATCTTGTGTAGATTAGAACATTGGAGAGTGCACAACAATAAAGGAAGAAAAAATATGAGGGCTGAGAAGGATTTCATGGCGTACCTGCATGACAAGAACCAAATATATTATGTTTCCTTATTGTCAAAGATATATATTTATTTGTTAGATAAAACAGCCTTACACCTATATAGAACTGACTATTGGTTGTGGTTGCAGACAGCAGCTCTAAAAGCAAACAAAAATAAGCGGAGACATTATTATAAAAATAGATGAGATGGATCATACACTTTCTTTTGCTGCAGCCATTGCAAGAAAACCAGCACCCATTTCTATCTCTTGCAACCCAACAACAACTAGTCCGACCTCTGACGCAACAGAACCCAACCAAGTTACAAGTGAATCACGATTGGCTCTCTGTTGACCAACATTCCAGGTACCCACTAGAATTTTAAAATTTTCTAGCTTAGAATATAAAAACTCTTTACTGCTCAGCTCTGAAAACAAAATGCTGTCAATAGGCCCTGGAGAAGCCAAGTACCATCCGCGAATGCCACCGTGATTTGCCAATGTGAAGATATAAGAACCTCCAACTGCCATTCTTATGACCGGGCTGCTATGAGCCACCCAACCTCCAAGAGTATTTCCTTCCAGATCCATAACTTGAACACTTCCATTTGCATAGCCTACCCATATGCGTTCCCCAAAGGTACAAATACACTGCACAGCAGAAGGGCGATGTTCAAATTCTTGTAGTCGATTACCATTCCCATCCCACTGAATAAGGGAGCCATTTGTGCAACCAACCCAGATGATTCCATCGACTGACATTGTCAATGCTGCAATTTTTCTATTATCCTCTAAAAATGCTCCCTTAGCAGCAACTCTCCGGACAGCATCAGCTGCCCCAAGTAATGCATTACGTGAACGTTGGAGAAAGCCAGAACCATGTGACCTTTCCTTCTTTGTGCTAGAAACAAGTTTTACTTTCATATCATCCTCATTATATGAATCCTGGACAGGTGTTGGATCAATTTGAGTCTCAACTTGACCATTTATGCCAAACACTTTCAAAAGCTCCTTTCTACAAGAATCCCTGTGTAATGAACAGAAGGATATAGAAGTATTGGTAAAAAGGAAAAGGACCAGCAAACATATTAAATGCCAGAAAATATCATTTTCTTGATCACAAACAGTATACAGAAGAAATTATGACATTTACCACAGCGCGAAGGATTGGGAACCACCACTCCATACTTTTGATTCAGAATTATCAGACAACAGATGTCTTACATTTACACTAGGCAAGGGACACACCCCTTCAACAGTGACCAGGCTCCTAAGGTCAATGAATGACCTCTCAATTAACAAAGCAGCCATATGCCGTTCTTCTACTGTAAGAGAAAGAGATTTTTCAATAGTTTCCCATGGCCATGCCTTTATAACTCCACCTTCATGTCCTGACCATAACTCACCTGTAGTTCAAAAATGTTTGAAGCAATACCATCAACATGAATTAAATGATATTTTCTTCTAAATTAAGAGCTTTAAACCTCAGAATTGCAGTAAGACATGAAAGATAAAAAGAGCAGCAATCTGTGTTGGCAGTGAAAACTTCTAAGTAAATAGGATTTTCCACAACAGAACGCAGAGCTAACTCAATAGCTCCGCGTCTGGCTGGTTTTAGCCTCGCGTTGAGTAAAACGCGGAGATGATCGATAGCTCCGCGTTAGCTCCGCATTCTGGTTATTTAGTGCCGCGTTTTGATGCGATTAAACCTCCGCGTGAGCAGATAACCAGAATCTTAAATTGATTGAGATTATGATTTGGGCTTATCCAAATACCAAATCAAGTCCAATCAGAATTCTAAATCAAGAGATTTAAATCAATATTAAATATTTGATTGGAATCCTTGATGAGAGCAAATTCTATTTAGATAGAAACTCTCAAATCTTCTTGGGGCTATAAATACCTTCCTGGTGAAACCCTAGGGGTCCTCTTTTGGGTTTTAGTCTTCTTTTTGGCGTCTGAAATCTTCTTTGTGATCCTTTGACAATTCAAGTACGCGAGGGAGCCTTGAAGCCTTTTGTGATTGTCTTTCTCAGCATCTCAGAGAATTCAAATTACGCATAGAACCTTGGATTCGTGAAGAGCAAAGACCAAGAAGATCGTCTACAGTCGGCCGATATCTTCAAAAGAGAAGATTTCAACGTACCGATCGTCCAAAGGAACTGCTTGACAGATCCCATCGCCACTGATCCCCCGTTTATATTGTAAAAGAGAGAGATTGAAATATAAAGTCCTCTCGTTTGTTCTCTTTATATCTTTTGTTCATTTTCATTGTAATTCAAGCTTATTCAATGGAAGGAAGCAAAGGAACTTTTGCGGCGAACAAACTGGCGACCACAGTGGGAGCCATCTCTTTCACTGATGAAGAGATTGTGGCGCAATCGGACGTTGATTTGATCGGATCCGACGGAGATACGCTAGTCGTTGAAATCGACCAGCAGAAGTATGAGGAGTATCTCTCCTCTGAATCAGGTAATCTGAACGAAACGCGACACTATCGTCACGTGCGCTCCAATACCCGAGGAACGGGTAAAAAAGTATCCACCGAGAAACGGGGATCCTTAGAGACCGCGACCATAGAGTCATTGTTTGGGCAGGAAATCCTAGCAGGGGGTGATCTCTCTACTACCGAAAAAGTCCTGGGAACTGGATTGACCAGAACCCAACTCCGAAATAGGAATCGGAGAGCGAGGTGTAAAACCCTCAAAGCCCGCCTTATACGCGAGGCTAATGGACGCGAGGCTATGATCCCTCGCAAACTGGTTCGTGCTAATCACGAGACCAGTCATTACCGCGTTAAATGCGAAGTTACAACTTGCCTTAAAAGTAAGGAAAAGCCAGCGTGTGATATTCCACGCGAGGCTATTACTGAGCTTAGCGAGAAACGCGAAACCAGTAAGATTTGCGCTAGTCGCAAAATATCTGACGCTCGCGAGAAACGCGAGTATAAAAATTCTTTAAAGCCAGCGTGTGATTTTCCACGCGAGGCTGATACTAAGCCAAGCGAGAAACGCGAGGCTACTTGCGAGAAATGCAAGACTTCTGACACTCGCGAGAAACGCGAGTATAACAATTCTTTACAACCAGCGTGTGATTCTCCACGCGAGGTTGATACTAAGCCAAGCGAGAAACGCGAGACTACTTGCGAGAAACACAAGACTTATGACACTCGCGAGAGACGCGAGTATAAAAATTCTTTAAAGCCAGCGTGTGATTTTCCACGCGAGGCTGATACTAAGCCAAGCGAGAAACGCGAGGCTACTTGCGAGAAACGCAAGACTTCTGACACTCGCGAGAAACGCGAGTATAAAAATTCTTTAAAGCCAGCGTGTGATTTTCCACGCGAGGCTGATACTAAGCCAAGCAAGAAACGCGAGGCTACTTGCGAGAAATGCAAGACTTCTGACACTCGCGAGAAACGCGAGTATAAAAATTCTTTACAACCTGCGTGTGATTCTCCACGCGAGGTTAATACTGAGCCAAGCGAGAAACGCGAGGCCAGTAATACTTGCAATAAACGCAAGATTTTTGATACTCACGAGGAATGCGAGAATGATTGGCAAATAGTTGTCAGTCGTAAAAACCGCACTAGGCGCGAGGCTATGACTTGCGTTAATCGCAAGAGTAAGCCAGCGTACAGGAATTTTATTCCACGCGGGGCTAAGATTCCAGGAGATAAACTTCTGAAGAAACGCCAAGCCAGCGTAAAACGCGAGGCTAGCGTAGCAAATCGCGAAGCTAACTTCAGGCCAGCATGTGATGGATTGTCTCCATGCGAGATTACTGAATTTAGTTATAAAACTGGCCAAAGTGCCAAAACTCGCGTAAAACGCGAGCATAAGCCAGCATGTAGTAAAAACTCCCCATGCGAGACTATTGAACTTGAACAAAAACTTGAGCCAAGCGTTAAACGCGAAGCCAAGGATTCTTGCGTTAATCGCAAAATAATGCCAGCATGTGGGGGTACTCCTTCACGCGAGGCTAAACAAACAGAAAATAAACTTCTGAAGGAACGCCAAGCCAGCGTAGCAAAACGCGAGGCTAGCGTAGCAAAACGCGAAGCTAACTGTCATCTCCTCGTAAATCAGCCATTATACAGAATAAAGGCTAATAAATATAGCACAGATAACGCCACCAGTTATGGGAGGTTACAGCAGGCTCCTGGACTCCTCCATCAGCCAAGTGGGCCCTATGTCCAAAATATAACTGAAGATTCTCTATTTTCTAAAATACTTGTTCTCAGAGATTATTTGACGAGTAAAAAGAAAACGAGTCAAACTCAGTCACATTCAACATGCCATTGCGAGCAAATAATATCAGCTATACTGAATAGTTGCTGCTGTGGTAAGAAAAGAATTTCTTTATTCGATAGAATAACTGAGTCTCATTCTCCAAAAAGGAGGAAGAATAATCTAAGATATCAAATCAAAGAAAAAGAGGTAAAGGCGGTGACTTCAAATATGGTCAGTAAGGGTAAGAAGGCCATGGAAAAAAGACACGAGTCAGATGCAGATGATAAACAACCTCGCCATTTTACACGACTCAAGTCAGGTATTGTCGCTCCTCAAAAATACAAGAAACTTGCAAAAGATTCTGATGATAATAACAGCGATAATTCAGCCATAACTTCCATACAATCTTGTGCATCCTCCCAGCCACAAATATCAACGTCATATATGGCGGATAAATCAGATGACATCGATCAAAGATTTGAAGCCCAAGAGCAGATGATTCGAGGTCAGCAAAAAGCCATTAATGACCTCAAACTAATGCTTCTAAAAGTGGTCGAAAATACCCAGAAGATAGCTGACGATAAGGCTAAAATTTCTTCGGAGCTGCCATCTAAGACAAATAAAGAAACTAAAGAAGAAAAGGCTTATTCGATACATGAGAATGATGACAAATACTCTTTCTATGATGGAGAAAAGATCGAGAAATTGCAAAGCGAACTTGATGCCTTGATGCACAAGAAGGAACTGAAAGAATCGGGGGTTTCAAGGCCATATCCGCTTGAGTGGGACTTTGCCCCTTATCCAGAAAAATATAAACCCCTCAAATTGGAGTCATATGACGGGAAGGGGTCCCCAAACCAGCATCTATATTATTTTTTATCGCAGGCAGGTCATCTGATGGGAAATGATCCCATAATGACCAAAGTATTTGCGAGCACCCTGCGAGGGCCTGCTTTTACATGGTTTATGCAGTTGCCCCCAGGTACTATTAATACTTGGTATGATGTCGAGAAACAGTTCTTGGCACGTTTCTTTGAGGATAATACCGAAATATCGGTTCATTCCCTCCTTGCGACGAAACAAGGGGAAGAAGAAACGGTTAAAAGTTTTATTGAACGCTTCAGGGAAAAATCCGTGTATTGTCGATACGGTATGACCCAGGAAATCCTGGTGGAAACCTGTAAACATAACTTCAGGACCGGCGTGCTGATAAGAATGGGAGCTGTAGAGTCCAAAACTTGGAAAGATCTGTTAAGGCAGGGAGAGCAGGCGGAAGATATAATTCGCCGGATTGAGAAATCTCGTAGCACGAGAAACTCTATGAATAACATGCCATATCCACAGAATCCTGAAAATAAAGGGAAGGATGTGATGGCGACAGTTACAGATCCGAAACCAAAACCTCAAAATCCGAGAGGTGCAGGTTAAAATAAGCCCCGACAAGATAAAACTTATACATTCAAGACTGAGCAGACCGGTACTCTATTCCATCTCCTCCTCAGAAAGGGCTTGCTACAACTTCCGGAAAATGAAAAACCGGAAGACGTTGGTAAAACCAACGACCCTAACTATTGTCTGTACCATCGGAATGTCGGGCACCCAACTAAAGATTGTTATCCTCTAAAGAACCGAATTCAGGCATTGATAGAAGCCGGAATTCTCATACTTAAAGAGGAACAGAAGAAAGTTTCTGCAAATATGATAACTTTAGTAGTAGGAACCAATGAGTTCCCTGCCAGAGCGATCCCTGTACCAGTAGGGAAGCCAATATCGACACCAAGCACGGGCAGCCCGCATTTGCAAGCTGGCCCCTTGGATATGCTCTGAACCACAGCTGCGATCGAATCGTCCCCATTGGTTAACAGCCGGATTTGGCTGGGGGTGCCGAGAATATTGACGATGATAAACATCATGCTTCTGCTATTCTCAATAGCCATTGGAATGGCTAATTGGGTGCTATAAATAAAATTTTTCGCCCAATGCTGTTAAAGCAGAGGGAAGAGGAGATCAAGTTTCTCGCCAACCCTATCATACTGGGGGTAAAAGTATGAAGTCAATTGCCCAATGCTGTTAAAGCAGAGGGAAGAGGAGATCAAATTCCTCGCCAACCCTATCATACTGGGAGTAAAAGTATGAAATTAACTACCCAATGCTGATTAAAGGCAAATGGGAGAGGAAATCAATTCCTCGACAACTCACCATGCTGAGGGGAATAGCATGGTTAGCCCAACGCAAACGGCGATTGGTAAAGACTAATCAAATCCGTTGATAGCTGGGGGTTTACTAAAAATTCCGTGGACCTGTCATGTTAAGTTTTTAACTCTGACAGTATGATTTGGATTATTCCCATCTCCGTTCAAGTTACGCGAGAGAGCCTTGGACCGTCTCCACTTGTTCAAGTTACGCAGATGAGCACTTGAATTTCTTCTTCTTAGGCATGCGCAATTGAGTGCCTCTGACCTAAATTTGGTGTGCCCAGTCCGAGTTACGCGAGAGAGCCTTGGACTGCCTCCACTTGTTCAAGATTACGCAGATGAGCACTTGGACTTCTTCATAAAATTCTAGGCATGTGCAATTGGACACCTCTGCCAAAATCTGGTTCGCTGCAAAGGAAGAATCAGGAGTTCGACAAAACTTGGAAAATCTTCTAAGTATAAAAACGCGGAGCTAAGCTAATTTCGCGTGCAGCTGAAGAAATAGCCTCGCGTTTTAAAACGCAGAGGATGACGCGATAACTTCGCGTAACAGAGTCTCTCTGCCTCCTTTTTAATAGTCCCGCGTTTCAAGCCCGAGGATGACACGGTGACTTCGCGTAGAGAAAAATCAGAGTTCCTCTCTGACTTCTCCTTCTCCTTCGAGCCTTACGACTGGAGAACGGCGATCTCGCCAATAAAGTAAACAAATTGGCCGGATTTAAACCGAGCCAAAACATCTCAGAATGGTTCTTAGAAGACCAAGAGTTAAGGTTTTTACCTTCGGAAGACGCTGCATAGACTGGTTCGCCGTCGCGTCTATTTCCACGGCCGCTGCCATTAATGCCGGCCAACATGCGAAAAGCCAAACTCTTCTGGAGCGACATCCTAATGATGAAAATCTATGGAGAATTAAGGGGAGATCAATTGAAAATCGCTCGTTGACATCACTCACTCAGTTGCAGGGGTTGAGAACTCTTCAAAATCTTCGAATGAAGACGAGGATGAGCCGAGAGCTCTATTTAAACAGGATTTCCGTCGCTTGGTATTCGGCGCAGAAATTCGGAGTAATTAATAAAACAATTACTCATTTCACTGAAAATGAAGTGAAGCTGATTAGCTCCGCGTAAGCGAGCATAACGCGAAGGAGACTTGGTATTCTGACTCCGCGTTTCAGTTTAAGTATCCAAAGTATTTCAAAATTTGCTAAATTCTAAGCCATTTTGAAAATTTTGGAGGGGGTTCTGTTGGCAGTGAAAATTTCTAAGTAAATAGGATTTTCCACAATAGAACGCGGAGCTAACTCAATAGCTCCGCGTCTGGCTGGTTTTAGCCTCGCGTTGAGTAAAACGCGAAGATGATCGATAGCTCCGCGTTAGTTCCGCATTCTGATTATTTAACGCCGCGTTTTGATGCGATTAAAGCTCCGCGTGAGCAGATAACCAGAATCTCAAATTGATTGAGATTATGATTTGGGCTTATCCAAATACCAAATCAAGTCCAATCAGAATTCTAAATCAAGAGATTTAAATCAATATTAAATATTTGATTGGAATCCTTGATGAGAGCAAATTCTATTTAGATAGAAACTCTCAAATCTTCCTGGGGCTATAAATACCTTCCTGGTGAAACCCTAGGGGTCCTCTTTTGGGCTTTAGTCTTCTTTTTGGCGTCTGAAATCTTCTTTGTGATCTTTTGACAATTCAAGTACGCGAGAGAAACTTGAAACCTTTTGTGATCGTCTTTCTCAGCATCTCAGAGAATTCAAGTTACGCATAGAGCCTTGGATTCGTGAAGAGCAAAGACCAAGAAGATCGTCTTCAGTCGGCCGATATTTTCAAAAGAGAATATTTCAACGTACCGATCATCCAAAGGAACTGCTTGACAGATCCCATCGCCACTGATCCCACGTTTATATTATAAAAGAGGGAGATTGAAATATAAAGTCCTCTCGTTTGTTCTCTTTATATCTTTTGTTCACTTTCATTGTAATTCAAGCTTATTCAATGGAAGGAAGCAAAGGAATTTTTGCGGCGAACAATCTGGAATCAAGGTTTCCTATGAAACCACAGAAATAAGAAATTAACCAACAATTAAACAAATGCCTTTATCCTTAAGGCAGCTAAACAATTAGCAGGTCTGATTTGAAATGATCTCCCTGGCTTTTCACTAGGATAGTTAATGCATATAGCTTTAGCCCGAGAATACCGACAGTTCATAGAGAGAAAAATCATAGTCCCAACATTTCAGTAAGAAATAAAAAAATCACAATTCAGTAAGAAATAAAAAAAATCATAATTCAAAACCATTTGAGGCTGTTTCAAATTTTAAGAACTCCAATAAAAGAGAACCTTATTGATTTGCTGCATGTATATATAATTCTTATCCCATGTAATTAAGCTCATATGCCATAAACTATTAAAAAGAGCTACATTAAAATCAATTCACAACCTACTATACATCTTATACGGATATGGTGAATTGAACTATTGGAAAGTGCAACCAGAACCACAAAGCATGCATATGCTAGATTCATATCAAACTTAAGCACTTCAACAAGTGCTCTTTTAGAATTTTCCTTCCAATTTTCAGAAAATCATCTTCCATAGTATGGAATTACTTTTCACAGATTTTCCAGATCACCTAAAGATATATTCTGATACAAGTTAAATTTGATAGAACTAATAATTCTGGCAGCACAAAAAAAGAAGATAGGCTTGTGAAGTCATTAAAATTCTTCAAGTTAGGATTTTATTCACACATGCTCCTTACTTTATTTCAAATATAGGCCATTGAAATCTTTTGGGCATCCCATTTACTTCTTTATGAAATATAGGGAATTAGTAAGGCATCTTTAAACTATTTGATTTCTACAAACTTAGATTGGACATTGGATTAACAGAGACATAAAAATTTTAACCATTTAAACATGTGAAACACAATGCTTTTTTTTTTTTTTTAAATAGGAAGTTTTAAAAGCTTTGCAATATACACTGAGGCTATTGTCTTTGAACAAGCTTATCCTAACTATGCATGTTCAGCTCAGTCCACAAGAATCATCTCCACCTGATACCTGCCATTAAGGATATTTATATTTAGCCTTAAGTGGGACCCGAAGAAATGGATGACAAGAAGATCTATAATATTCCCTAAGAAGCATAACCTCCGGGAAACAAGGAAAAACCTTTTATAAATTTATAATACCTTCATTCCTAGACTAATCTAGTTTAGCAGACAGAGGAAATGTATATAGAAAGTATATACTCTGAATTGCTTAAAAATATATATACACAGCAAGGTACAAGGTGAAAAGTGGTTGGTAGACAAAGTGGCAATCCATTTGTAAAGTTGAAACCTAATATATAGAAAAACAATGCTCAAATTTTTTATATTTGATTTTGATGGATTTTTCCAAACAGGAAAGCCTTTTTTTTTAGCATAAATGGTGTCCCCCCCCCCGTCCCCCACCCCCCCCCCCCCCCCCCCCCCCCCTCTTCCACCCTGTTTCATTAATAGGGAAAAGCATCATTTCTTGTAAAAAGAAAATTGGTAAATGTTAAGATATTGAGTGTAAGATATGATTGGTGTTTGCTTGACTACAACTAATAAGGTCAATTTGGACGTAGCTAAACCAAATCAACTTACATTTCAAAACGATATTCAATATTTCTATTTTTTTTTTTCTTTAGCAATTGTCTTTAGAATAAATGGAACTAATTGAGGTTGGTAGATGATGTAGGATGGAAGAGATTTAGGGTTTGTGGTGGAGAATAGGAAAACAAATTAGGATTTTTGGATCTCATGTCCAGGCGAATCACATACCCATTTTCTCACGAATCACTCAAGAGAAAGATTTGATAAAAACAAATCACATGCTCTCAATTTCATTCATCATCTCTCTCCAAAATCAAAATTACAGAAAATATTTATAGCAAATTATAAGATAAAAACAAAAATCTAAAAATCTAAAATCCAACTAAATTCTTAATCTAATCAAATCAAATCCAACTAAATAACTAATATTATCTCTATCAATTCTCCCCCTAGAAACATTCACCACCGGTGAATGGCAGCAAGGTAAAAGTCAAGCACGTGGGAAGAATGTGAACAAGTTTTCTGATATCTGGTAAACCTTTTTACTGAACTAAATATAAGAAAGTCAAAAAAATCCGTAACTAAATGTATGCTGTTTTATATTTTAATGGTGACGATAGTAACAATTATGGAAGGCCTAGAGAGAAGTCAAAATCTGTCGCTTTTATAAAAAATGAAGAATTTGAAATGCGAGCTGGAGAGTTAATGAAAACACGATCGTCATGAATAGTGCTATTGAGTGTATTTATAGTTGGCTCTGGCAGAAAAATCGAATCATCAACTTCTGAATCTATGACAAGTTCTATGCTAGATTCGGTCTCAACTATAACATTATCTAAATTCTCAGAAGCTGATGTATTGGTATCTATACTTTTCGAAAGGCACTGATACTCATAATGTCAAAATTCTCCACAGGCTGAATATTTGATGGAAGGACACTGGTAGGCCAAGTATCCGTATCCTTCACACTTAAAGTACTGTTTAAAGACAAAATGCAGAGCATACTGTGCACGAAGAAAAAACTGCAAATATTTCCAAGTTGGACGAGATTTATAATTATTGAGATACCAATCAGAAACTTCTCCTGCCAACTTCAATTTAATATAATTATATTCTTGCTCTGAAATTAAAGGAAAAAAATAGAAAAATTGCTCTAGATAATTCTCTCAATTTTTATAACCATTAGAGTCATTATAACTGTGAAAATATGGAACTGCTTCATATATATCACACTCCACTTGTTTGAAATCAGTATCAGTGTTGATATATTTACTACAAAATATGAATCCTATAATAATTAATTCCAAAATTTTCAAGCTCTAAGTTCAGAAAATACCAAAGAATTGCAACGTCTCAACTGTAGCTCAAATCCGTTGCGAACTAGATTTCAAATGGGCTCCATTCTAAAAAGATTAACAGGTCTGTTGGGCCTTAACAGATTTGTTGCTGCCTATTGGATCTACGGGGTTATTAAGTTGGAGAAGCGGATCAGGTTGGGTCTTGTAAGTTCTTCGTTTGCTGTCATGTTGGAGTTTTGTTTAGGGATGCGAAATCAAGCAGAAGCTGGTGTTAGGTAGGAAGAATTTTGTAATTGGAAGATGATGAAAAAGGGGGAGCTGGGATTTTCTGAAGGCAGGTAGGGATAGATATTGGGTGCTAAGGGCGTTGGGTAGAGTGTTGGAGGTTTTGGGAACTTTTTTGCCTGCTTTTTTTTCTTTTTCTTCTTCTCTGTTGCTTTCTTCTCTTCTGTTGCTGCTTCTCTTCTGCTTTTGCTTCTCTGTTCTTTTCTTTTTTTTCTCCTCTCTTTTCTTCTCTGATTTGTTTGTTTCTTCTCTCTTATTTTTTTTCTTTCTCACTAGATTTTTTTTTGCCTGCTTTTTTTATCTGTTCCTCTTTCATTTCACTGATTTTTTTTGAATTTTTTTCTCAAATCTAAAAAAATAAAAAGAATGGAAGATGGAAGATAAGAAGATGGAGTTTGATTTGGCTTCTGATATTTAAAGATACGGAATTTTTAGTTCCGATACCAATTTGACGCAAGATGGAAGCGATTTAGGATTTGTAATGAAGAATTGGGAAAGAAATTAGGGTTTTTGGGATAAATTATGGTTTTTGGACCTCACGTCCAGGCAAATCACATGCACACTTTCTCACGAATCACTCGAGAGAAAAATTTGATAAAAGCAAATCATATGCTCTCAATTTCATTCATCTCTCTCCAAAATCAAAATTACAGGAAATATTTATAGCAAATTACAAAATAAAAACAAATCTCTAAAAATTTAAAATCCAACTAAATTTCTAATCAAATTAAATCAAATCCAACTAAATAACTAATCTTATCTCTATCAGTAGAACTCGATAGCTTGAAAGGAAACATAAACACTCAACAAGATAAAGCAACGATGCAGGTGTATTTAATCAAGTGCCAAATGACATAGGAATAAGGACTCCTTGACAGCTTCGACACCCTTCAGAATATAATGTTGCATTGCTCTAGCATTACACTAACATCTACTAGTACTACTAAGTGCTTGTTCCTGGGTATCCTCATCTATGCATTTGAGTCTCAGACCCTATTTTCCTTGATCATTAAAGGGTTGTGGCAAGAAAGCTTTTTGCCCCTCACAAGTGAATAAAAGTGGCTACATCATTAGAAACTGAATCCAAACATATGCGTAGCAAATATCAATTAGATATTCCATGGACAAATAAGTTATAAGCCATTACTAGTTGGTAGGATATGAAACACCATCGACAAGCAACAACCACAAAAAAATGATTAATAGACTTTGTACAACCATAATCGAGTAGCTGCATGAAGCCCTCTACATTAAGTATGTATATCTAGAGGAGCAGGACATAATTCTCCTAAGAATTTTGCTAAACAAAGTACTGTGGAAGCAATCATTGAACTTAGTTGGAATCAATGGAACCAAATGATGTGCTCAATTTAGTATCACACTGTGGATACAAGGGAGATAATAAGGTTCCAGATTGTCATGCATCTTAGCTATTTCACATGTTGAATGTATGTCCATATAATACTCTTGATTTGATTAATTACTCATATATTAGTATGACAAGTTTTTTGGGGTTGTGTGTAGATTTGATGGATGTGCAAAAGTATCATGCAAGACGATGAAAAAAATCAATGAGATATTGTTGTTGTCACTTCAAGAGTATTTTTTATACATACATACATACATACATATATATATACACATATATATATATATATACACATATATATACACATACATACATACATACATACATACATACATACATACATACATACATACATACATACATACATACATACATACATACATACATACATACATACATACATACATACATACATACATACATACATACATACATACATACATACATACATACATACATACATACATACATACATACATACATACATACATACATACATACATACATACATACATACATACATACATACATACATACATACATACATACATACATACATACATACATACATACATACATACATACATACATACATACATACATACATACATACATACATACATACATACATACATACATACATACATACATACTGATTCAATTGACGAATCTATTACAAAGTTATGGAGCTCTGAATTCTCTTTGAAACGGTGAAAAGAACAAATAAATCAGAGTTTAGACACAAAAATTATCACTGTTTTACTAAAACGTTGCAGGGCTTAAAAAAGCCAGCTACCATTACCTGAGAAATTAATTCAACCCGAGAGCATCCACAGGCAAATGTACCAGTAGAGCTACCGATAAAACTACCAGTAGTGGGGATATTTTAAGCAGTTTTTGACTCTTTTGGATATAGTTTGTTTCCTAACAATCCTAAATATGGAAGGAAACTTGGATGACTTAGATTAGAATTGGTCAAATTAAACCTCATATTGCTTGTATGGTTAAGATCTTTTGATAAGGCTAATTGCAACTATAAACTAAGAACAAGTTCCTAGATTTAAGAGGGGTTTTTGAGATTGGAAAAGAGATGGCCTTTCAAGATAAAGAACTTGAAGAAAATTAAAGGTGCTCCTAAGAGATTTTTGAAGAAAAAAAAGAGTTTTTGAAGATCTATTTCCAGCCTTCAGATCCATCATCTACAGCCTTTGAAGAAACATGGTTTAACACCAATCTTTATTTTTTGCAGCGTTATAACCTAGAATACATTTCATCCCCGTCTTAGACAATCTCTATCATCATCTTTCGGAAGCAACATTCAAAAGGGCTATAAAACCATTTTAATTTTATGCTTAATTAATAGAGTCTTGTAAGTTCTCAAACTCTAATTTTACAATCTTTGATTGACTATGTTACAACATACTCAAGCCGGGGTGAATTGAGGAATACTAATGAAGGCTAGGTTTTACATTTTGAGTAGCTTGTTTTACATAGACGACTAGCTGGGATAGACTAGGATGTTATCTTATAACTGTCTATTAGATTGGGTTATAATCCAAAATTACCTATATTATTGGTGAAAGACCCTCGTGATGAGAGTAAGAGTAGATTTAGGAATTCCTGAACCACCTATAAATTTTGTAGCTTTTGTGGTGTGATTATTTTCTATAGTTGTTTTTATTTTCGCTACATATAACTTTGATAATCTTTTAACTAAGATTAAAATTGTGGTTGTTGGTTTGTTAGATCTGATCAATTAGTTTTTTACACAGTATGTTGGATTGTTTAGATTGTAGGCTTAGTTACTAACCACTTGTATTCTAATATAATTACAACTGCTCTCTGTCAATAAAATTAATGATGCTATTCTATAACATGGTATCAAAGTAGGTTATGGAACAGATCTCAGTCCACCCCCTTCTTCCTCCTCCCCTAAACTCGACATCTTGTCCTTTTCTTTCCTCAACATCATACTCGCTTTCTTTCCTTAAAATCATTGCTGACCTCAAACAAAGGGTTGTTGGGTCTCGTCGAGACCTATGCTACTCAACCCCAATTGGATGGTTGCCAAGGCTATTTTTTATCAGATCCAGTGGAGGTTGTTGGAAGTCTCTGACCTCACACCAACCCTATTCGACTTCATGTGAGCCGTTTTTCAACTACACTAGCTCATCTTGAGCCGATCACACCAATCAGAGCAAGCTGTTATCGACTTGGTGGCAATCGAGAAGGAATTTCTTCCTTGATGTAATACCATGTCTTTTGACTAGTACTGTTTGTAGAGTTAATGACTATATTTTTTGTGTTCTTTTACGGCAAATAGCCTCTTTAATAATAATAATAATAATGCTGAACCAACGCATTACATGGTCAACTCAACCTACTACTATTGAATCAACCTATACCCAGTTCAACAAAACCCCTTTCAGGATTTAATCTCCTCTTTCTACGTAAAATCTTCCAGTTAATGGGACAAACTACTGCTAATTCTGATGTTATACTCTTTCAGTTGTGCATCTCTCCAATCTGAGAGTTTCTTAATATGGCTTCCTCCTCAAATGATTCGTCCATCTCTCCTAAATATCTCCATATCGCAATAATTAATCTGGACCAACAGTTTTCTTGATTTCAATATTTGCAAAGCCTCTTTTACTTCATATTCTTCAATTATGTGTATAAAACTACAATTCTTATCCCACAGTTAATAGTAAGATCACTAAGCTATTGAGCAACACTATCATTATACAATCTCTTAAAATAATATATACCAACTTTCTTCAATCTAAAACCGAAAGAAAAAGAAAAAAAATGCTATATCGCAATGTTCGACTCTTGACGAGTTGCAACAGACTGCTGTATCGCAGGTAGGGTGCCAAATGGGCCGGGTGGCCCGTTGGGCACGCTAGCCCGACACGTGCCGACACGGCTTGGATGAGCTGTGTTGTGCCCGGCACGGGCCAGGTCCCCGGCTGAGGGCCATGCCTGAGCCAGGGTCGCCCATGCCTTTCTTTTTTTTGAAATATACCCGGAGGATTTTTTGCAATTTTTTTTTTTTTTTGCACAGAGCCCCCAACGGCTACTTTTATAGCCATTGGGGGATTCTTGCAATTTTTATGCAAATTTGTTCCCCCACCGTTCAAAATGGCCGTTTGAGGGTTTTTTGCAATTTTTATTGGCAAAAAAAAACCTTTCTTTCCCTATAAATAACTACTCATCTCCTCCATTTCTATTCTTCATATAAATAAATTCATTCTCTCAAAACTCTTCTTAATTCTCCACTCTCTCAAAAATTTCTAAAAATAAAATTCTTCTAAATAAATTCTACCATATTCGATCAAATTTCAAGCAAGCATCAAGTGATAAAGAAACCTTAAGCAAATATGCCTCATTAGCCTCAACTCTCATCTCTCAAGCAAGTTTTTCTTTGGTTTTCCAGCTTCCTTCCTCTAGTACTCATCTCTCTACTCTATCTTTCAAGTGGTTCACCGCTCAAGAACTATTTATAATTTGAAGTTTTTTATTCGATTTTTTCGAGATTTTTTGAAATGGATTCATACTCGTCCGACGCTTCTTGCTCTCAAGCCGTGGGTCCGTGATCTAGTACATATTTTAATAAACTATATTATTATTTAGAAAGGGCTAACTATGAAGATGACGTGTCTCTTGAAAATTATGAAGCTTTTGATATTTTAGCCCGGTGAAAATCACAGAAAAAATATATTCTGTACTTTCCAATATGGTCTGTAATTTACTAACTCCTCTGATATCTACTTAGTATCGGAATCTGCTTTAGTGCAGATAGTAGAGTGCTCACGGAGTAGAGAAACTCAATGGCAGCAAACACATTGGAGATATGTGTTTGCTTGAATAACTGGCTAGATGTAGAAGAAAAGGAATAAGAATCGTCCAATGAAATAGAAGTAAAAAACTCACCAGAAGATGAATAAAAATAGACTTTTAATTTTTTTTTCATTTCAAATTGTAATTTCTACATTTGTTGGAATTTTCATGTATTTTTTTAAATTTTTATGTAATTTTTAACTTATAAATCTCTTGGAAAAAATACTAAGAATAAGTTGGTCAGAATTCTCTCCCCTCTCTTCGAGCTTTGTATGATTTCTAAATAGATTTATAGAGCAATTATATCAATGTAATGAGATTTAATATAATAAATTTTTATTTTTATTATTGTTTCTTCTTCTTAAAACTAATTAAATTAAGCTAGTTATTCTCTTAAACTTACTTAATAATAAGCTTAATATTTAATAAAAAAATTAAAAAAACGAGCCGACACGACACGTGCCCGGCAGACCGATCCCGAGCCAAGCCCCGGACAGCCGTGCCGTGCCTGGGGCACGGCCCGTCCCAATTTTGGGACCGGCCAGGCACAGGTCGTGCCTAGGCCTGGCCGGGCACGGCCCCACCCCTAATCACGGGGTTCCTTCTTCAAGAATTGCACCGATTGGAGCCAATGCAACAATGGACTGATTTATTATGGCTTCAGGGCAAATTAAGAAAATTATCAATATAGGCAAAAGGACGCTTAGCAAGGTACCATTTGAAGTGACAACCAGAGACAATACGGCCCATCGGTGTGCGTGCCATGAGAGCCCATCCTTGAAGTTCGAGGCGGCTGCCGCCTCGTTTCCCCCATCTCCTCGGCCGCTGTCCTGCTCCACACGCCACGACCTGATCCTTCCGTCCTTATGCCCCGTCCAGATCAACCCCCTCCTCTCGTCCACCACCAAACACATGGTGGCCGAGATCCGGCTCGACTCCCGAAACGGAGCGCTCTCCTCATCGCCGACCCTCCGGCCCGTGTGCCCTCCAAACATCTTGGAGAACTCCCAGAAGCGGACCCCACACTCGGTCGCAGCCCAGAGCTGGGTGGAGGTGCAGGCGATGGAGCGGAGGAAGTACCCCACCTGGGTCTCGCGTAGGGGGTGGGGCCGGACCTCCAGCGGCGGCGGGCGGCCCGGGTGCAGCGGGGCCCGCGGGGGCAGCTTGAAGATCCCGGTGCCGCCCCCGCTGCCCGTGAATTCGGGGAGCGGGGCAATGTTGGAATCCGAGGAGGCCTGGGGGATCTGTGGGGTCCCCGAGAATAAGGAGCGGGCGCTGGTGGTGGAGGTGGGGATGGAGTGGGGGAATTCGAGGCTGTGCTGCTTCTTCTTGTGGAGGGCGGAGGCGGAGACGGAGGCGGAGGCGGAGGCGGAGGCGGGGTGGTGGTCCCCGCGGGAGAGGGGCTGGCTGAAGGACTTGATCTTGTTGCTGCGGTGCTTCCGCTCCTCCGGGTCGGAGATGGGGATGGGAGTGCTGGTTTTGGTGAGCAGTACGCGCGTGGGTGTGGGGTTCGGGCGGCCGGTCTCGGAGTGGGACCCACCGGCGGCGGTGGTGGGGTCCGTTGGGTTATTATCCATTTTCTTGATTTTTGTATTCAGGTTGTTTCAATTTTTCTTTTTTCTTTTTTTTTTTTTTTTTTTTTTTTTTTGGTTGGCGGGAGGAGTGGGGCCGGAGGAAGGTGGGTAGGCGAGATCCGGTCTGACAGACCGAGATGGATGGGATGGAGAAGGCGGGGAAGGGAGAGGACCGTAGAGATGGGCGAGGTGCCCGCGGACGCTTACGGGCAGCATTTGAGGGTATATTTTGCGTTTAGCCCGTTTTTAAACTCAGGCATCCATACTTGATTTGGACATGTGCGATATAAAACTTTGTCCCAAAGTAACGCGTATTATTTTGTTATTTACAGGTCTGTCCCAATCTTTATAAATTATAATTTATTCTACATAGCATCATATTAGATTTAGTCCCAAATCTTTTAAGTTACTACAATTTAGTTCTAAGTTTATATTTTGGTCCAATTTTCCTATTTTATCTCTGATTTCCTTCCCTTGATTCCTCTTTCATCTTTTCCCTCTCTTCTTAGTTCCTTATTGGGTTTCCCTCTTATTCTTCTTTTTTCTCTTTATTCATTTATTGGATTCTCCCTCTCTATATTGAAACCAAATATTTTATCTCCACTAAATATATTAAACGTTTAAGTCTCAATATAAATTCATTTATTGTGTTCTCCCTCTCTATATTCGATAAATTTATTTCTAGATTTAATATATTTAGTGGAAAATAATACATTTGGTTTCAATATAGAGAGAACCCAATAAGTGAATAGAAAGAAAGAAGAGAAGAAGAAGGGGGAATCCAATAAGAACTAAGAAGAGAGGAAGAAGAGAGAAGGGGGAATTAAGTGAAGAAAATTAAAGGTAAACAGGAAAATCAGGTCAAAATATAAACTGGGGACTAAATTGTAGTAAAAGAATATGGGGACTAAATCCTAAATATGATGTAGGGGACTAAATTATAATTTATAAAGATGTAAGGGACAGATCTGTAAATACTCCTAAATTTTAAGGAATATGTATAATATTTTATCTTTATAAAGTGATTTATGTGTAATATGATTCTTATTATAAGGTGTTAAGAGCATAAAAACAAATATTTGTTTTATACAAATCAAAAACTACTTTTCAATGTTTTAATTTAAATACATGGAAGTGTAAATTAAATACATAAATATAACAATGTCGACAGAAACCCTCCACATGTTCCTTGGTCCCAATTTATTTGCCTGGTGCACTTTGAAAAATTAATTATTATATAATTAACGCGGGTGCATGAAAAATTTTGAATAGGTGGGCTCAAAAGCAAAGAAAATTAAAAATTATCATCTAAGCGAGCAAGCCATATGAAAAGTTTTAGTTTATTTGGCTTAAGAGATGTAAAGAGAAATCATAAGTGAAACATAAAATAATAGTTTATCATGATAACTTGGCGAAGTAGAAAGAGAAAGGTGAGAAGGTTGGTTTGAATTTACAAAGTACGGGACCGATACAATGTTCTAAATGGCTAACATTTCTTTCTTTTTAGAATTTTAATTTGAGTTTGGAATTTGCCATTTGGTATTCAAAGCGAAGTTTTAATTCAAATACAAACTATATATCCCCATTAGATTGTAATTGCAGTAGTAAATATATACAAAAATACGTATAAATTTAAAAATAAGAATCAAGAATTAATTAGTCCACCATGATTCAAGTAAAATTCTGACTGTTGATGTCCAAATTTTCAACTAGGTTGGCTAAGTCAATTTAAGGATCAAGCAATATGGTCTTATCCTATTGATGTCAGCTACAGTGCATTCTATGGCTTCTCTGTCCACTTTCATTCAGATAAGAATGCTCCATCTTGAGCCTCAATCATCGGAAATAATAATAACTAATATTTTGATGTACTCATTCAAGAAAGTTTTCTTGAGATGACTCAGTAAGTTCTTCATCTCAAGCTCAGGTTGGTACTCAATTGATAAGCATAAGTAAAGATTCACTAGCCGATGGCTTTATGAGAAGCTCCTAATATGCAAAAAACACATAATTAGATAACTCATCGAGCTCGTGAGAAAAAAACTCTCATTAACTAACATACCCTATTCATCAAAAAATTCATCCTCTGGGTACTAACCGGATATAACCTTGGATCTGTTTAACATCTAGGGGCTCATCAAATGGATCAATAGGTTGGCACCCTAGATTGAATATATTCAAGTTAAGCGCCATGTTCCCTAAGGAAAGTTTCATCGATCCACTCCAACAATTGATAATAACATTAGACATAGCAAGGAATGTTGACCCATTATTTTTGGGATATGGTGCTATAGATTCACCATAAGTTGAGTTTCGAGGAATATAAAATCGGTTACGAAGATAAACTCCTTAATTTTAACCAATACATTCTCAATATCTCCTATAGGCTTCTTCATATATCAATTAGTTGGTTATAACATAATCTTGGAGGGCCTCTACTCTCCCAACCTCATTGCTAGTATATTGAATAAGGTACTACATTGATACTTGCTCCTAAATCTAATAAGACCCTATCAATCACTATGTTTTCTATGGTGTAGGAGATAATATGACTTTCAGGATTTTTATACTAGAAGATACCAAGTGAGAAAGGATACTAGAAATGTTTATAGCTAAATTTACCTTCTTTGGGACTATCGTGACCTCTTTTTTTGTACATAGATCCTTCAAGAATTTTACATAAACCGGTACTTGTTGGATAGCATCTAAGAGAGGTACGTTAACATTTACTTCCTTAAACAACTCAAGGATGTGCTCAGCCTGAGGAGAATATTCTTCAGGCGATTTGGATAGGGAGCCTTAGACTCAGGTGTATGGCCAATAGAAGAGTCAGAGGTTGTGGAGTCAAGCTCCTTAAAAATGCTTGAAGGTGCGGTATGGGATGATGGTGATGAGGATGGAACATAAGATGATGGAGTGTGTGGAGTGGGATTAGGGATTGTAACATACTATATAATATGAGTGGAATAAGTGGGCATAAGTACATGATTGTCAGCTTACTTGTCATATGAGTAAATTTGAATGTGGGATAACTGGAGTGTGTGTGTGTATGGAATTGTACAAGTTGGTGTGCGACTTGATAGAGTTAGGTGAAGTGGCGTTAGGATTAATCAAAATTTGGTTTGGAAAAGTATCCTTACTGCGTTCACTTATCCGACGCGCTAATTATCCAATCTACTGCTTTAAACTTTTAATTGATTGAAAATTTACTAGTAGATGCTGATCGACTTGTTCAAAAAGTTGGCTAACACTTCTATCAGATTTTGCATGTGAGTGTCAAGATTAGATGAAGCTTTGAAAGATTTTCAGAAGTCTTCTCAAGCGATTTTAGTCACCAATCGTGATCGTTATTAATCACTTGCTCTAGATAGGAAGAATTAGGTATAAGGGGTCCAATATCGTTGTTCCCAGCGTTTGTAGTGTTTGGGTGTTGGCAAATATCTACATTGGGTCTTGGAAATTGACCAGTAGTTGGAGTATATATATTAGAGTTAAAGATTTCCTGATATTATCCTTGTCTCCATGAAAGTTTTGGATAGTTCCTCCAATAAGAATTATATAACGGAGCATACGAATTTTCCATGGGTCGTGAATATAGGGCATTAGCTTATTCAAACATAGGACCAATGGGATTAATTAAGAGTGGACACTCGTCCATGAAATTATTCGAAGTTCCGTAATTAAACTAAGTGGGAGTGCGCATTATGTGGAGTACTAGGATTTCCAATGCCTCTATTCTCCTCATACTGACAGCTATCTTAGCTTCGCAAGTGTAGAATTGTCTAAGCTAGTAGAACACTCTTACTCATTGAAGTTGAGAAACTGGATTTTTCAGTAGGATTATCTCACTGCATAGTTTTCCACAATAGGTCTTCTAAAAATTTTCATACTTCTTTCTCATTCTTTTTTATGAACTCCCCTGACATATGGGGTCAAGAAAAGTTTTGAAAGTGTAATCGAGACATCATATATGATTTTGACATAACCTCCACTGTTTTATTGCATAGTGGGGCATTACACTAATAGATCCTTGAACCGTTCTAGATACTTCCATACATTTGACTAAATTGATTGATAATATTCTAATCTTTGCCTTCTTATGCATAGCATAATATTTCTTGAGAAACACTATTACGAATTGATGTCAAGAAGTGATGGAATCAGTGGTTATACTATATAATCACGTCTTAGCGTTATCACTGGGAGCGAATGGAATGGAGCGAAGTTTAATTGTATCTACCAACAAATGGTGCATTTTATCATCACATGTATCACCTTAAACTCAATCGTAAAGAGATCGGAATCAATAGAATTTGATCTAGTGAATTTTGGAATCATATTGATATATTGCAATTTTAATTTATAATTGTTGCCCACAGCTATTAGGAGCTTTACACAAGATGGTAATAAGATGCATATCGGGTAACAATGACCCTGAAGGATTGGAATTGGTATGTCAATCTTCTCACCTATGATAGAATCTGATCTAACAAGTCGATTGGATTGATCACAGATCCAAGCTAGCATAAATCGATAAAGATGATAATGAATGACAGGATGTCCCAGACTCGATATCTAGCAAAAGAGTAGTCAGCTTGGATAGAAGAGATAAAATGGTGTATGGACAAATGAAAAGCTCTAATTCAACCAACTCGAGATCACTCTACCTAAGCAATAACACTAGAAAAGATCCTAAACTCTATGTGTGGAAAGTCCTTAGAGCCAATGTCTAATTAATTTTTAGATGATATACAGTGTGAAATGAGTGGTTTTGAGCAAAAGAATGGTGATGAAATGCCCATTTTATCCAATTAGGTTTTTGGGTGTGCTCTTAAATAGATTTGTAAATATATACAACTAAATGCAACAACCAAAATGAATGTAGTACATACCTTTCTTTGGGAATCACCAACAAAGTTAAAAGAAAAGAATGATGCACCCTATAAACTGCCAAACAATAACTATTTTTTAATAACAGGAAGTTAAAATATGGTAAACAAGAGAAAAATCAGGGGCAAAGGAGAAAAATCAGGGGCAAAGGATTTACTATTGCTGCTAGTTGGCAGCAATTATCACTGGCTAATGACAGAACTTGGAATTTGGGGCCTCGGACTTTTCCACCAAACTTCTGCTGTGCTCCAGGTTCTTCTAGAACCCCTGTCTTTGTACTTTAACAACCTATACACTCGATAATATGGTCAACCTGTAAAACACCATAGAAAGAAAGAAAACACCATTGATCCCGACAAAAGTGACAAAAACCTTATATGAATTTTATATCAGTTGCAAGCAGGAGCATAAATAGGTTATCCAAAAGAGATCTCAAATTTTATGTAATATTACTTTATCTTTCTAACGAGTTAACAGAAAACGATAGGTTAAAATCTTTAATTAACTATTTGTAGTAATCAAGCTTAAGATAATACAATCTACTAGACTAACGATATAATAATGTTATCTCTCTTCTTTCTTACCTTTAAGCATAAATAATCACATACCATATTGAAAAGTTGATCTTTTGAATTTATATTATACGTCTTTGTTTCCAAGTATCAATTATCAAGTAACATGTATGCATAAATCAGCAAAGACAATACATCGATTCAAACATCGTTTAGATCAATAGTTAAAGTAGGAAATATTACTAATTCTAAATTTATGTTAATTATAGGCTATCAAAATTAAGTTAAGAATAATAACCCATCAAAGCTCTATATTTACAAGCTAATTTCTTTAGCATCATCTAGTAGATACTTGGAGAAATAATATAGTTAATATTGCTTTGTCTAGTTTTATCTACAAGTTAGAGTTTACAAAATTTAGTTATTTATGCTATGCATGATATAAAAATCATATTTTTATTTATTAAAGTACAAATAAACTACTATTATCTAATAAAATAATAAAAACTATATGCTAAAACAATAAAACTAATTACCTAACACCGAAGATGAATGGAAACAAGAAATTCAGCACTATAGATGTCAGATATAACAACTGTCAACTCAAAAAGCAAGATCTTATTTTTATTTATTTTAATAATAAAATGAGTACAAAACATATCATATTTTTACAAGGATTACATGATATTTGTAGATTTGAATTACAAAGGTCTCATTCGATAGCTCTAAAAATACACAAACTCATTAAAAGTAATTCTAACTGTCAAGTCATCTATCTTACTGCTAGGTAGTGGCATTGGCCACGAGGTAGCGATGGTTAGTGCACATGTGTTCCCAATTCCACATAGAATTCTGGCCCTGAAATTTGACCATTTGTTTCTCTCTTTCTGCTACTACCTAGCGACAATTGCTAGTAGGTAGCGGCAAAGTAATTGCTTTTGGACCTGATCTTTCTAAAAGTGGATTACTGGGCTCTAGACTTCTTCTTTCCATAGTCTGATACTTAATCATTTGCTCTGAACTCACAACCTTTTGAATCCTTTTTTTTTTTTAACTCTTTTTGGACTAAGTTTTTATGCATCTTTAGCGAAATTGATGAACTCCTTGCTGTAATTATACCTAACCTAAAATCAACTCAAAATACCTTAATAACATTATATATACAAAAATAGATAAAAGACAGGATATAAAAAGCAAAAATGTGACATTCATCAATATGTGCAAGCTTAACACACACTAGGGTGAGATGTCACATTTGGTCTCAAGGATGTGATCTAGCTAACTGGTCTCCCAGTTCATGGACACTCGCTCACAGGTGAGACTTTCGTCGATTACTTTGATATGTATCAGCGAATGCTTGGGGAGGATCTCCCTTGGACCAAGGAGCAGAAAGCTACTTATTTTCTTGTTGTTCAGTTCGCTTGAGGCCACATGGCTGGCAGATTGGCGGAGGAGCATAGTGATGCCGTGACTCACACTGCAAGTCTTGTCATTTTCTGGTATTTCTCCAACAACTACTTGTTTGCTATGTCGGCTCAGAGGTTGTACCTCTTCTTCCTACTGATTCTGGAGTTGTTTGATGGCTTCCACACAGATTCATAGGGTGCCACTATGCTATTGTATCTTATATATAAACCAACTTGTCAACATCTCATCAGGTCGGACCCGCCTCAATGGATTCACATGTTTCTTTGCGGGACTACAAGCACTTTCCTTCCTTGTGACTGAGCATGACTAAGGGTGCTCGGACTTTCTCATTGGCTTTATTGTTCGCAGTAACTGTAGGATGACTGATGCTGATGTGATGACCAAGGTCATTTCGAGAATTTGATAAGGAGGGAAACTGCTGGTATTGTATGGCACAATTAGTGCTCTTGGTTGTGCGACAAATATGATCGTTCATGGACGATCACTTTTCCATCGACACTTGTGACTCTATTAATTTGGCTATGTCCATTCACAGTTTTCAGCTGGGCCATGAGATAGGTGGGGGACCATATTAGAGAGTCCCTAATGTCCTGTCCTTGGGATATCAATTGTGGCACCTCACTGGCTATCAAAGAGATCAGCATTAGTATAATCCAGCTAGTGATGAGTCGTTGCTATGGTACATTGGTGATGGAGAGATTACTGTTACAAGCCAAATTGATCATGATATCTTGGGGTTGTATTATTGCAACTGCTACATGAGTCGTCTCCAGACGGACCTGACTGATGAGGAACAGGCAAGCACCAGTGGTAGTTGGAGGTAGGATCTTTCCTGATCTGTTATTGATATGTAATTTTATTAATTTGTCATTTATTATCAAAATGTACATATTCTGATAATTGATTATGCTTACAACCTCCTAATTAGACTGTCATCGATAACTCTCTGATGAGGTTAACATCATGAGGGTGGCACTGACGACCAGTTGGATGACTCTCTTGACTAGTTTTGCTAAGGAGCGCCTTGTGAGGGTTTGAAAGCAAGAGAGCTAGCTCTAGCAACTTAGCCAAACAGAAATGTAGAGGTCGTCATCCAGTCCTCCCCAATCCAGACGATGTTACAAGAACAAGTCTTTAGTTTTATCAAGCGATGAATGACGATGTAAGAGGTATTACTATATTACTTTGGCAGCTCCCTCCAAATTATCATATTCTCTCCTATTTTATTGATTTTCAAGCCCTTCAAGGAGGAACCCCAATCTAGTACAAGTCTGTGTTGCTGAGCTAGAGGCACGGATGCAGGAGGATCACCATATGTAGGCAACTCTGAGGATCGAATTTGAAAGATTATCTTCCAAACCATAGGTGCATGGGGCCCAGTTCGCACATAGGCCAGCAGTCAACTAGTCGGAGCATGTTTGCTCCCATGAGCAAGTGCTATCCTCTCTTTAGTCATCATTTTATATGTAACGGCCATTTTTTTCAAATTTTTTGAAATGAAAAAAAAAAAAAAAAAAAAAAAAAAATCTGAAAATAATAATAATAATAAATATAAATATATATTGGGATTTGTTTGGATATAAATCTAAATAGTTGGAAGGAAATCAAATCTTAACCAAAAAAAATATATTTTTGTTGGATCTCAACTAAATAGGCTATATCTTAATCCAAAACCTCATTCTCATCCCTCTTCTGGAACGCTGAGATATTGGAACGCTTGCAGGACGTACGAGAAGAAAAAGAGCGGAAGCAAGGAAGGGGAACGACTCAGCCAAAGGTGAGTTATCTTACTCACTTTAACATGCTACATCTATTTTTTTTAATTTAAGGTTTAATCTTGAATAGATAATCCTTAGCACCAATGTTTTATACACAATGAATTACAATGTGCAGTAGCGTAGTTCCCTCATAATATTTAAAAATAGGAGTTGTGTTACATATATTTTATACCCAATAGATGTTAAATTTATGAACAAAATAATTTTTTTTTTTTATCATCCATGCCAATGATTCCTTGGTTGTTGATAAATGTGCACGGTGGCCTTTCGGAAATGTTGCAATTATCTTTGAAACTCTTACACAGAACCGTATATATACTAGTAATAGCAGATTGTATCATGTCAAAATAGAAAAGGAAACATGTATGACTATTTAAATTATCTTGAGTTCCTCGACTGAGAAATGTGGGAAGTATTGTGCGTGAATAGAATTTTCCCCTCCCTCTCTCTTCAAGCAGGGAAAAGGCTTGCGCTGTGAGTATACATTTTAGCATATGACTTCTCATGTGTGTTCTCTCAAATATTTGGGGTTTGCTTTTACAAGCTCCGATCCCTCAAAACCTTGCTTCTCAGAGATGGTGATGTTTTGCCTTTCCATTCCGATATCGGGTTTTGGGTTCTGAATTCACCCAAGATAAATTTTGTTTGGATTGTTTGTAGCTCTGCTCTAATGGCGAGGCAGTTTTGCAGCCATTGAAGTCGAGGTTTCGGGTTAGAGTCGGCAAGGCGATCCGGCCGAATTCAACGCCAGTGGCCGTTGACAATATCCGCTCTACCGATCTCTGCCACGGCCTCGTCGGATTGAAGAGTTTTTTTTTGGGTAGTTGATTTCTTTTCTTCTCCTTTCCTGTTTCTCTTCTCGTTCTCCTGTCTAGTTGGGTTGCAATGACAAGGAACTTTAGGAAATTCTAAATGCGCACATATTTTACTAATGAACATCTTTTCTCCTATGTTGTAAATCACTGTTATGTAGTATGGAGTGTGCATTTAGACTACTTCTTTTTCTTCTCCTTTTCTGCGTCTGCCGCTACTTCAATTTCTCTCCTTCCTTTCCCTGTTTGGTTGCAATTTCAATGAAGCCTTAGGAAGCTCTAAGTGCGCACCTATTTCACTAGTGAGCACTATTTCTCCTATGTTGTAAATCACTTTACTAAATAGGTTGTGGTGTGCAGGTAGAACTACTTGGTTGTAGTGCAGAAAACTCTTGGGAGTTCTAAATGCGCACATCTCTGCTAGTGAGCATCCTTTCCCTATGTTGTAATTCACCTTAATTATATAGTATTGGGTGCGCATCTAGAACTACCTCAATATTGCAGGAAAACTTTAGGGAATTCTAAATGCACACATATTTTACTAGTGAACACTACTTCCTCTATGCTGTAATTTACTCTACTATATAGAATGGGGTGCGCATTTAGGAATTCTACTTCTTCTTCTTTTTTTTTTTCTGTTTCGGCTACTGCTGCTTCTCTTTCTCCTTGCAATGATAAGTCAACTTTAGGAAATTCTAAATGCACACATATTTAGTAGTGAGCCCCATTTTTCCTATATTGTAAATCACTTTATTATACATCATATTGTAAATAAAGCCCGAAAAGACACCGTATAAATGCAAATTGTTATTGTATAAGATTGGTGATAGATAATTAAATTACCGCAACGTTATATTGTCACTGATATTGTTACTGTTCACTGAACTCTAATTATTATCACCGATCTACATATTGAACTGAAATTTACTGAAATCATAAATTATATTGAAATTGATAATTAACACCGAACTTGATATACACTGGGGATTTGGGGGAAAATTTAGATTTGTATGAATTAGATGGCTGAACGTAACTGTACTGTGCCACTGTTTCCCACTTGTGGGAGGATCGGGATAGGCTCCGATCAAATTACTACGTCACTGTTTCCCATTTTTGGGAGGATCGGGATATGCTCCAATCAACTACTGTTCTGTTTTCCCGGGGGTAGACCGGGATGCGTTCAGCTCAGCTATATTCACATTTTCTTGAATTTTCAAATACCATAACTAAAAGACATTAATTGTAAAAATTTAAAAGACATCGATTAAAGTAATAGTGATGATAAGTATAAATACGTAAAATCTTCCGTCCTCCATTTGCATGATTGTTCCTGACATTGAGATATTATTATTCATTATTTTTTTTGTTGTTCTTTATTATTTAATATTGGGTCGCTTTGCTGACGATCCTGGTTATGCATGACCAGATGCAGGCCTCTATCAAGAGGTAGATCCACCAGTGGCAGAACAAGATATGTTGTACTTTCAGGAACAAGCAGATCTGCAGGGGTGATTACTTCCTTTTGTTAGCTGCTTTCTTTTTAGAGAAATGTAATAAGTGCACATGGCGCTATATTTAGTTTCATATGAGACAGTCCTTTTCTTTCCAGAAAGAATTTATCTGTGGTGACACTTGTTAATTTTATTTTGAGGGAATTTATTATTGCTTTGTTTTGATAAAGAAAAATTTCATTTAGTTTCTGCATGTTATTCATATTAAATTGCAAATGGTGACTGTAATATTTTGTTTGAGGCTCGTCGAGTTATCATTCGACGCCGAACGTTCCCGCTTTCCACACTACGGGAAGTGGGGTGTTACATTATATAGGGTTAATTACAGTCTGACCCTCTGTAGTATTGGAGATATGTAACTTAATACCCCTGAAGTTTGTAACTCTCAAAAAACCTCTGAACTGTTAACACTATTAGTGAGGGTTACTTATTTTCACTCTCATTTTTTAATAAAGTGCACTCATGTCCCTTAAATTCCTATTTTACTTTCATCCATCCTTTTAACCAACACACTCCCTATCTTTTTCTCTCCTCTCTCTCTCTCTCCTTCTCTATCCCTCTCTCTCAGTCACTCTCTCTCTATCCCTCTCTCTCAGTCAGAGTGGGAGCGTGAGTGACTGAGAGAGAGGGATAGAGAGGGAGAGAGAGAGAGGAGAGAGAGAGAGGGAGTGTGCTGGTTAAAAAGAGAGATGATGGTAGAATAGTAATTTGAGGAACAAGAGTGCACTTTAATAAAAAAGAAGAATGAAAATAACTAACTCTCACTAACAGTGTTAACAGTCCAGGGGGCTTTTTAAGAGTTTCAAACTTCAGAGACGTTAAACTATACACTCCTAATACAATAGGGGGTCTGACTGTAATTAACCCTTTTAGATATGCTCCATTATAAATCATAGAGTTTTTTTCTTGGACATAACATGATGTTGCAGATCTGGGTGACTTCCTTGTAGGAAGGGGTCCATGAGAGTGTGAATTCGGTCCACGTAATTCTCCTAACTGGCTATCCATTTCGGCATGCAGACTCTTGAGTGAGGGGAGGATCCACGTTTTGCAAAGAATTCTTTTAGCTTGTATATTTATAAATGGGTCCTTTTCTGTTCATTTCCCTACTAGCTTCGCATTTGTTGCACAAACATCAATATGTTTAGGAAAATTTTGGTTATTTCAGGTATAATCCAATAAAGCATCATAACAAGAAACAAGAAAAGAGTCATCTTATTTTTGTCAAATATCGAAATAAGCTTGTAGCTACCTCATGATTAAGTCAGCATGACCATCATTTACTGGCCTGAAATAGGATAGATGCATACTTTTTTGTCTCATTATATTGAATAAACGAGTTGTTCAACTAAGTCGAGTCTAGTTTCGAGCAGGCAATCCGTCATAGACGAGGGAGATAAGTTTCGACTTGATGGATCACCTCAAGAGATTTAGGGCTACATAAGCATCCATCTTTGACAAATCACAAAATTGGTTTGCTTCCTAATAAAACAGGTCACTGTATCCATTTAGGATCAGCCAGTAAGCCCAACCAACACATTATCTTAGATATTTCTAATTTCACTATAAGAAGTGATAGTTTGTATCACAATATGTCTATTTTATTGTTGAAAGAGCGTTTGACTTCAATTAGTTGCCCCCTATTAACAATTTAGGAAAATATAGAAGTTTTTTTCTTTTGAGAAAAAGTTTGACCCACTATAGTAGGCTTTGGAAAGAAGGAACAAGGGCTATAAATTCCCTATTTGTAAACAGTTTCCAAATGAGAAGAATAGATGAAAGGTGAAAGAGAAATTCCAAGTCTTATATAGATTTCCAGATTACACCAGAAATATAAATGATTGAAGTTTTTAAAAGAATATTTTTCACATAATTGAGACGGTTAAGGAAGACTAAAATTAACAATCTGATAGAACCATAACGAATTCTTACTGAAAGTATCACTTGTTTGGTGGATTACATATAAATTTTGTCTTTTAAGCTTCTTTAACACTTAATCCTAGCCATTTCTCGTTTTCCTTTTGATCTTTAACTAGTTGTCCCAAACATGATGAGGATTCTCATCAGTTGATTTAGAGATGATTCCAGAAGGAATTGTAAGGACTATTAATTTGAATTATCTCCTTATTTGATGTAATAATCTTAATATACTCAAGTGATTTTCTTGATTAATTACTCGTTGCCTTGAGGGAACATGGCTTGGAATTATAAAACCAAACTAACAACAATAGATTTTAAAGATATTGTGACCATTAGGCTTTATTTAAGTTAAAAGTAACCCATCCTAGTCCTAACCACAATGAACTTGGTTTTAATAAAAGTTTTACTCCTCTATTACATCTTATTCTTAGATTTTTTTTTTATGATTAGATGATCTTAGTTAAAAATGTTGGATCATTATCCAACATTGATCTATATATATGTGAAATAATCATGTATTGTAAACTGTCTAATATGATTAGACCCAATTAAAAGTGATTTAATTAAGTTGGATTTTAATGTATCTAATAAGGTGTGGGCCTTTTATGTGTAGAAACCTAATGGGTAATTTCTGATTTTATGATGAGCAAAGTTAGAAATATCAATAGACAGATTTGTCTATAAAAAGGTGGTTATGGTCCCCAGATCACACGTGATTTTGATTCTTTTCTGTATCCCATCAACAGAGAGAAACTAGAGAGAAAAATTAAAAGGATTCTCTTAGGAAAATATGTAGATCTGGAAGGCCAATCGCACGGCTCTACAACATGATTATTTGTTATGCATTCAGGTACGCTTCCGCATATTTTATTTAAAATTTCTTGGTGATTTGACATAAAGATCTATTTTGTAATTTTCAGATGGTTTCTAACAATTGGTATCAGAGCAACTTTATGTTAAATCATCAAAAAAAAAAGAAAATCTGATTACTGTTCATTCGATTACTGTTCATCGAATTACTGTTCATAAAAAAAATTAAGGTTTTATTTTGGATTTGGGCTTACTGGTCATCGGATTATTGTTCATCGAATTACTGTTAAAAAAAAATCGGATTACTGTTCATCCGATTTCTGTTCATCGGATTACTGTTCATAATTTTTTTTAAGGATATTAAGGTTTTATTTGGATTTGGGCTTGTTTTAAAAAAATATTTATACACATATATATTTTTTTAAAAGAATTTTCTCTTGAGGTCAATTTTTTTAAGGATCGATTCGGTATAATTTTAATTTCAAATATTTGTATTTTGGATATATATTTTGAGATTGATTGATGGAAGCAACATATCGCCAAAGTGACCTCTCTTGTTGAAATTGATTTTATCTTAAAATATAAAAGGTTGTGTGCATGTAACTTATATGAATATTAATCGGCCCAAAGGAAGGTTAATATTTAATAGAATTGCATGTGTACCTATGGTAATAATGCGTGGTGATTATTTGGTTTACATGTGAATAATGACTCGGCCCAAAGGAAGATTTGTTATTTGATATGTTATTTATCATCAGTATTTGATTACTACACCAAGATATCACTAAGAAATTAATATTGTTGTCCAAAGATAAAATATTAATGGAATCCCGATATCTTGAGATGGGGTTTATATTTATTTGAAATTATTATTATTATTTGGTTAATGATCTAATACGAGCTTGTTATTTTTGTTTATTGTTCTCTAGATTCAGCTTTACAAAATCCTGCCAATATTAGTGCCAATATCAATTCAATTCCTATACTAAATGGCTCTAACTCCAAGTCATGGCAAGAGAATCTTTTGATTGTTCTCGGAGTCATGGATCTTGATCTTGCGTTAAGATGTCCTTCTCCTGCACCTCTTACTGTTGAAAGTTCTTCTGAATAAAAGAGAGACATTGAGAGGTGGGAGAAGTCAAATCGCATATGTCTAATGATCATAAAGAAAGTCATTTCAGAAGTATTCAGGGGCACAATATCTGAAAAGATTACTACGACTAATGAGTTCCTTGCGGATATTGAAAAGAGATTTGTGAAGAACGAAAAGGCTGAAATTGGTATGCTCTTGACAAATCTTATTTCAATGAGGTATAAAAGCAAAGGCAATATTAGGGAGTATATTATGGAGATGTCTCATCTAGCTTCAAAGCTGAAAGCACTTAAGTTTGAACTCTCTGAGGACTTACTAGTGCATCTGGTTCTGATATCCCTCCCCACTCAGTTCAACCAGTTTATGGTGAGCTACAATTATTAGAAAGAGATTGGTCTCTGAATGAGCTCATCTCACACTGTGTTCAAGAGGAGGATAGGTTGAAGCTGGAAAAGACAGGAAGTACTCACTTAGCCTCATCCTCTAAGGACAAGGAAAAATAAAAGAGCAAAAAGGATAAGGAAGCTGCAGATACAGCACCTCAGAAAAAACAACAAAAGAAACCGATTCAATCGGAAGGTACTGGTTGTTTCTTCTGTGGAGTTGAAGGGCATATAAAGAAGTATTGCAGTAACTATCACGCTTGGCATGCTAAGAAAGGTATGCTTCTTAATCTGCTTTGTTCTGAGGTTAATTTAATTTTGGTACCTGTACACATATGATGGATAGATTCTGGTGCAACCACTTACATCAGTGTGTCTATGCAGGGTTGTCTGAGTTGTTGAAAACCAAATGATATTGAAAGATATATCTATGTGGGTGATGGAAAGAAAGTTCAAGTTGAGGCAATTGAAAAGTTTAGATTATTGTTAAAGACTGGGTTTTATTTGGATCTTGATGAGACATTTATTGTACCGTCTTTTAGACGGAATTTGATTTCTGTTTCTACTTTGGACAAATTTGGTTTTTCTTGTTTATTTGGAAATGGAAAATTTAGTTTGTTTCATGATTCAAATTTGGTTGGATTCGGTTCTTTATCAAGTTACGATAATTTATATTCAATTAATACAATAGCTTCATTTAATGAATCTCTGCATTTAAGTACTCGAGGTGTAAAGAGAAAATTAACCAATGAGAATTCGGATGCGTTATGGTATAAGAGATTATGTCACATCTTCAGACGGAGAATTGAGAGACTTGTGTCAGACGAAATTCTTGATCCCTTAGATTTCATAGATTTTGATATTTGTGTTAACTGCATAAAGGGAAAACAAACCAACAAAAGGAGATTTGAAACCAACAGGACTCTGAACGTCTTAGAACTTATTCATACGGATATTTGTGGGCCATTTCCTACTGTTGCGTGAAATGGTCAACAATACTTTATCTCGTTTATAGACGATTTCTCTAGATATGGCTATCTATATCTCATTTATGAAAATGTACAATCGCTGGAAGTGTTCAAAAATTATAAGGCTGAAGTTAAGAACCATCTCAGTAAAATGATCAAAAGCGTCAGGTCTGACCGTGGTGGTGAATACTATGGCAGATATGACGGTTCATGTGAACAATGTCCAGAACCTTTTACTAAATTCCTAGAGGAATGCGGTATCATCCCACTGTACACTATGCCGGGTTCGCCCACTATGAATGGTATTGCTGAAAGATGAAACAGAATGCTCAAGGATATGGTGAGGAGTATGATTAGTTATTCTACCTTACCTAAATCACTCTGGAGAGAAGCACTTAAGACTGCAGCATATATCCTTAACAGAGTTCTAACTAAAGCGACTGCCAAAACCCCTTATGAGGTATGGACAGGCAAGAAGTCTAGTCTTAAGTATTTACATGTTTGGGATGTCCAGCTGAGGCAAGGCCTTATAGGACAAATGAAAGGAAACTGGACTCAAGAACTATTAGTTGCTACTTTGTTGGATACTTTGAAAGATCCAGGGGGTACAAGTTTTATGATCCCACGACTAGGTAGATTTTCGAGACGGGAATGCCCGGTTTTTTTGAGAATGTCGAGTTTGAGGGAGGAGATACAGTCAGGGACTTTGTCTTTGAAGAGAAATGTGTTGATGTTCCTACAGGTGTTATTGGCATTGATCAGGATTCCATTCTTGACCATGTTCAAGACACAATAGATCAAGACAATATCGAACAACCTCCCGTTCAAGAGATTGTTCCAGAAGAACAAACTCTGGCACCTCAAGAACCTATGCCATTAAGGAGATCCACTTGAGAGAGGAGAAGAGTACTGCCAGATGATTACATTATATTTCTCTAAGAACATGAGGTAGACGTTGGAGTGTTGGAAGATGACCCAATCAACTTCCATCAAGCCATCGAAAGTTCTAACTCTCAAAAGTGGATAGATGCTATGAATGAGGAGATAAAGTCCATGAAGAACAATGATGTGTGGGATCTTATCTCATTGCCAGAAGGAGCGAAACCTATTGGTTGCAAATGAATATTTAAGACCAAAAGGGATTTGAAAGGCAATATGAAAAGGTATAAAGTTCGTCTTGTCGTAAAGGGCTTTACGCAAAAAGAAAGCATCGACTATAAAGAGACATTTTCTCTGGTTTCTTTAAAGAACTCTTTCATGATTATAATGGCATTGGTGGCTCATTTCAACCTTGAGTTACATCAAATGGATGTCAAAACAGCATTTCTCAATGCTGACATTGACGAGATGATATATATGGTCCAGCCAGAAAACTTTGTGTCGGGAGACTCAAAGCGTATGGTTTGCAAACTTAAGAAATCCATCTATAGGCTCAAGCAGCATCTCGATAATGGTATTTCAAGTTTCATCAAGTGATCATCTCATTCGGTTTTGAGGTGAAGTTGGTCGATGACTGTGTATACCATAAGTTTTGTGGGAGTAAACATATTTTCTTAGTATTATATGTTGATGACATCTTGCTTGCTAGCAACGATATAGGCATATTGCACAAAATCAAGAGATTTCTAGCTAAGCATTTTGAGATGAAGGATCTTAGTGACGCCTCTTTTGTATTAGGAATTTAGATACACCGAGATCGCTCTCGATGCATTCTTGGATTATCACAAAAGAGCTATATCGAAAAGGTTCTTAAAAGATATGGCATGCAAAATTGTAAACCAGGTGATACCTCTGTGGCTAAGGGAGACAGATTTAGTCTCAATCAGTGCCCTAAGAATGATTTTGAGGAAAAGAAAATGCAGAAGATTCCCTATGTCTTAGTAGTGGGGAGTCTGATATATGCTCAGGTTTGTACACGTCCAGATATCGCGTACGTTACATGGATGTTGGGCAGGTATTTAAGCAATCTAGGAGCAGACCATTCGAAAGCAGCCAAAAGGGTTTCGCGATACTTACAGAGAACAAAGGATTACATGCTCATGTATCGGAGGTCAGATCAGATTGAGATCGTTGGGTATACTGACTCTGATTTTGCTGGATGCCAAGATAGTATGAAATTCACATCGGATTATATCTATCTTCTAGCTGGAGGAGCTGTCTCTTTGAAGAGTGCTAAACAATCTCTTATAGCCTCTTCTACTATGGCAGTTGAGTTTATAGTGTGTTATGAGGCATCAAATCACGGGATATGGCTGCGAAGTTTTGTCACGAGGTTGCGCATAGTGGACTCTATTGATATGCCACTCAAGTTATTTTGTGACAATAAGTCATCAGTTCTATATTCCAACAATAACAGGAGCTCGATGAAGTCGAAGCATATAGACTTTAAGTTCCTAGTTGTCAAAGAAAGAGTTCAGAGTGGACAGTTATCTATAGAGTACATAGAAACAAATTCCATGATTGCGGATCTGTTTACTAAGGGACTGCCACCCAAAATATTTCATGAGCATATTGCTTGTATGTGTGTCATCTCTATTGATGATATTCAGTTTTAGTGGGAGTTTGTATTATCAGATGCTCTTATGATATAGACATATTTCAGTTATTTCAGTTTATAGTATTAAGGTATTTTCTACAGAAATAAGGTTTTGTTTTATTCACACTCTGAATTATTAAGGTTTAAGGGAGGACCAATTGGAAATATGCATGTGTAGATCACATTATATGAAAATTTCATACTACACATCCACATCATGATCCATGTCATTTAGTTGTATTGATATACGTGACCATTGATGGGTTGAGTTACGATTACTATAACAAAAACGGCTTTGATCCTATGTTAGTATGATTGGTGGACCGGATTGGTTACAGATACATTTCGGAAATGACAGTAAAGTTGAGATCATTCGGTAATTATGCAAAACATGATTATAAGATTACATATATGGTTCAAGTGGGAGATTGTTGGATCATTATCCAACATTGGCCCATATATATGTAAAATAATCATGTATTGTAAACTGTCTAATATGGTTGGACCCAATTAAAACTGATCTAATTAAGTTGGGTTTTAATGTATCTAATAGGGTGTGGGCCTTTTATGTGTAGAAACCTAATGGATAATTTCTGATTTTATGATGGGCTAAATTAGAAATACCAATAGATAGATTTGTCTACAAAAAAGTGGTTATGGTCCCCAAATCACACGTGACTTTGATTCTTTTCTGTATCCCATGAACAAAGAGAAACTAGAGAGAAATTAAAAGGGTTCTCTTAGGAAAACGTGTAGATCTGGAAGGCCAATCGCACAGCTCTACAATGTGATTATCTGTTATGGATTCAGGTACGCTTCTGCATCTTTTATTTATAATTTCTTGGTGATTTGATATAAAAATCTATTGTGTAATTTTCGTATGGTTTATAACAAAATAATCCTAGAGACCAAAGTGCATACTAAGGAGTAATAATAACAAATTTATTGCTCTATTATTTTGAACGTACATTACAAGGTAAGTAAACATGCTGGATAGAATATAATCGTTACTTGTATTTACCTAATGTGCTGATGATTGGTCTTGAACTATTGTTGCTCTGTTTCTTCTATTTCTCTTTTTCTATAGATGAGTGGAATGAAATTTTAGAGGGAAAAATGAAGGAGATAAATGCAGAGGGAGTGAGAAAATGATGCTTTTATGTGCATAAATTCACATTACATGTACATGCTTAGTTCTACAGGATGTCCATGCTTGAGTCACCACAAGCTTGGCCTTTCAAGGCATTGTCCTACGGTAATACTTTAATTTCCTATTGCTTATATATATTATAGTGTATTGATTGGGCTCGAAATCTAAATTCAACCATTAATAACCATTATGAACTTTGCCTGATCTATCTCGAAACTTATAACATGAGATAATATTCTAACTTGAAGTCATTACTTTTCTTTCTTTTTTTTTTGGATTTTAGTGATTTTCTAAGATTTTTCTGAGAATTTGAAATTTAGTGAACATAAAACTGATTTATAATCGATCAGATTTCCGATGGGTACAACTTGAAATCTAAACTTTAAAGGTATTTTATTTTCGAGGTTAATGCTTTTCTAATATTTGTGATCTATGATATTTTTTTGGAAATTTCCTAGAAAGCCCAAGTATCGATTAATTACTGAATAATGAAGTACCTTGTTATTATTTTAATATTTTTTATATCTAAATATAGACATCATAAAAATATACTATATATTTCTTAGTACTCCTTTCATTCATATCGTTTACTGATACTAATTTGGTAATTTTTGGTTCGTTTGAAGCCATAAATACTAAAATAACAAATATATGTAAATTAAATTAAAAAAATTTAAAAACACGCCGATATACAACACATCCCAACTAAATTCTAAGGGCACCTCTCCATGCTTCAGGCACTTTGAAGTATTACCACCATGTTTAAGTGGAAAATTAGAAGAGGTATGTGGCTTAATTCAAGACTTGGTTTAATGAACATGTTAATAAAAATTATCATTTTGCCATTCATTTATATATGTCAAACTTCTTTATGATTTCACTTAATTTCTTCACATAGAATTTCACTCTCTCTCTCTCTCTCCTTTCACAATCAAGCAAGGTATTAGGCCAAGGAGCAAACTCAAGGGCTTTTTGATAAAATATTTAGAAAATATGGAAGTAACACTATTTCTCTCTTTCGTTGTTTGTTCAGTTAAATTGTCTATTCTACGATGATTAATACTTGAATCTAAGCATATATTTAGGGAATAACTAATACGGATAGCAATCTATAAGATTTTTATGCCAAATTAATAGACTAATCTACTAGTAAGAATTTTTAACTGCTGCTTAGCAATCTGATCTTGCCTAATGGGTATACAATAAATTTCAGAAATTTATTTTGATCTATTAATCATATTTTTTTAGGTTTGATTTTGATGGTTGTTGTTGTAACTAGATGAAGTTGGGAGATAAATAATTGTATTATTTATAAACATGACATCATTTTTTATTTAATTCATGAATATACAGTAATTTATGGGTTTAAGTTATAAGTTGATGAACTGATAGCTTCTGAATGATCAATAATTTGCATAGGAATTATGGGATTTTTTTAGAACTCCAAACAGCCAGGAGGACTGCCACCCAACATGTAGCGGTCCCACAACTTTGCTAGAGATGAGTTTTTACACGAATATTTGTATTTACGTTTACAGTACTTCGATAATATTTGAATATTCTATTATTTACTGTACCAAAAAAGTTGATGGATTAGGGCTTTTAGATCGATTTTTGGTATTGAATTTGAGAAAGGTTTTGGACTTTCATTCACTTTTTTGTGCAATGTAAGTATTGAGGTATTGATGAGTTAAAACTTATGTATGAATTATTTGAAAATTTTGGAAACAAGCTTATAGTCATATTGGACCAGAGAACTACCAACTGGCAGTTAAGACCACTAGTCAGTCGTTCTTAATTTGTCAAGTAAATTTTTACAATGAACTTAAATTATTAATTATAAGTAATTGACACTATTAATTATAAGTAATTGACGTCACTATTCTTGATTAATAATAAATATTACAGTGAATTTGATTGTAAACTAATTAGGATATGGAATCAATTACTATATGGACGAAGGTTTCACTCTCTTTTGGTTCCACTATTAATAACACTTGTGCATAACCATTAAGTAATGAACATTAATAAGCAACTTAGGAACTTGAAACTTAGTTACAAAAACTAATAGCACGGATACTTGGTGATATATTATAGATACATGCAAAATTAATATGATGCATGACACGGTTTAATACGCAAATATGGTATGTCATACAATATACAACCAAGCCAAGGGAATTAGATAAAGATAATGAGTGAAAAGAGAATATGGTAGAAATTGAATCAAATAAAACATTTGGGTTTTGGCTTGAAGATGGTAGAGAAGGATAAGACAAATTGAATTTAAAGCTACTACTAATAAAGAGCTTGATCTAACATAATTTGAAGAAATTAAACTCCTGTTGACTGGACATAAATTACCTTCCTCAATGAACAAACTTGATGTCACAGGCCATTGTTTCCATCATTTGTAACATTAGTAGAGAATACAGCCATTAGGAAAGCAAAACAAAAAGGGTTTTATTGAATTTGAAAATTATAACATTCAAGATGTTCTTTCACTAATCACAAGAGAATTATAACTTAAATTTCTTAGAGAGTGTGACGATGGAAGTATGATCAAAGCGTTTCTTTTTTACTTTTATTATCTATCCAGTAAAGAATTTGGGTTGAATAGGAACTCTCTTTGTATGATCCTTACGAATTGATTTTTCGATCCCCTTTATCTATGTACTCAAAGTGGTTTTATACCTTGAATGATTGTAACTTCCCTTGATTTATGGAAGATCATGATGGAATTGCAACCCGATCTGATCCGGGGCATCATGGTAGAACTGCACCACAATCTGATCTGGAGCGTCATTTTAGAACTGCATCATGATTTGATTAGTTTGAACAACCGCCACCAACAAGAATGAGATGTCTTTGTTTGGTAGAGCTAACTCTTTTGGTTGGCGAGCTTGGAATATCTTCCTTGATAGAGTTGAATTCAGGCACTTGTCATAACTATCCTGGACGTGTTTGTTTTTTTTGGTCTAGCAAGGATTGGATGTCTTCGTTAGCATGGCGGACTTTGTCTTTTTGAAGTATTTCGACTGGTCCTGGTTGGTGAGGAAATTTGCTCTATTTGGCATAGCTAGGATTCCTCAATTTGTGAAGTTGAATGTCTTTCAAGCGAACAAGTTGAAATTCTTTGTGGGGCGAGGCTGAGGTGTTTTGTGTTACGAGAATGGTTATTGGTTTGTCTTGTACCTTTGACAACTTAGCATGATATTGTGTCAATTTTTTTTGTTGGTCCTAATCAGCAGTAGGCAAATTTTTACCTCCTACGAGACTCTCTTCAAAGTTTTTAAGAGGCATAGGATTTGTTGTCTCTCGAACTACTTTGAATACCATGTCTTTCGATTCTCTTGGGATTTTGATTTAGATATTGAATTTTTAAATTTCTTTTTTAATGGATCCCATCTCTCCTGTAAGCCTCAAATCACCATCGTCAATTTGAGAAGAAACACTCTGATCAACCATTCCTCCTTTGACAAGAAATGACAGCCATCACATTTTCTAAGAAGTTGTTCCGCATTTAATGCTATCATATCTCTTGCCGGGTGAGATGATTACATCTCAAGTCTCACCTAGAAAGTATAAGAACTCTAAATAGTGGCTCTATTTCCTCTTTACTTTGAGTTAAAATTTCATTACCATTGTTCTTCTTCTTTGAGAATGAAAGCTTTACATCTGTGGACCAAAAAGGACTTCCAAGGGCAAAAAGATGGCTAGTAGTTCGCAGGTCGTGGTCGATGTGCAGATGGTAATAGCTCCTCTACTTTCTACTGGTATGATTTTTTTCTTTTTCCAATTGTTATCAGTTTTCTAAATTAATTTTGATTGGATTCCCTTTAAGGGTCAGAACTTTTTATAATTCTTTGATCTAGCAGTGGTTATCTAGTCATGAAGTCATTGTTAAAATTCTCTGTCCTAGTTGCGGTCTTGAATATCTCTTGTCAGGAGATATTTCCATTAATGTTGGTGATAACAGTCCTTCGCTAGCAAAGAGGGAAGTTTCCATCTTCACTGGTGATAGCACCCCTTTTGTTAGTAGAGCATATTTGCACGTCTTCCACCATTGTGGATCATTCTTCATGTTGGCTTATATAGAGAATTTTCTTCTTTTAGTTTTTGTTACAATTATCAACTGTCTGATTATTGATCCAACATTGATTATTTCTACCTCCCCCTCCCCGCATTTTTTATTTCTTTTGTAGTCCGTCAGATTGGGGGAATGGCTTCAGCATAGTGGTCCGGTGGAACTTCTGCTGGCATTATATATCTTTATATAGGGCCCAATGACTCGGATAGGAATAATTTGATCCAGAAGGGTGATCCTACATCTCTTCGTCAAATCATTACCAACATCAAGTTAGTTTGTTCTGATGGAAGGAAACTATCTCAGCCCAATTTTGTATATGGCGACACAGTTAGCCTTAAAAACATGCAAAGCATTGAGCCAATTCCTTGATATTACGATCAAAGGGTATAGTGTATGCCCTTCCTCCCTTGGAATACTATTATCCTCTGTTGTACTTAGAACTTGCACAGATGATCAGTTGATGAAGTAGGATCTCATGAAGAAGAAGGATTCTCTTCCTGTTGGGCGATTCATGAAAGGGAAAAGCGATTTTGTTCGAAGTGGCCCCTTAACCAAGGTAATGGACGTATTTATGGTGATCACCAGAGACATACCGCTGACCGAAGAGCTAGTGATGGTCAGGAGTTTTAAAAATAAACTGACCAGGAAGGAGAGTAATTACCCAGCTACGAATTTTCGTACACTTGAATGGATCAATTCTGGCAAAATAGATTGGTGGGCACGCCTTACTTGTTTAATTATGGAGAAGTACGAGAACCGATTGCACGAATTTGATTTGTACAGAGTAATAAGGTATATATAATATCCCAAATTTCGAACTATCTGTATGGCTCTTTTGAGTCCAATCGTGCCAAATAAGATTATCGAAGTCAATTTTAGATATCGAAATAAATTTCGGTGGACGTAACTTAAAATCCGTAACTCCAAATGATATTCAGTTTTCGCGATTATTAGTTTTCTAATATTTAGAATTTTTGAAAATTTCCTTGCGAGCCCGAAAAATACTCCCAAAATTATTAATTTAATAATATTAAAATTATCCTTCTAATTACTTTGAAATTTTGGTTCATTTATTCTGGACATCGAAATGATAAACAAATAATTTTGTAGCGGCGGTCCTCTCGTTGGGCACTATACTCTGCATTAAATTGATAGCTTTTGGAGAACGTTATATGGAACCGAAATTATTAAATTATTAAATAAATAAATAAAACAATAATTTAATTAAAGGAAATTGAGCTGGCTTGCTCGCAAGCCATCGCCAAACATGGACGGTGACCGTATGAGAAGCCAATTGGAAAAAAAAAAAGATTTGAAGGAGAAGATAAGGAAAGAAGGGGATAAGCAAGTAAGGGATTATAAAATATTAATTTTTTTAAACCAAACATGAGATGTTGCTTCCACTCTTTCTTCCTGTTCTTCCTGCATGATCCAGCAAGAAAAGGAAAAATAAAAAATAAAAAATAAAACGAAAATAAATTAAAAAGAGAAAGATAAGAGAAAGAGAGAGCGTAGTGTAAGCAAACCTTAGGTCCCCGTGTTTCATTCATGAAATAATTTCGATGGAAAGAAAATGGAAAGTTCAATAAAATCAAAAGCAATCGTGATCAAGAGGTAAGTAACAGTTCTATTCTTTATTCGTTTCTTGAAAATTTTATTTAATTTACATTAAGTAACAGTTCTATTCTTTATTCGTTTCTTGAAAATTTTATTTAATTTACATTTGCGTAAGTAATTTATTTAGTAAATAATTTGCTCATAATTTGGACTATTATTTTATAAAAATACTCAATCCAAAATTAGGACTATTGATTGATATTGAGAACTGAATCAGATTATTAGATCAATTTTGATATATATAAATATTATAATTTTTTTGATAAAAAAAAAGTTTAGGTATGCAAACATAAATTTCTGCCATGCAAAAATATTTTGCATGGCTTGACAGAGAAAAATATTTTGGGAAAGAGAGAAAATAATTTGCATGGGCAAGAGAGAAAAATCATTTAAAGAAAAATGTATTTTGCATGCAAGAGAGAGGAAAAGAGAGAAGAAAGAAAGAAAGAAAGAAATAAATAGTTTTTGCATGAGCATTTTTGCATCAGTATTCTTGCATGGGCTCGAAAATAAATAAATAAACTTTGCATGAGAAAAGAAAAAAAAAAAAACTTTGCATGGGCTCGGAAGGTAGCATTTTTGCATGTATGGAAAATAAAATAAAATAAAATGAAATGAGTTATTTTTTTTTCACGTATAGGTTTGACTGTATGGGCTTGAGAAAAAAAAAAAAAAAAGAGGACTATGGGTTATTTTTTTTTTTCATGTACAGCAAAAATCATGTATAGACTTGACTACTTGACTACAGTATATATACATATATTTTTGTATTGGGTTTATAAATTGTGATATTGTATTTTATTAATACGACTCATTGGACCCATTGGGTTTAGTGGGTTAAACTAATCCTATTCTTAATCCTAATCCCAATGTAATTAAGTCTCTGTGTGCATCTCTTACCTTTCCGCATTCGTGGGCTTTGGCTTCATTCTCAATCTAGATTATTAGTTTTTTCAATGGTTAATTAAATCAAAGCTTAAGTAGCAAAGCATTTGGATGTTTGAAATTTATCTTACACATGCTAAGAGTTCACTCCATGCATCCCACATGGGAGGTTACCTTCTATCTTTTTAAGGCTCTCTCTCTTGAAGTGATTTTTTTCTTTCTTTTCTAAAAAAAACAAGGGATGTGAATCTGCACGGGCTTAAAATGTTATTTACGTAGAAATGTAAACAAAAGGAAGGATGGATGGTTTCTCTTTTCTTCTGTTAAGTGAACAAAAATTTGTGAATTCGTGAACCTGTTTGGACTCGACATGTTATTTACGAACAAAATAAAATAAACAAATAAAACTAATATAAAATAAATCATGTTGTGATATTTATGAGTCTATGCATAATGTATTATGAACCTGGGGATGTGAGAAACTATACGATGGATTAGATAATGCATGGCGTGTGATAATTATTAATGATGTAGTATATTATATAATTCTTGCATGAATGGTACAGTTTACGTGATACATGACATCTAATTCGTCCTACATATATACATTCAAATCTAATACATGACATGCTTGAATGAAATATTTGAATACTTGATACACGATGAGCATGATCATTCATGAGAATATGATAACAAGTTTCTTGTATCTTGATTACATGACATGAAGTATCTTTATGATACGTGTATACATGATCATGAATTTTTATTCTTGAATTCTTATTTCTCGTGATAAAAACATGTACACAGTTTAATTTGACGAACTACGTGTTCCCATTAACTCATGTTTATCGTATATTATTGATATAAAAATTGAAAAAACTACATGATGGATAAGAACTGTATTATATAAGGAACTTATTGGCCAACATTTTGATTGAGGCATGGATTCTTTTACTGCAGCGACCAGAGTGATTACTTGATCACCAATTGATAATAGATACCCAGAGTGGTATGTCCGTTACTGTAATACAGTACGAAAATTAGATTGTTATGCCTAGTGGTATGTCATGGTTCAGTACCATGAATATTGAGGCCGGGTCCCGGATATGTTCGGGCACTTGCACAATATAGAAAACTGCGCGCTATTTTATTTATCATTTAGTTTTAAATACTGATAAGGGCTTGGCCTAGACTTGATATTTTTACAAGATACTTATCTACTATTTGCAAATGACATGCACAGTCTTACTTATTCTATTTTTCATTACTCACGTGACATATTTAACACTATCATAATTTATTTGCATACTTTATCTCCAGTACTATGATAGTACACACACACACACATATATATATATATATATATATATATATATATATATATATATATATATATATATATATATATATATATATATATATATATATATATATATATATATATATATATATATATATATATATCTTTTTTTTTGTATTACTTGCTGGGTTTAATCACCTAAATTTTGAACCCAAATTTGAAAGGCGAAGAAGGAGAACCAACCCTAACTGAAGACATGTTCTTCATTGGTCAGACCGAGCAATGGTAGACAAGTAAAGTCCCTTTTAGAGACCCTTTGCATATTTTTTATATTTCTTTTTGCCCCGGACACTACCTCTTTATTTTGTTTTCACATTCAAAGCAGTGTGCCACTTTATGTAGCTAACTCTATATAGGTGAAACCTTTCAGTTTCAGACGTGTTATTTATCAATCTGATTATGAAGTAGTTACGATTATTCTAAGATCTTGTAACTGTTGGGTAACGTAGTGCAATTTTAAATAGTGTCCTCCATTTTAGGAAGTAGCTGAAAAACGGGAGTGTTACAGGATGGTATTAAAGCCTAGGTTTAGGTGGAAGACCATATGATTACTGCCATATAATAACATGACTGTGACTCATTCGTAATAATTGTTCTTTATTCTTTGATATCTATCAGATCTAGTATCGTGCATGTCCTATCGCTTCCTATTTGTTTGAGATATCTATTTTAAATTCTTTTTATTGATCCTATCTAGATCGTCACAAAACGATATCGAACCAATTTTTAACCAATATGTCTCTTAATGATTAATGGTAAAGAATTTTATGCCAACTTGCTAATTATAAATGGAAGGGGGTATGATATTATTCTAAATATAAATTGCCATGCGGTGATAAATTGTAATAGAAGAAAAGTAATATTTCATATTTGTGACTGTCCAGAGTAAATTTTGTTGGTGAAAGTTAATTCTCAGAATTAGTAGAATCTAAGGTATTCCCAAGGAGAGGAGTTTTAGAAGATACGGAAGTAAGGAAAAAAATAAAATGATCCCAATAGTATCAGAATCCTTATATATATTTTCTAAGGAGATATTTAAACTACCACCAGTGAAGATAGTAGAATTTACTATTGATATTATTTCTGGGATTGAACCAATTTGTAAGCCACCTTATCGAATGGGAGTTACAGAACTAGAAGAAGTTAGAAAACAAATAGATGAATAATTGAAGTTGAATTTTGTGAGACCTAGTGTTTCATCTTGGAGAGCTCCAGTATTATTAGTAGGAAAGAAGGATGAGAGTCACAGATTGTATTTGGATTATAGAGGTTAGAATGTAGTGACAATCAAAAATAAATATCAATTACCGAGAATAACTGATTTGTTTGATCAATTAGAGGAGCAAAAGTATTCTCGAGGATAGATCTTCGCTCGGAATTCCATCAAATAAGGGTCCAAACATATGATATTTTAAAAACTGCATTTAGAACCAGACATAGTCATTATGATATTTGATGATGCCATTTGGAGTGACAATGCTCTAACAGTATTTATGAATTTGATGAACCATATTTTTTCTCAGTATCTAGATAAATTTGTGGTGGTATTTATTAATGATATATTAATCTACTCGAAGAATAGAGAAGAGCATACTGAGCATTCGAGGACAGTTTTGCAGACTTTGAAAGAGCAAAAGTTATAAGAAAAACGGAGTAAATGTGAATTTTGGTTATATAAGGTTGTTTTCTTGGGTGATATAGTTTCTTAAGACGATGTATCAGCCGACCCTAAGAACATAGGAGCTATGATGGATTGGCACATGACAAAATCGGTGTCTAAGATACGAAATTTTCTGGGATGGCTGGATATTATTGAATATTTGTATAGAACCTTACAAGACCATATCAATTTAAATAAACATACTAGAAAAGGAATTGGAATATGTCTGAACAGATGAATGTAATAAATCATTTGAAAAATTAAAACGAAGACTAACAACAGTACCAGTACTAGCAATTCTAGATAATTCTAGAGAAATGAAACTATATAGTGATGCTTCAAGACTAGGAATATGATGTGTATTGATATACAATAGAAGAGTGGTTGAATTTAGAGTTTGCCCTTAAGTTACCTTGAAAAAAAGAGAGAGAAAAAGAAAAGAAATGAATGATGTCATGCTTGTATTGTTTTTGAAAATTGGAGAGACATAAATATTGATGAATTACAATAATCAATATTGAAAGACTTGGCAGAGTAAGCATAACTGACAGGATTAACTAGACAAATAAATTAGGAGATAAAGAACATAGTAAAGAACAACCTATGGAAGAATCAATGTAAGGATATAAAGAGATCTTAGAAGGCTAAGAATTCTATAGAATCGATCGAGTTGAAAGTAGAGAATAAGAAATTGATAATGAACTATAACTAAAGAAGACAAATTTTATCAAGTCAGAACATGACATTTTATCTTTTTACTCAAGTTAAGTTTATCCTCCCAAATGGTCGTCTTATTATATTACTTTGTTGATCATTCCTATTTGATATTTTGTATCTTTCAATTGAACATTATCATAGTATGGTTCATGTCTTGAACGTTTTGTATATATTGAGTTGGTGAGACAATTGTAAAGATGTATTTTTTGGCGCTAGCAATTGCAGTCATTTGATAAAATCATTTTTTTGTGATTGAATTGTTATAATTAGTCATGAATTCATTTATGATATTGTATCTTTGCCATTCACAGTTCTATTACATAGACATTGTAATAGTTTAGAATCATTTTCTCTTCTAGAGTCTATTAAAATAGGACTTTTGGAATATACTCAACAAAAATATCTATTACTTTTATCTTACCCATTACTTAATTAGGATGGCGTGGCACTCCAAATTGGTAGCAGTTATTCCTGATTAAATTCTATCTTACTTTTGCATTCCTTCATCCAAATAAAATTTTGAGAACAAATTGAAAATCTTGTCTGTCCATTATCATTCCTACTAAAGATAAAAATCGTTCATGTTATATTTCATGTGTCATAATTGAGGAAGCGCTTAGATGAAAGCACAGAGTATTTGATCTATCAAAAGTGGATTTGAGATCGGCCATAAAATATGAGAAGCGACATGTAGCAATCATTAATTAACGAGGGAAAATTTTGAAGAATCAAGTAATGCTATTAGTTTTTGTTTAATGGGATACAAAATCACCAAGAGATTTAATTTGGGAGCTTGAGAAAGATATTAGAATAAAGTACCCATGCCTTTTCTCATAACTAGGTTTGTCGATTGAATTTATTTTTATTAGTAGATTCTCATGCATACTGTCATGTCTTTCAATTTGGAATTTCGAGGATGAAATTCTTTGTTAGGTGGGTAGAAGGTAATATTTCAAAGTTTGAGCTATCTGTATCTCTCTTTCGAGTCCGATCGTGTCGAATAAGATTACCGAAGTCAATTTTGGACACCGAAATAAATTTCGGTAGACGTAACTTAAAATTCGTGACTCCAAATGACATTCAGTCTTCACAACCGTTAGTTTTCTAATATTTAAAATTTTTAAAATTTTTTCTTATGAGCTCGAAAAATACTCCCAAAATTGTTAATTTAATAATATTAAAATTATCCTTCCAGTTACTTTAAAATTTCAGTTCATTTATTCTGGACATCAAAATGACAAATAGATAATTTTGTAGCATTTCTCTCATTGATCACTATGCTCTGCATTAAATTGGTAGTATTTAGAGAACATTATACGGAACCAAAATTATTAAATTATTAAATAAATAAATAAAATAATAATTTAATTAAAAAGGAAATTGACCTCGCAAGCCACCACCAAACATGGTGGTTGACTGTATGAGAAGCCAATTGGAAAAAAAGATTTGAAGGAGAAGATAAGTAAAGAAGGGGATAAGGAAGTAAGGGATTATATAATATTAAATTTTTTTAAACCAAACATGAGATGCTGCTTCCCCTATTTCTTCCTGTTCTTCCTGCATGATCCAGCAAGCAAAGGAAAACGAAAAACAAAAAATAAAATATAAAACAAAAATAAAAATAAAAAGTGAAAGAAAAGAGAAAGAGAAAGTAGTGTGAGCAAATCTTAGGTCCCCTGTGTTTCATTCACAAAATAAGTTTGAAGGAAAGAAAATGGAAAATTCAATAAATCAAAGGAAATCAAAAGGAATCGAGATTAAGAGAAAAGTAACACTTCTATTCTTTATTCGTTTCTTGAAAGTTTTATTTAATTTACATTTGCATAAGTAATTTATTTACTAAATATTCTTGGCCCACAATTTAAACTATTATTTTGTGAAAATGCTCTATCCATAATTTAGATTATTGATTGACATTGAGAAATAAATCAGATTATTGGGTCAATTTAGATATATATAAATATTGTGATATTTGCTTATTTTTGGTAAAAAAAGTTTACCTATGCAAACATAATTTCCACCATGCGAGAAATAATAATAATAAAAATAAATGAGTTATTTTTTTTTTTCATGTATGGACTTGAGAAAAAAAAAAGAAAAAGAGGACTATGAGTTATTTTTTTTTCAATGTATAGAAAAAATCATGTATGCGCTTGACTACAACATGTATAAGTACATTTTTGCATGGACTTTATAAATTGTGATATTGTATTTTATTAATGCGTCCAATTGGGTTAGTGGGTTAAACTAATCCTATTCTTAATCCTAATCCCAATGTAATTAAGTCAGTGTGTGCATCTCTTACCTTTCCGCATTCGTGGGCTTTGGCTTCATTCTCAATCTAGATTATTAGTTTTTTTTATGGTTAATTAAATCAAAGCTTAATTAGCAAAGCATTTGGATGTTTGAAATTTATCATACACATGCTAAGTGTTCACTCCATGCTACAGTGTATTATATGATTTTTGCATGAATGGTACAGTTTACGTGATAACTGACATGTAATTTGTAGTATATATACACACTCGAATCTAATACATGACATGCTTGAATGAATTAATTGAATATTTGATACACGATGAGTATGGCCATTCATGGGAATATGATAACAAGTTTTTTGTATCTTGATTAAATGATATGAAGTATCTTTATGATACATATGTATATGATTTTGAATCTTAATTTCTAAATTCTTGTTTCTCGTGATAAGGACATATACACAGTTTGACTTGACAAGTTACGTATTCCCATTAATTCATTTATATCGTATATTATTGACATGAAAATTAGAAAAACTACATGATGGATAAGAACTGTATTATATAAGGCACTTGTTGGCCAACATCTTGATTGAGGCGCGGATTCTTTTACTGCAGCAGCCTGGGTGATTACTGATCACCAATTGATAATTGATACCTACAGTGGTATGTCCATTTCTGTAATACAGTATGAAATTGGATTGTTATGCCTAGTGGTATTGTCATGATTCAGTACCATGAATATTAAGGTCGGGTCCCGAGTATGTACAGATACTTGTACAATATGAAAAACTGCGTGCTATTTTATCCATCATTTAGTTTTAAGTGTTAACAAGGGCTTGACCTAGACTTGGCATTTTAACAAGATACTTACCTGCTATTTGCAAATGACGTGCACAGTCTTACTTATTCTATTTTTCATTACTCATGTGACATATTTAACACTATCATAATTTATTTGCATACTTTATCTCCAGTACTGTGATAGTACATATATATATTTTTCTTTTATTACTTGCTGTATTTAATCTCCTGAGTTTTGAACCCAGATTTAGAAGGCGCAGGAGAACCAACCCCAACTGAAGACCTGTACTTCATTGGTCAGACAGAGTGATAGTAGGCCAGTGAAGTCCCTTTTAGAGACCCTTTATATATATATTTGTTTATGTTTCTTTTTGCCACGTACACTGCCTCTCTATTTTGTGTTCATATTTAGAGCAGTGTGCCACTTTATGTAACTAACTCTTTTTATAAGTAAAACCTTTGAGTTTCAGACGTATTATTTCTCAATCTGATTATGACGGTAGTTACGGTTATTTCAAGATTCTGTGACTGTTAGATAATAGAGTATAATTTTAAGTAACATCCTCCGTTTTGGAAAGCAGCTGAAAAAATGGAGATGTTACATAAGGGCTACCCAATACGAGATTAGAAATAATCTCATCCCATTCTTTGTCTTACTAGAGATATATAACCCATCTTCCAGTACTTTTTACACCCAATGGCGAACTTGGCATAGTGCTCCACGAAATGTGGATGGTGTCAGGATTACCCGTGGGAGCTTATCTTTATGAGGAATACTTCCCATTGTTGCAAGAGTTGGATATGCTCAAGGATCAGAATGCCTCAGTATGCATGTTATTGTGGGAGTTAGTCTACCACTTTCACATTAGCATCGACGATACTGGGTCAAAAGGAGCCTTTGTTTAATATAAGAAATGAGTAAAATATTTATTTGCCAATGTTGATAGACCGGAGCTAGTTGATATCAATGCTTCAGTAGGGGAATTTAAGTGGCATTTGGAGCAACATTAAATTCCTAAGAAAGTGTTGAGTGAAGACTAAGAAGGTCTTGTTGCAGGCACTATACTTCTAAGCTATCACTATTAGAGTAGTGTTGACTTGATGCCTGGCGCAATTTTGGTGAGTTACTTGGTTTTATGATTGAAGAGATGTGTGGTTCCTTCTGCGATAAGGGAGTGCCTCACTCTGAAGAATCTTCACACTACTATTTTACTGGCTAGCTGGTGATCTTTAGATTTATTTTCAGCGATGATTTGCAGAGTCCATGAGAGTTTAAGGGATTTCTAGCAGCATTTTATAGGGGGATAGAAGGCAAGTCTGAGGGTTAAAATACCATATGCCTATTTGATGGCATGGTTTGCGACACATTTTGAAGGGTTAATGTTTGGAGGAGCTGGTATTGACAAAGAGGGTCTTCATACTCTCTGTCAATTGGAAGGAAGATCCTGGAAACACCAGTATATAGTGGAGGTAAGGAAAACTATTGATTGTTATTTCATCTATAGATTCTTCGGATTCTTTATTGATATGGACATTGCTGATCTTGGGAGTCTCTTTTGTGATATGGGTCCATTGCTTGCTAAAATATTCTGGTGGCTATAGCGTATTTTCCCTTCATATTTGGTGTACCGAAGCGGCAATACATGTGAGTTGTCGCCATACTTTTCAAGTTGATTTGCCAGGCAATTTAACTATGATCAACTTTATGAAGACAATCCTTATAGAACTTTGGTGCATAAGCACAGTTTAATGGATGGTGTCAGAACTTGGAGGTACTTCATTATGGCTTCTACTGGTGCTACCTTCCCAATGCCAACAATGGATCCTCCATTGTTAACGACTTTGGTTTTTTGTCAGTGGTATAACAAAATCAATACTATCAAATCAGAGTATGATATTTATTATACTAGGTTGGTGCGTTTTCAAAGGCATTATGCTGAGTTTGCTGTTAAATCCAATACTTCCAAGATCGTAGGACTTAAAGAGTACTTAAAGAATTTACCCAAGTTTAGACAATCCGAGGGAAAAGTCTCCTCTAGCAAAGATAAGGAGCATGATGAAGAACTAAAAGACGAAACTGCACCTGCCATGGTTCAATTTGTAAGGGAAGACGAGGGCGATGCACTAAAGAGAGATTCTGATGATGTACCCTCGGCATGTCTTACTCTCCTAAAGGGAAGGCAGGGATAATTGACGATTTCGAAGATCAAGATCCTCCAACTATTACTTCCGAGAATGCATCAGCAATTCTTATGGTCGATATGCCACAGGCTTCTAGTGATATTGCCATTACTTTGCCACCTTTTATTCCTCTAACTATATTCTTGCAGTCGTCGGTGGTCGATACTACTGTTGTTTTCTCTGCCAACACGGCTGAGGAAGATGCTAATGACCCGTGCTTGGGGTAGGTCCTACAATCGTTTAAAATATTGGACATGATTACAGTTTTCAATATGAATGCTAAGGCACCCAATCGAGCATGGATGAAGTTTTGGAGGAGGCCACGCGAGCTAATGTGTCGTGAGGAAGAAGGTGGTAGCTATCCTAAATTCTATGCCTTTGGATCTCTTACTACTTTCTATTAATCCTTCCAATCTTCAGGTTGCGAAGCTTACTTCGCCTCTATCTGGGGAAGCTGCAACTGATATAAGGAAGAACACATCTACAGTCATAATGGCTACAGGTGAAAATGTAAGAATTGAAATTTGTAGCCTTCTTCAGATGCTCCTCCTATTGCTCACGAAGCTACTATTGTACAAGCTCTAGTCATCCATGAGAATCTCCAAAACTTGCCAGAGAGATATGAGAGTCGATGCAGGTTGAGAAAGATGATTCGAGGGGTGAGGGCTAGATGGGTTCTACTTCTGATTAGTATCATATATTGTATTTTTCCTACCATATTTTATTTATTTTTTGTATATAAATAAATACTCCTCGGGTATTTTTAGTTTGTTTTTCAGGTAATCCGATTCATACAAGGAGATGGCATGAATTAGAGCCGGATTAGGAAATAAAGTCTGAAAAAGAGTTTAAAAAGAGCAAAGCTACAAGATTAAAATAATTCAGAGAGTCAAAGTCAAATACAGTCAGGAGATCCAAGAGTAAAAGACACGAGACTCATGCGGAAAAAAATTCAAGCAATGTTATCATAATATTTCTGCAAAATAGCGCATTTTGCCGCCAATTGGAGGCACAAAGAGGGCTCCACATGTTGAGTTTTCTTAGAGGGCTTCGATATAATTTTTTAGTTTTTCAGTTGTATCAGAATTAGGGTTTGATTTTCAAAACCTATATATTGGCCGTATCCTTGTATTGTAGGATTTTTTTTTATGCAGCAGTTAATATAGAATTAGGATATAGTTTGTACTCATTTTTAATTTAATAAAATTAGGGTTTTGTTGAAGGGGTGATGGCCACAATATCACACTCCAGAGGTAATTCTCTTTGTTCTTTAATTTTTCTTTAGTTAATTTCTTTTAATTGCTTTCTAGTTTAGGTTTCTATCGCTTTCTAGATTAGATAAAAATTTGATTTTATTTGTTAGAAATATGAGTAGCTAATTTAGCTTAGCTCTAGGATATAGATGAAGTTAGGATCCATCATGTAATTACTCTCTAGAATTTTCTTCTTAAATAAAATAAACAAAGACATGATTTTTTTATGAAAAGATTAAAATACAAAAACTCATAGATTAATACTTTGATAGATTATACTTGAGTTAAGTTTCTTGATAGCCTATACTTAGTTAGGGTTTGGAATTATTGATTTTTATCTTCTTCATTGAATTATCTAATGATTTACTTTGTTTTTATGCGAAGTAGTATCTTTGATGAGTTATGCTTGCACACCACTTGATAGTTCATGCTTAGATTACTTTAAATAAAGATTAAAACTAAAAGAATACTTTTTTATGATAGAAGAAGATAATATAAGTAAATACATGGTTGGAAACTAGTAGATTCTAAATCCTAGGCTAATTAGAATAACTCTCAACTCCAACTTAGAATCCTTTGTTAATCCATTAGACTATAGAATTAGTGAGAATGCAAAAACACCTAAGATCTCTGTGGAATGATCTATATAGTGCTACAACCGACACTGTACGCTTGTAGTTAAATTTTCACATCAAGTTTTTGGGGCCGTTGCTGGGGATCGATGGTGGTTTTCTTTCTTTTTCTAACGTTTTACGGGTTAACAGTGTGTGTTGAGTGTGCATGGAATAGAAACTGCAAATACAAGAATACAAAAGGGAATAAAAGAGCCTTATTATTGCACTGAAAAAACCAGGGAGGAAAACTCCCTGGTTTTGCCACTAAATAGCGGCAATTGCCGCTATTTAGCGGCAATTTTGATGAGATTTTCCCCTAATTTTTCTCTGTATCTGTATTTCGGGTCTCTGGTTCTGCAAAAAGAAATAAAAAAAAAGATTCAATTTTTTTATCTTTTTTCTTTTCCGTCTCTTTCCCTCTCCACCTTTTTCAAAAAAAAAATTTATTAAAAAAATATTTCAGAATCAAACTGGTTGTTATTATTGTCGTGATCCATATCATAATTATTATCAGTGTCCATGGATAGAAAGTTCGTTAGGATTAGGTCATAATCAAATTCACACCACATATATTGAACCTACAAGCACTTCCTATACACAAAATTAAAATTATGAATGGATGAATTATTCTAATCAGGAGTCGTATCATGAGAGTCCTTCATCTGATCCTTTCTTTATGTACTATTCATCTTCATGTTCTAAATTTAATCATGAACAAGATATTCAATTAAACATGTTAGACGAAAGATTAAAAGCGAGATATGCATGTCATGAGAATTTACCTACAACTCCTTCATATCTATCATCAAATATGTACATAAATCTATCATATCTACCATCAAATTTCACTTAAGATCTCAAGATGCAAAAAATAAGGAAAATTACAATCGTGAGATTGTGGAGCAAGCACGTACAATTGAGGAAGGTATAGAAGGTTTACTAAAATCATCTTCTCAAAATTCATCCTCTCAAACTGCATCTTGTATGGAAGATCTTCTTAAAATAATTTCTCAAACTAAACTTTTTGGAGATCAACCATCTAATTGTTTGAACATATTTTACTCCAACGAGCAACCACTTCAGTCATGTTTTGAAGTAGATATGATTCAAAATGAGTTAAATAATTTTTTGCATGATGAGTCTATACTTCAACATTGTGATCAACCTATTTTAGACCATTGTGAAAATAATTATGAAGAAATTGATGATAAAAAAATTTTGCTTGGTGATTTGTCTCATGATGAGCTTGCTAGTGACATATTATTATTTAATTCTTTTGATGAAAATTGTGAAGAAATTTGTGAAGAACAATTTTTATTCCTTCATAATAACTTGACTAATGATAAGTCCACTAGTATAACATTTTATTTTGAGAATTTTGATGACATGATTGAAGAAAATTTGCATGACAAGCCTATAATACTTGAAGATTGGAAGGAACTACAAAAGAAAGAGATTATTGTACCTAATATTTTAAAAGGGCAATCCAAAATCGAGCTCATGATTTCGTTACATCAAAGTGAGTATGTTATTTCACAAGTTGATAAAACCAAAATACTTACTGTTATGAAAGATGCTTATGGGTCAAATATCGACGATAAAGGTACGATTTCCAACTTCAAAATTTTATTATGAAAAGAAAAGAAAGGTAGAGATAAATTGAGAAAAATCAAAAATAAGATGGAGAGAAATGCCAAATTGATAAGAAAGTTAAGTTCATCCATATCAAAACATAAAAGGACACACTATGAGAGTGGAATGCATCAATAGGTCATAACTGGTTTAATTTTCTAGTAAGTGTATAATATTTAATTTTCTTATTTATTTTACCAGCCTTGGTTCGTGTATGATGGCATACACGAGTTTAGATGTGGGGGAGTGGGTTAGGATATTTTCTTCATATTTTTCTAGGGTTATTATTATTATTTTTTAAAGAATTTTTATTTTATTTTATTTTTAGATTTTTGGGTTTCTTTATTTTACACTTTGGGTGGTTTTTAAGGTAACTAACTAAAATAAATTTAAAAAATACCAAACAATTTATTTATTTTCATCATAAGATCAACCTAATTGCAAATAAAAGGATAAATTTATATTTGAAATTGGATATGAGAGTAGATTGGATGGTACACTTTGAATTTTAAAATTCGAAAATAAATACCGCTAACGGTAATTTTGAGGCAAGTATACATCTATTTTTTACTTCACAATAGTTTATTAGGTTAAGGACAATGATAATAACGATTGAGTCTTCTCTCTCTAAACAAGAAAAAAGAAAAAAGGAAAAAAATAGTGAGAATAAAAAAATGGGGGGCGCCTGGTATTAAGGCAATAGTCTCGAGAGTGATAAAATAATGGGGTGCGCCTGGTATTAAGGCAATAGTCTCAAGAGTGAAAAAAGAGTATGATCCAAGTAATCAGATACTTTGCACTTAAGCAAGTATGAATATTCACATGAAAGGTGAAATATTCTTAAAAAAAAAGAAAAAAAAGTATGATCAAAGTAATCAGGTATTTTGCGTCTAAGCAAGTATGAATATTCGCATGAAAAGTGAAATATTCTTAAAAAAAGAAAAAGAAAAAAATTATTTTGAAAGAGAAGATGAATCATGAGTTAGACTTGGAGTCCAAAACTGAAGTAGACTATCACACGTGCACATAGATGTATAGGAGCCTTTAGATTATCTGTTAGTGGGTATCGAAAAATAGAATTTAAATTTTTTATTAAAATGATAAGTGTATTTGATATGACATTCTATTTGAAAATTGATAATCTAAATGCATTCTTGAGTTTGTATATTAGTGAGATTAATGGATGAAAATATCATTAAAAAAAGGATTTTTCTTTCTTTTGTATATAGTTTTATTTTTCTTGATTTTTGATTATCCTTATTTTTCTTTTCTTTATTCCTTAATCTATTTTGTTTACGAATTTTATGGGTATATTCATTGCAAACCCTCACGAGATAACACTCGTCCACTAGGGTAAACTAGGGATTTAAAGGCTTATTGTATGTATTAAGTGCAATCGCGATTCCTACAAAAGTGTATTAGGATTTTTCTTTTTCTTTTTAGATTTAGATTTTGCTCGAGGAATAGCAAAAGATAGGTGTGGGAGTGTGATTAGTATCATAAATTGTATTTTTTCTCCCATATTTTATCTATTTTTTGTATATAAATAAATACTACTCGGGTATTTTTAGTTTGTTTTTCAAGTAATCTGATTCATACAAGGAGTGGCATAAAATCAGAGCCGGATTAAGAAACAAAACCCGAAAAAGAATTTAAAGAGAGCAAAACTACAAGTTTAAAATAATTCAGAGAGTCAAAATCAAATACAGTTAGGAGATTTAAGAGTAAAAGACACGAGACTCATGCGGAAGAAAATTCAAGCAATGTTATCATAATATTGCCGCTAAATAGAGCATTTTGCTGCCAATTGGCGGCGCAAAGAGGGCTCCACATGCTGAGTTTTCTTCGAGGGCTTCGATATAATTTTGTAGTTTTTCAGTTGTATTAAAATTAGGGTTTGATTTTTGAAGCCTATATATTAGTTGTATCCTTGTATTCTAGGGTTTTTTTTTATACAGTAGTTAATATAGAATTAGGATATAGTTTGTACTTGTTTTTAATTTAATAAAATTAGAATTTTGCTAAAGGGGTGACGGTTACAATACGAGACTCCAGAGGTAATTTTATTTGTTCTTTAATTTTTCTTTAGTTAATTTCTTTTAATTGTTTTCTAGTTTAGGTTTTTATCGCTATCTAGATTAGATAAAAATTTGATTTTGCTTGTTAGAAATATGAATAGCTAATTTAGCTTAGCTCTAGGATGTAGATGAAGTTAGGATCCACCATGTAATTACTCTTTAGAATTTTCTTCTTAACTAAAATAAATAAAGACATGATTTTCCATGAAAAGATTAAAATACAAGAACTCGTAGATTAATACTTTGATAGGTTATACTTGAGTTAAGTTTTTTGATAGTCTATACTTAGTTAGGGTTTGGAGTTATTAATTTTTATCTTTTTCATTGAATTATCTAACGATTTAGTTTGTTTTTATGCGAAGTAGTATCTTTGATGAGCTATACTTGCACACCACTTGATAGCTCATGCTTAGATTACTTTAAATAAAGATTAAAACTAAAATATCACTTTTTTATGATAGAAGAAGATAATAGAAGTAAATACATGGTTGAAAATTAATGGATTCTAGATCCTAAGCTAATTAGAATAACTCTCAACTCCAATTTAAAATCCTTTGTTAATCCATTAGACTATAGAATTTGTGAGAATGCAAAAGTATTTGAGATTTTTGTGGGACGACCTGTATAGTGCTACAACCGATACTGTACGCTTGCAGTTAAATTATCACATCAACTTTCACTATTGACAAAGAGAAGGATCCCTTAATTGAGGATAGCGAGAGCAATGATGATGACCAGATCGCTCCCATAGACACTCTAGTAGAGAAAGGTAATCACCTATCTCAAGACCTGCTGACATATGCACAATAGCCAGAGCCTCACGTATTGATTACTTAAGGCCTTTACTTTTGCTACTTCGCTAGCCATGTATATAATGTATATGTGTTTCTCTTTCATATTTGCAGCTACCATATGCAAATTTTATCATTGCTGCAATATACATTTTATGAGTGATCATGCTTCACTAGAATTTGTGTCATTACACATTTATCTTCTTTCACGCGTGGTAAATACCGCTGCACTTTGGCTAGCCTTAGACCCAGACTAATCATCCGTTATGCCTTTCTTAATTCCTTTCTTTAGGATTTTCCTCTCTTATGAGATGCCCATACTGATCTTGTGAAACATGTTGCGATACTAGTGTTTGACATATATATGTGTGCGCGTGCGCGCATGTGTGTATGTCTGTGTGTATGCATGTATGCATGTATACATACATACATGCATACATGCATGCATGCATGCATACATACATACATACATACATACATACATACATACATACATACATACATACATACATACATATATATATATATATATATATATATATATATATATATATATATATATATATATAGACGTACCGATCGCTCCTCAGAATAGCATGGGCTCACTTATGGGCTCCATTCCTTCATCGAATATTTCAACTCCAATGGAAACATTCGCAGCTCCTACTACAACGGTGGTGCCTCCTATAGTGGACCCTCCGCCTGTTCAGGAGAGCACCTCGGCTTCTCGCATTACCTCTTCACTCGGCTCATTCTCGAATTGAATTTGAATGATTTGATGGTAGGAGTTGTATTTTCACCAAAGCCTGAATGGCTTGTGGTCATGTCAGCATCTATGACAGCCATTCGTGTTAGTTTATTTAGAAGTGTGGAAATCACTTTCTATGAAACTCTACATGGACACCATGATGATCGCTGAGCATGCTCCTCTTGTCTTCCATTTCAAGTGCTACAAATTTGACGAGTTTGGAAGAGTCAACCAATATCAGCCTTGGTTTTGGATTTTCTAGTGGTCAACACTGATTCATAGAATTCTCATTACAGTCTCCCTTCAAGCAAAATAGAGGTAGAATTTTAGCGCCTGATAGGAGAATTCGAGCAAAAGGCTTAAGCTCTTGTGGAGGAATAGGAGGCGGTGGCTCAATCTTTAGAGGAACTAGGCTATCAGATCATGATTTATTATCTAAAGTGAGGGTGGATGACTTCAGTTTGGCTTAGCAGAATCATAACTCGCAAGTTTAAGGGTGGTTTTAGAAGAGTTGATGGCGGAAATTCAAGCAAGTGAGTTAAAAATCCAAGACCTATCCACCCAATATCACAAGATTGACGAGAGATTGTAGTGTGATGCCCCAAATTACATAGTGGGTCTGAATGTGTGTCTCAATATTGGGTAGGGTGTCACCGACAGACATTCTAAATGCTAGAGTGCACGAGACTAATTTTTTTATACAATCACAAGAAAGAGATATGGAAGCACGCAAAAATGAGATATATACCACAAGTTTAAATCTGTCTGCCACAACATTACAAGCATGAAATAACAATATTGATGTGAAACATCTATTGCAAGTACACAGTGTCAGTTGTAGCGCTAATAGGTTGTTCCTACAAGGATCTAAGATGTTTTGCAATCTTACTAATTATATTATCTTGATGAGCTAACTATGAGTCTAGTTTGATGAGATTTGCAATTCTAATTAGTCTAGGATATGAAATCCACTAGTTCACAACTAAATATTATCTATTCGTCTTCCTTTTTTAATAAAAATCTGATCTTTTAGTTTAATTCCTACTTAAAATATCCTAAGTATGAACTATCAAGTGGTGTGCAAGTATAATCCATCAAAAAAGTGATTTTTTTATAGAGATAAATTAAATCGTTAGATGAATTCAACAAAACAAATAAAAACTAGCAACTCCAAACCCTAACTAAGTATAGGCTATCAAAATATTAAAATTAAGCATAACCTATCAAAGTTCTAATCTATAAGTTCTTTTATTTTTATTGTTTCATAGAAAAATCCTATCTTTATTTATTTTTATTTTATAAAGAATATAAATAGATTAATATGAGGTGGATCTCTAACTTCATCTGCATTCTAGAACTAAACTAATTAGCCACTCATACTCCTAATTAAAATGATCATATTTTTTCTAAAAAGGAATTAAAGTTTTTTAAACTAAAAAGCAAGATAAATCTATCTAAAAAGCAATTAGAAGAAAATTACCTAAAAAATAATGATGAACAGAAAAGAATACCTTTGGAGTCGGTATGGCGGCCATCACCCCTTCAGCAAACCCTAATTTTATTCAATAAAATTCGAGTACAAAATTACATCATAAACCCTAGATTACAAGGGTATGGCTAATATATAGACTTCAAAGAATCAAACCCTAATTTGAGTACAAGTGAGAAACTACAAAATTACATCGAAACCCTCGTAAAAATCTCATGACAAGTGGGCCCCACTTTGCCACCATTTGGCACCAAATACTGCTAAACAGCGACAAAAGTTGATCTTCTGGGCTTCAACTTTCTTCTGCATAAATTTTTCTTCTTTTCCTTTGCTTGGATTGACTGTATTGATTTTTGACTCTCTGTAGTATCATGGTCTTATAAGTTTACTCATTTTTAACTCTTTTCTGGACTTGGTTTCCTAATCTGCTCTAAGTTTATACTATTTCCTTGTAGGAATAAGTTTACCTGAAAACACATTAAAAATACCCAAGAAGAATTATTTAAATACAAAATAGATAATATGGAGGTTATAAGTATGCAATATATGGCACTAATCACACTCCAACACCTATCTTTTGCTAGTTCTCGAGCAAAATCTAAACCCAAAAAGAAGAAGAAAAATCCTAACTCACTTTCGCATGAATCGCGATTGCACTTAGTACGTGTAATAAGCCGTTAAACCCCTAAATTACCATAGTAGACGAGTTGTGTCTAATAAGGGTTTGCAGTGAATCTAACCACAAAATTCGTAAATAAGTTAGATTAAGAAATAAAGAATAGAAAAATAAGGATAACCGAAAATCAATAAAAATAAAAATTTATATAAAAGAAAGAAAAAAAATCTTTTTTTAATGATATTTTTTTAATTAATCTCACTAATATACAAACTAAAGAACGCATTTAGATTATCAATTTTCAAGTCAAGCCATATCAAATACACTTATCATTTTAATTAAAAATTCAAATTTTATCTTTCAATACCCACTAATAGATAATTCATTGGCTCCTATACATCTACGTGCACGTGTGATAGTCTACTTCGGCCTTGGATTCCAACTCTAATTTATGATTCATCTCCTCTCTCATAATAATGTTTTTCCATTTTTTAAAGAATATTTCACCTTTTATGCGAATATTCATGCTTGCTTAGGTGCAAAGTACTCGATTACTCGAATCATACTCTTTTTTTCTTTTTCTATGAGGCTATTTCCTTAAATACTAGGCTCCCCCACTTTCTTCTTCTTTTTTTTTCATTTCCAAGGCTATTGCCTTTAATACCAGGTTCACCTATTTTTTTTTTTGTTTAGAGATACAAAACTACTCAATTGTTATCATCTTTATTTTTAACCTAATAAACTATTATGAAGTAAAAACTAGATGTATACTTCCTCAAAATTACTATTAACGGTATTTATTTTGTAGATTTTAATCTTTTATATAAAATTCTTAGTGTATCATCCAATCTACTTTCCTATCAAATTTCAAATCTAAATTTATTTTTTATTTGAAATTACGTTGATTTATTGAAGAAAATATATAATAATTTTTTTACTTTTGTTTTTCTTTTTCTCAGTTTTTTTAATTAGTTACCCTAAAAACTATCCCAAGTGTAAAATAAAGAAATTCAAAAATCTAAAAATAAAATAAAAATTCTAAAAAAACTAAAAATCCTAGAAAAACACGAAGAAATACCCTAACCCACTCCCCCACACCTAAACTTGTGTATACCCTCATACACGAACAAAGGATGGTAAAATAAATATGAAAACTATTGTACAAATACTATACAAATAATGAGAGTCGTACAAAATACGATCTCAATATCATCACTCTATTAACGCATGAAAAGCGATTACGACCTCTCGACTCCTTCCCACTTTTATAGTGTGTGCGTTTTAAACGTAAAGTGGGTACATTATTGTATCTCATCATCCTCCTACAAGTCACGAAATTACCTGTCTTTATCTTATGCCGCCCTCATTTTTTCTTTGTCCACATGTAAGTATTAATAATTGGGTTAAAGAATTCTTCATTATAACCTGCCAATTATCATTAGTAACAAGCACACATGTAGAAATATCGTGACGTGAAAATATGATCAAGTGAATGTGGTGGTGACCCTTCTAACTCATGAAATAATGCAAGCTTCTCTGCAAACAAATCCTCAAAAATTTGCTATAAATCAATGACACACTTGCACAAGTATCATCATACATAGAATCAATATGTGCCAATTCATCTAATAATATGAGCTCATCATCGAAAATTTACTCAAATGAGGGTTCATCATCAGTGCAAGAGGTAGAATGAGAGTTTAAACTGTGAATCATATTTACCTCAATGAGATAGCTCATTGTGTGCTCATCGATATTGAATATGTTCAATGCCATAGTCATATTCCCAAATGATACTTCATGAGGCCACTCCTACAATCAATTAATATGTTTGATATTGCAAGGAACAGTCTACCCAAGATAACATAAATTTAATTTCGTAGATTAAAAATCGTCTCAGTTTCTAAGACAATGAAGTCTACAGAAAAGATAAACTCACGAACTTTAATGAGCACATCTTCAACCATACCAAGTGGTCTGTTGATCGAACAATTAGCTAGTTGTAATGTGACCTTAGTAGGTTGAAATTTTTCTAACCCCAGTTGCTGATAAATAGTATAAGGAAGCAAGTTGACACTTGCCCCTAGATCAAGCAATGCTCTATCAAATGTAGTGTTCCCAATGGTGCATGAGATTGTGGGAGAACCTGAATCTTTGTATTTGACAGGTAAGGAGTTAGAGAGGATATGCGATATATTTGCAGAAAGAAAAACTTTCTCAGGAATATTTCTCGCTCGTTTCTTAATACACAAATCCTTAAGAAACTTGGTATAAGTAAGAACTTGTTGTATAATATCAAGGAGTAGAATATTAACATTCACTTGCTGAAATGTTTCAAGAATATTCTCTACTTGCGGTGAAGGCTTCCTAAGCCGATTGGGATATGGTGCTTTCGGCTTAGGAAAAGGTTCTTCCAAGTGAGCATGTGATGGTAATGGAAATAGATGTGGAGAAAGAGATGAAAAAGATGGTGTAACCTGTGAAATAGTATGAGTGATATCATGGGGTATGGCTACATTATTGTCCACTTGCTTGCCAGATTTGAGGGTGTGAATGGCATTGCATTGGTGAACATGGGATGAAACAGACTGAGATGAGTTAGAGTTGGACTTCATTATTGATTGTCTCAAAAAGGTACCTGGCCCCTGCTCACTCAGCTGCGTGGCTAACTGTCCAACCTGTTACTCTATATTCTTGATCGACTGAGAACTTACAAGAAATTGTTAGTCGGTCCATTGTATAAAGTCAGTAGATACTTTCATTAAATTTTGCATTTGTGTGTCTAAATTAGATGTCGTCATGAAAAGATTCTCCACATTCCTTTCAAGTGTCATTAGCCATCTATCATAATCATTGTTAGACCCCTACTGTGAATATGATTGATTATGTGCAAGTGGTTTGTTCTGGTTGTTTCCTTGATTCGTAACATTTGGGTGTTGATATACACCTTTAGGTCCTGAGAACTGGCAATTGACTGGAGGCTACATGTTAGGGTTATGAGCTCCCTGATATTGCCCTTGACCCTATGAGAGATTTGGATGGTTCCTCCAACCAGAATTGTATGTAGGAGCATAAGGATTGTTTATTAGTCTTAGATATAAGGTGTTCTCCTGCTCAAGTGTCGGACTTATGGAATTCACTAACAGTGAATACTCCTCCGTAACATGATTTGGAGTTCCGCAATTAAAATATATGGGACCTTATATTTGATTGACTTGACCCAATGGTGGAGCACTAGGAGTTTCCAACGCCTCAATTCTATGTATAAGGGCTGCAATCTTAGTTTCGGCAGCTATAGAATTGTCAACGCTATGGATCCCACACTTATACGCAGAAGTTGATGCATTGGGTTTCTCAGCGGGACTCTCCCACTGTATAATTTTCCACGATAGGTCCTCAAGGAAGTCTCATGCTTCATCCTTATTCTTTCTCATAAACTCCTCCTGACACATGAACTCAAGAAGAGTTTTGGACATGTAATCGAGTCCTTCGTATACGATTTGACACAACCGCCACTTTTCTATCGCATGGTGGGGGCACTAAGCTAACAAATCTTTAAACCATTCCAAGTATTTCTAGAAATGTTCTCCCAGCACTTGACGGATTGATTGGTTTAATTTTGAATTATTACCGTCTTGTGCGTTGGATAATACTTCTTAAGAAATAATACAACAAATTCATCCCAAGTAGTGATTGAATCAGTAGGCATACTATACAACCACTTTTTAGTATTATCTTTGAGAGCGAATGGGATGAAGCGGAGTTTAATTGCGTCCTCTGTTAAGTTTTGCAGTTTAATCATCATGCATACTTTGTGAAATACACTGATAAAAATATATGCATTCTCAGAATAAGAACCAGTGAATTTAGGAAGCATGCTAATATATTGCGGCTTCAATTCATAGTGATTACCCGTTGCGTGTAGGAGTTTGATGCATGATGGCAATGATGTGTGCAACGGGTAACACCGATCCTGAAGGATCGGGATCGGTTGGTCCACCTTATCTCCCATGAACAAATCTGATCCCACTAATTGACCAAATTGATCACGGGTCTAATGTGGCATGAACCAGTGACCGTGGATGTGTGAGTTTCCTAAACTAATGAATGAAATGAGGTGTGGCGAAAATAAAAAGGTGGAAGAGATATGATCAAAGAAAAGATGTGATTCCTACTGCGTTTTTTAAAATTTTTTTTTTTACAAAAACAGAGAACCAAAACACAAAACTGGAGAAAATTTAGGGTCAAAAATCACTTGGGCTGCAACTATTTGGTGGTTCTTGCCGCCAATTAGCAGCAGAACCAAAGAGATTGTCTTTCTGGTTTCTGCTACGCAACTCTGAAGCTCCTCTGATCCCTCTTATCTTCCTGTATCTGCACTTTCTGGCTCCTGCACACTCAGCACACACTATTAACCAGTAAAACATTACAAAAGGTAAGAAAACACTGTCGATCCCTTGCAACGGTGCCAAAAACTTGATGTGAAATATCTACTGCAAGTACACAGTGTCAGTTGTAGGCTAACAGGTCATTCCCACAGGGATCTAAGGTGTTTTACGATCTTACTAATTCTATTATTTTGACGAGCTAAGTATGAGTTTCTAAATCGTTTCAAGACTTACTTTCCTAATCCAACTCTGATTTATGCCATCTCCTTATAGGAATATGTTTACCTGAAAATACACTAAAAACACCCGAGTAGATTATTTAAATATAAAAAAAGATAATATGGAGGTTATGAATATGCAATATATGATACTCATCAAATATCCAAAAACATGTATATGGAAATGATATTGTGTACACTAAAAGGTTATTCATGTAGAGTCAAGTATAATATTTGAACAGAACAACATAAGTACTGAATATATACAAGAGTGTCCAGATATCACGGACAAAACTAGAAGTAGGATATATATATATATATATATATATATATATATATATATATATATATATATATATATATATATATATATATATATATATATATGCATATACAAGTCAAAATGATAAATACACAAAAGAGATGAAGATTATACAAGAAGATGCTTATTAGCGTTCGACCTACTCCTGAAAATGTGGATCCTCGAAGGATTGGGTCCTCCTCTTCCTCGGCTACCACTATCACAGAATGTTGACCTAGATTAAAGGGTTAAAATTATAAATTTAGATTTAATTTGATTATTTTAATTTGATATTTGTCCAAAAGTTAGCCGATCCGGAATAATTAAAGCAAAATATAAAAAAAATTTTGAATAATAAGATAAAAGGTTTCTGCTATGTGAAATTTGAAATTGAAGACTAGAATGAAAAATATAAATCAATTTACTCATTATCCGTCAATATTAGTGTCCGGACTAGTACAAACGATACGAAATAAACTAAGACATGAACTTAAGATTAGGGTCATTACAGACTATCCACTGAGCAAATAATTTCATTCTTGAAATTTAAATCAAGAATGGAAGATAACAATAAGATATATTATGAAGCCTTAATGGTTTAATAATAAGTTCAAATCCTATAGTAATCCACATGTCTCTTCAATACTCGGGTAAGTAGAGAAAGTTCTCGTTAAGTATAACATGACAATATCTCTCTATGGAGTATTCAATACCCATAGTACAATGTTAACATTTGATGAAATTGATTGGTAGAGAAAATAACTATATTTCATGTTTTAATCTAAAAATATTAACTTTGTATATATTTCTAACGATATATACAAAATTTCACTGAAGTATAGATAGGGAATATAACCTACATGTATGGGTTTTTTTTTAATTTGATATTTAAATGCATTTATAGGTCCTATGCTATCCTGTATCCAACCTGTGATCCCATATATTATCATATTTGTGTTCCTATATATACCATTTGATAAGATATATCATCGGTATTTGGACAAGTCGGATAATCTGGGACAAGGTTCCAACAATAAAATAAGAAGCACATTTCATCTATAGAGGACAAGGACAGAATCAAGCTAGAAACAAAGGATATGATGTAGAAAAGATAAGAAACAAGGAAATGTTAATGGATATCGTTTGCATGGATATGACATAATCCTAAGGTCATAAGTCAAATATTAAAAATAATTGTTGCTCTGGCATCACTATGTGATGCCCTAAATCACACTGATGGGTTCGAGTGTATATCTCAATGATAGGTAAGGCATCATTGGCGGGTACTCTCAATACCGAAATGAAAGAGACTATTTTCTTTTTATACAATCATAGTTAAGAGATATGGAAGTGCACAAGCATGAGATATATATAATAGGTCTAAATCGATCTATCGCAATATCACAAGCATTAATATAGTAATATCCCAAAATATATATATGAAAATGATAAGCAATATGTATACCAAAAAGTTATTCATGTAGAGTCGAGTACAGTATCTGAATAAAGTAATATAAGTACTGAATATACACAAGAGTGTCTGGATACCATGTACAGAACTAGGAAGTATAATATATATGCGCATACAAGCCAAAATGATAAGTATATAAAAGAGATGAAGATACTATAATAAACTGGCTACTTGCGCTCTTGAAAATATGAATCCTCGAGGGGTTGGTCCTCCTATTCCTCTTTACCACAATCTCGTCTAGTAAACCTGGTGTGTGATAATCTTAGGGGTCAGAATCCAAATAAGAATACAAACTATACTTGTTTCATGTTATAGAAACCATATCAGTATTGCACGCTAGTAGAAACGATATAAAAGATGTATGCAAATGCATCATGAAGTAGAAAGTATACTAACTATAACTTGAATCATGAATTATATGGTATGCAAAATGTAACATGATTAAAGTATGCTAAATATAATATGAATCATGATGAACATAAATCAAGCAATAAGATATGCCAAATATAGCAAGAATTATGTGGTGCATGGTATGCATAATATAACATGATCATGCATATAAATCATGAAGTAGATAGTATATATAGTATAATAAGATCAAGTAAATAGATGGAAATTCTATCTTATTAGTTTGGAACTGAATGGTAGGAGTAATCATTTGTTTCAGAAATGTACCATGCATATCCGGTACCATGAGTACAAATACCGGTCTTCATACAGACCGGTTTGCCACTAAGCAAACAAATACTGAAATTCTAAATTACATGCATTCCCGAGATCATGATATCAAACATCGGTCTCTACATGAGCCGGCTTGCACTAAGCAAAATTAGAACCAATGGTGCCAGTTCACAGATCAACGGATGCATGCCAAACAAAATAAAATACTCCAAAATATATTTTGTATTCCACAATTCATTTCTTCTATACCCACAATGTTGTATATATTAAAAATCAATGTATCAATATAATAAATGTGATAAGATGAATGCATCAATAGTTATGTGGATATGAAACGATACACAAGCCAACATTCACAAGTACAAGAGTTATAATACAAGTTCATGTGTATAAGGTATCATTTCTAACCAAGAATAATATGTACAAGTAATATCATGCATAAACAAACACGTGTGCATATATATCATATCATTGTCAAGTGGCATATGTACAAATTTGATATAAATGCCTAAACATGAGCTGTGATAAATTTAAACTCATCATTTATAGGTAATAACAAGATTAGTTAACATGTGCATGCTAGTATCATATCATACATCAATTGGGACATACACGGACGTAACATATATGCCTATGGTGTAGTAATTCAATGGACAGTCAGATTTTCACGTCTTATTTGATTAGGATAAAAATAGAATTAGAGAGTAAAATTTTGTATGTTTGTAGAGAATTCAATCATCTTTCCCATAAATCTTAAATGAGCTTAATTGGAGTTTTATATAAATATTATGGTTGTTGTACTATAGATCTGCTATAGACCTAGTACAATAAAGAATTCCAGATTATTTTTTACTAAGAGATTTAGAGGTTAAGATCCTCATCAGTTCTCTATAATTAAGTTATCTTCCTTATGAAACTTAAATAAGCTCAATTGGAGTTTTAAAGTAAAAATTATGCCTATTTTACTATAAACTTGTTACTGCAGAACTACTGACCAGGTGCAACAATTGATGGATTTCTACGTTATTTTTTATTAGGTAAATGGCTAAATTATAGTTCGCTGCAGTTGGATGAACTATAGTTTAATGAATTATATTTCTAATGACACTAGAATAATGTCAATCAGAGTTAAAATGCAAAACTTACGATAGTTCTAAAATGGACTACTATGTATACATGAACATAAATATATTTTGTGCATATATAATATGCATGGGATGATATATGCAACGAAACTTAAGATAAATACAAATTTAAGCATATAATCTTGAAAAAGGTTTGATAATACTCTGATATCATATATTAGGTGATTGCATCAAGAAATTATAAATTTAAAGGATTAGAGACTGTTTCTTACCTCTTGCTGAACCAAAAGGGTTTGATAATACTTCTAATATTATATATTAGGTGATTGCATCAAGAAATCATAAATTTAAAGGATTTAAGAGTGTATTCTTAATTCTTATTGAACCAAAATCGGTTGTTGAACCAAAATCGAAATATAGTGATACGATTACCCTTTAAAGATTAAGAAATCTCCCAAAAATCACTCCATGGAGGAAGCACAGATACTGAAGAAGATATCCCCTCATGGGTAGAGAAGTTTAGATCTTATTTGAAGAATGGAATCATAAAAATAAAACTCATAGAGCAATATAGTGGATTTTTCAGCCTACTCTCAGGCTAAATATTTAGCAATTTATTTGAAAGAATTGGATATGGAACTAGAGTTGGAGTTTTGAAGAGAAAATGAAGAGAAATACGAAAGGAAAAAGTTTGATTTTTCTTAAAATTTTTTGAATTGATTTGATGGATCAAAAAGCTACTAAAAAATAGATATATTGTAATGTTAAAAACCTTTAAACTTCATCTTAATTACAAGTTTATCATTACGTCGATTTCTATCTAAAATTAATCAAATAAAAATGCTAGGCTATTGAAGATAAATATGAGGTGGGAAAATGGTTAAAATTCAAAATTTATATTTAGTTTGATTATTTTAATTGAATATTTGCCTAAAAATCGGTCGATCTGAAATAATTTTTAAAAAATATAAAAATTCAAAATAATAATATAAGAGGTCCCCACTCTGCGAAATTTGAAATTGAAGACTAAAATAAAAAATATAACTTAATATACTTAGTATCCATCCGTATCAGTGTTCGGGCTGGTGCAGATGATATGAAATAAACTGATACAAGAGTTTAAGAATTAGGGTTGTTACAGATTACCACTAACAATGATTTTGTCCTTAAAATTTAAATCAAGAATGGAAGATAACAATAAGGTATATTGTGAAGTCTTGATGGTTTAATAATAAGTTCAAATTCTAGAGTAATCCACATATCTCATGAATACTCGTGCACGTAGAGAAAGTCCCCGTTAAGTATAACATGACAATATCATCCCCGCGGAGTATTCGATCCAATGTAGTACAATATTATTTAATGAAACTGATTGGTGGAGAAAATAACTAAATTTCATAATTTAACATAAAAATATGTACTTTGTATATATTTCTAACAAAATATACAAAATTTCACTGAAGTATAGATAATGAATATAACCTAAATGTATGGCTTTTGTTTTAATTGGACATTTAAATGCATTTATAGGTAATATGTTATCATGTATCCACTCTATGACCTTAGATATTATCATATTGGCATTCCTACGTATAACTATATGATAAGATATGCTATCAGTATTTGGACACATCGGATAATCTATGACAAACTCTTAAAAATAAAATAATAAGCACATGTCATTCATAGAGGACAAAGATGGAATTAAGATCTAAAATAAAGGATATGATATAGAATAAGATAAGAAAATAATAAAATGTTAATGGATATTACTTGCATGAATGTGACAGATTCCTAAGATCATTGATCAAATATTAAAAATAATGGTTGCTCTGATACTACTATGTGACGCTTCAAATCATATTGGTAGGCCGAATATGTTCCAATAATGGGTAGGGTGTCATCAGTGGGCACTATTAATACAAGAGTGCACGAGGCTATTTTTTTCATTCATCATAGGTAAGAGATATGAAAGCATGCAAATGTCAGACATATATAACATTTCTGATTTTTTCTGCCACAACATCATAAGTATTAATATAGCAATATATATATATATATATATATATATATATATATATATATATATATATATATATATATATATATATATATATATAGAAATAATAAGTAAAGTGTACATTAAAAAATTATTCATATAGAATCAAGTGCATTATCTGAGCAGAGTAATAAAAATATTGAATATATATAAGAGTATTTGGAAACCGCGAACAGAACCAGGAAGTAGGATATATCTGCACATACAGGCAAAAATGATAAATGTATAAAAGAGATAAAAATCCTATAATAAGCTAGTTACTGATTCTCGGCCTACTCCTGAAAATGCAGATCCTCGAGGGGTTGTCTTCCTCTTTCTATGCTATCACTGTCTCCGCTAGTAAATTTGGAGTGTAATAATCCCAAGAGTTAGAACCCAAACAAGAATACAAATTCAAACTCGTGTCATTCTATAAAAACCATATCAGTGTGATATGTTAGTGGAACAATATAAAAGATGTATGAGAAATCATCATGGAGTAGAAAGTATACAAAATATAATTTAAATCATGAATTATATGATATGCAAAATATAACATGATTAAACTATGCTAAATATAACATGAATGGTGATGAACATAGATGAAGTAACAAGGTATGCCAAATATAATATGAATTATGTAGTATATGGTATATATAATATAACATGATCATGCATATAAATCATGAAGTAGATGGTGTATATAGTATAATATGATCAAACAAAAGGATGTAAATTCTATCTTATTAGTTTAGAACTGAATGGTGGGAGTAATCACGTGTTCTAAGAGTGTACTGTGCATAGCCACTGCCACAACTACAAATATCGGTCCTTACACGGACCAATCCGCTGCTAAGCAAACAAATAGTGGAATCCCAAATCTCGTGCATATCCAGAATCATGATCTCAAACACCAATTTCTATGAATGACATGTTCTATGACCGCCTAAGCAAACTTAGAACTGATAGTGCTAGTCCACAGATCGGCGAATACATCCCAAACAAAATAAAGACTACCACAATACATGTTCCATTCCACCATTCATTTCCCCTATGCCCACTGTTCGCCATAAAATTGTAAATGATTCTCTATTGAGCTTTTCAATAAAGGGTTACAATTTCAACGGTTTTCCATTTACAGAAGATGAGGAAGAATTAATGTTGCTCTCCGTTGACACCCCGCACAAACTCTTTCAATTGGCAAAAAGACTCTTGACTTCTGATCACAAAGGATAGCTTAAGAAGACGATGATCGATCTCTTCTCTTTCTGTTTTTCCACTTTTTATAGGGGTTTTAGGGCAACGTCTCCGTCGCATTCGTTCGACCGCTAGCCCCACTACTCGAGAAGTATTGTCATATTCGTTAGGTAGTTACCCCAACTATCTAAATAATGCCACTACATTCGTTCGGCAGTTGGCTCCACGATCCGAGGTGGTAATTTCTCTTATTCGGGTTAGGTGACTTTGTATTAAACCCCTCCCCAGAAGCTACGTAAATCTCAACTTTAGATTCACGGATCTGTTCTGTCATTGCTTGGTTGAGAATCTCGAACTTTAGGTTCGCGGATCTGCTGAGTTGCAGACCTCAAACCCTAAATTCGCGGATCTGCTTTATTTTTGACAGATGGCTCCAGAATTTTTCATCAACAAAACCCCCTCCAAAGTTTTCAAAACTCTCATGATCCTCTGAGGTGTTTTGGAATACTTTGGATATAACATTCTCTTTTGATGCGACGTAAGATTCTGTATTAGAATCACCATCCTCTATATTTCTGAGAGTGCAATTCTGTATTAGAACTTTCAATTGAAGGCAGTATGATCCTGTCTCAATGTTTTGAACTCCCATTTCAAAAGGAATACGACTCTGTATTATAGCTGTGAACTTGCTGCTTTTGAAGGAAAATGAGACTATGTGTTAGTGCCGCGATTTTCAACTCTTGAAGGAAAATATGACTTGTTATTAGGGTCGTGAATTTTCATTTCGAAAGGAACGCGACTCTGTATTAGGGTCATGAACTTTCATTTTTGAAGGAGAAAACGACTCTGTATTAGGGTCGTGAACTTCCCTTTTTGAAGGAGAAAACGACTCTGTATTAGGGTCGCGAACTTTCCTTTTTGAAGGAAAAAATGACTCTGTATTAGGGTCGCGAACTTCCCTTTTGGTTGAGGAAATCCGGAAGGCGGTTACTTTATATGGCGTAGGAATTGAGATGTTCTCTGAGCCGCATTAAATGAAAAGGTACTCACGAGATTCGGACTAGAGATCACGTCCATCCGAAGATCTCGACCGTCAAATCATCTGTTATATAATCTCGGTTTCTTGGAATAGGGCATTTCTAACTTCTTTCTGAGAAATTTGAACTCTATTCTTCTCTTCAAGGTTTTCAAGGCTTTTCATCTTCGGCCTCCGTTAACCTCCGATTTTTCTCATGAGAGATTTCTTTAGTCTGCAAAAGATGCCGAAGAAAGTTTCCTCAACTGATGCTTCTTCAAGCGGTCATCGGGATCCTCGGACCATTTCTAGTGCCACAGTGGTTCGGCAGGAACCCTTAGTTGGAAGTAATTCTCTTACTTTACATTAAAAGACAATTCTTTTTATAGAAAGTCCCTTTTTCTTTTGTTTTGATCCCAAAACTTTCTTTGTAGTTGATTACGCTTTAAACCCCTGGCCGAAAGACCATTATTTTAGTTTTTCAGGCGGCTATGACGGGAGGAGGGAGTTTAGGTTCGGCCAAACTTTTTCAAGTTGCACCGCTTCTGGTAGCCAAGAAAGGAAAAGCAAAATTCTCAATCCTACTTGCCCGATATTGGGAGAACTGATGGCCACTGCTCCTTTTGAAGGGGAAAATCAAATTTTGTTGAACAAACCTGCCTTCCTATTTGTGGATCACCTTCGGCACCCGACGATGGTCTGGATGACAGAGATTACAAATGGCTCCGCCAAGTTAATGGTCATAACTTGTTTCTTCCCAACATTGAGAGATCTTACCTGTTTCTATTTTTTCAATCTCTTTCCATTTCTAAACAAATGGATTGATATTTAAATAGACCGCAAGATGGTGTCTTGCTAGGAGCATTTAATTCAAAAGGTGCTTTCCCTCGTTGTACTGGAAAGTATTTTTGCGGATTGTCTCCAGGGTCTTTCAAACAGGATTTTCCTATAGGTGAAACACCCATAGTTGCCCAAACTTTCCTGCACCGGTTTGTTAATACACAAGGAGAATTTCCAGTCCATGACTTCCGTCCTCTGGGATGGGTTCACTGTTCTTCGAAAGGGGAGTGGGCAATCTTGATTGACTTCTTTCTGAGAGCTTTCAGATATCAGCTTCAGCATGCAAACCTTTACCGTGCCATTAGGGTGGTTCAACACGGCATTCCTGCTAGTCGATTCCATTTCTTTTTCTTGTTGGAATTGTATAATCCTGATACTTGTACAGTCTTCTCTCCCCGCGGTGAATTGGGTTTCGCCCTGCATGAGATGCATAAAATCTCAGGGCTACCTATGGGAGACATCCCATATGAAGAGTATGTCCCTACCGGGGAAGAGTTTTATTTGTGAAGACTCAAGACCCAATGGTTTATGCCACTTATTGGGAATTGCTTTCCCACTATAACATTTGTACTCATATGTCTGGCACTCGCAGTGTAAAGCATAAGAAGTGGCTGCAATATCTTCTTCCGAATTTTTCAAAAAATAAATCCGATTTTACCCGTCTCCCTCCAGTTTCTAAAAATGAGGTGGAGAGAAGGATTGTCAACTTCGGGACAGATACTTATATTGCCGAATCTGACGAGATTGTCTTCAAAACTGGAACATCCTTTGAAAGTTTTCACTACCAAACTCTTCAACCTTTATTTGATCTAGTTTTTCTTGCAGGTTATTTGATGCTTTGGTTGAAGAAATGTGTGATTCCTTCATAGGATACCATACCCCATTAGAGCGATATTCCCGGCTGTCTTGATAGTGTTTGGTCGGCGGCTCAGCTTATTGCCCGCGATGGTGTGCAGTATCCAAAGAGGATTGAGGAAGCTGCTAGATAAGTTCTGTAATGTCAAGAAGGAGCAAAACATCAGAGGGGAGTTGATTTCTAAGACTCCCAATTTGCGCGTGGAACTTCCTTATACTTATTTGATCGCATGGTTGGTCTTGCAGAGTCCCACCCTAATGAGTCCTGCTGATTCGCAGGTAGATTTGAGTGCTCCCAAAGTACAACATTATGAGAGATCGAAGTGGAAAGGGGGCTATATGGCTGCAATTCACAAGAGTCTTCGCTATCACGTGAACTTTGAGTTGTTCAAATGTTTCCCCTACTTTCCAAATGCTGGATATGGGGAGGAATTTGCGGATGTTGCTAGTGTTGACAAATTTACTGTTTTGTCTCTAGGATGTTTCTGGTGGTTAATAAATATCTGTCCAGGACACCTGGTTCTCCGTTTGGGGAACCACTGTTATATAGAGCCTTATTATCCGAATCGCTTTGCTCGATAGTTTAGGTATGATCAGCTCTATGTTGGTAATCCCAATAAGAAATTAAGTTTTGCCAGAAATTTGATCGAAGGAGCTCGGGCTTAGTTCCACTTCATCGCGAGTGGTGCTCAAGCCAGATTCGATCTTCCACTCAAGACTCCGAGCTCGTATATGAGTTTCGGTTTCTGCAAATAGTATGTGGATGCTAACTCCGCCCCTCAGAATTTTAACACCAATCTTACTTGTTTGAAAGATATTAGAGCATGGTATGCTCGGAAAATGGAGACTGGCAGTACGAAGGTGGATGGAATGGAGGACTTCAGAGCAGAATGTGGCTCGGAAGACTTGGAACCAACAGTCTAATAGAGGGAGGAATGTGATAGTGCGGTGATCCCATCTGCCCAACCTGTTTGCCTTGATGTTTCTCCACTTTTGACGCCAAAGGAATCTTCTCCTCAGCCAAAATATCCTCCAAAGAAGCTTTTGTACAAACGGAAGAGGTTGAGGCGTCTTAGTGATTTGCCTACCACTCCGCAGGACATACCATTTGAAGCTGGTTTAGCTCTGAAAGTAGTTGCGGAGGAACCAGGGGAAAATGAAGATGACTCGACTCTAATTCTTTGTTCTTCCAAGAAACGTCGAAGTCAAGGGCCTGTCTTCCGTAATGACTCTACATTGGTGACTGCTCCTACCTCTTCTGCTCTTCCTGTGCAAGAAGATTCTGCATCCCCCGCTCACCAGACTGTTGTGAGTGATGAAGTGGTTGCTCTGCCTGATGCTGCATAAGAAGAGTCTGCATCCCTCGCTCACCAAGTTGCTGTTGAGAATGGACCGGCTGCCCCTTCTTCTACTGCACAAGGTGGTTATGCGACCCTTACTCATCAAGTTGTTGATGATGAGGTGGAGATAATTGGAGAAGTAACCACATCAGATTTCCCTAAAGTAGCGTCTCTTCCAACAGATCATGATGATTGGGGAGATGAAGATAATCTTAGCAGTAGAGATCTTGGTTCTAGTACTCCTCCGTCAGATCACGATAAATATGTCTACTTGAGTGAAGACGTTCGAGCCGAGGTGTATGGACCTGTAGAATCGAGTGTTCATCCTTCAGGTTCACCTTTATACTTTATCCATCTTTCTGAAATTCTGCCATTATTTAACGATACTGTAACATTCAATCGTCAACTCCTTCCTTTTTAACAGCTCTTGCTTTGACTCCATCTTCAAAGCATATGGTTATAGACGACACTCTGCAAGATAGCACCATTGCGGAAGTCCTTACTGAAGTAGCCTGTGGGGTGATTGAGACCACTGTTTCCGCAGCCAATATTTCTGAAGTAGCGGTTCTTCCAATGGAAACCGCCACCTATATCGTTCCGACTACAGTCGCTGCAACCATTGTTTCTACTGAGTGTGTGGAAGTTGCTATTTCTAGTACTGGTGCTACTGATTCTCTGCAGCAGAGTACAGTTCAAGATACACCAGCTCTAATTGTTGCTGATTCTTCCCATGCAGAGGTTGATGCTTTTGAAATTAACCCGTTGAAGGATACAGTGGAAACCTTTCTCCACTTTCTGGATCGTTGTATTGAGCATATACTGAAAGGAGCTTCTTTTACTTCTCTTGCCAATATTCTTCATCTTTACTTGACTGGTATAGTCAGTATTGGTGGGGAGGAAAAAGCTGCTCCTTACAGGCTTATGATAGTTCAACTTTAAAGCTACACTGAATCTTTGTCAAGATTGCGGAGTGCTGACAAATCTGAAGTAGTTGAAGCTACCTTCCATAAGCTGATGGAGGAGCAACTTGGGTTCCTGAAGGAGTTCAAAGAGAAAGTTGATACTTGCAGGGTTTCCTTTGAAAAGAGCCAATCAGACAGTCAATCTCTAAACTTCCAAGTAGAGACTTCTGCCTCGGTTGTCAAGAATCATGACCAGGCCATTATTAGGACCCAGGAGTCCATCGCTAAAGCCCAGGCTTTCTTAGCTAAGATTACTAAGGAACGCGATGAGTCAATGACGAGTCTTACGAGCTTATCCAGACAACAGGATAATGTGATAAAAGATCTTCAGGCGATGCAAGCCGAACTAGAGGCACTGAAGACCGCTTCAGCACAAAGTACTATTGCTAGTGAAGAGGAACTGCGTCGCCAACCCACTGTTCAAGCTTATGAGATCATCCAGCAGGAAATTAGTGATGTTGAAAAGAAGATAAAGGCCCTCTTAAATCATCGAACTGTATAAGAAAATCCTTTTTTTTAGTCCGAGTTTTTGTAATCTCTCTTAAAATTTCTCTAACTTTTACTTTTCATGACATGTTTTATCCTTCGTATAGTAAACATGATTTTGCACTTCAGAATTGCTACTTCGCGTTTGTCTTCAGAGACTTGTGTCAAACTTGTTATCTTGTGCTTTGAAGCCCGCGAATTTACGCAGGATCTACGGTATCTGTGTATCAGGCATGTTTGTACATCTGAAGACCGCAACTTTATATTAGAAAGATTCTTTCCCATGTTAGATGTACGCGACCTTCATGAGCTTTCGTCAAGTTCTTCTTTGAGTTCATCCTTTGGACAGAATAATTCTCTGCTCCCTACCGTAATTTGCTTTTTAGCATGTTTGGGTTAGGCCAATGTAGCAGCTAAGGAAGCATAGCTATTCCGATGGCATTTTTCATGGCTGACATAGAAACCATCGAAACTATCGGCTATCTTAATTACTGTGCGATAATACGGCAAAAGGCCTTCATGTTTGACTTCATATTCTCCTTTAACTTGGTTTACGACAAGTTGAGAATCTCCATATGCTTCCAAATATTTGACCCCCAATTATTTAGCTATCTTTAAGCCGATTAGGAGGGGATTATACTCCGCAACATTATTGGAGCATGGGTTTGTTAACGAGTAAGCTCGAGGAATGATGTGATTGTAAGGAGAGACGAAAACAACCCTACCCCTGCTATCATTTTTTCCTCAGATCCCATTCGAGAGGCGCCATCGAAGAAAAGTTGCCATACATCTTTCGTGACAATATTTACTGCCGAAAACTCTTGCAAGATGCCTTCTTTTAGAATCGGACCCCATTCACCCAACTCTCCAGGAATTTCTCCGCACAACTTCGAGGATGCCGGGATTAGGTGCTCGGCTAGGAAATCAGCTACGGCCTGTCCCTTAATAGATTTTTGCGGGACAAAATGCATATCATATTGTGATAAAAAAATAGCCCAATTAGATAGCCTTGAATTCAACGACCCGGGTTTAGTTTTCTGTACTCCAAACACTAAAGCTAAACATTCCTTCTCCACTGGGTTATATCGGTGTTCCGCCTCGATCATCATTCTGCTGAGCTAATAAATAGCTTGTTCGTGACCCATCTCATTTTTCTGCGCTAACAAGGCTCCCAAGGAGTGGTCCATAGCCCTCACATATAGCTGAAAAGGTGTTCTCGAGACTGGAGTTACGAGCACTTGTGGTTTCGTGAGGTACTGTTTGACCTCTTCGAAAGCCTTTTGGCATGCATCATCCCAGACAAATGACACTCCTTTCCTCATTAATCTGGTAAAGGGCTGACATTTACCGGACAAATTTGATATGAATCTGCGGATGTACGCCAGAGTACCTTACAGTCCCCTTAATTCTTTGAAGTTGCGGGGAGGTGGCATATCGTGGATTGCCTTAATCTTGTCCGAGTCGAGATAAATTGCTTTGGAAGTTACCACGAAGCCGAGAAATTTTCCACTAGAGACTCCCAGAAAAGATTTAGTCAGGTTCATCTTGAGCTGGTGTTTCCTCATGAAGTCAAACACTGTCTTCAAATATTATAGGTGATCACTCTTATTCTTGCTTTTAATTACTAGATCATCTACGTAACATTCCACTGTCTTTTGCAGATACTCTTGGAATATTACATTCATAGAATGTTGATACGTGACACCTGCATTCTTTAGGCCGAAGGGCATGACCGTATAGCAATATACTCCGAGCGGTATTCTGAAGGACGTATGTTTCTCATTATCAAGGTACATTTTTATCTGATTATACCCTGAGAATCCATCCATGAATGTCATACGTTCGTACCCACAAGTATTATCTATCATAACATCCGTGATGGGTAACGGAAATTCGTCCTTAGGGCAGACTTCATTCAAATCCCTGAAATCATTACAAATCCGGATTTTTTCGTTCTTCTTGGTTATAGGAACTATATTCGCGACCCAATCAGGGTGTTGTTCATTGCGAATAAAGCCTGACTCGATCAACTTTTTTATTTCAACTTCAATAGCTTCTATGATCTCTAGACAGAATCTTCGTTATTGTTGCTTTACTGGCTTAGCATTTGGTTGGATATTCAGTTTGTGAACCGCAACACTTGGGTCAAATTCTGGCATCTCCTCATAACTCCAGGCAAAAATGTCAATGTACTTGCGAACGAGGGATATCAATTTCTCTTTCTCTTCTGAGGATAGGTTCTCACTTATAAATATGGGTTTAGAATTCTTTTCATCCCCCATATTTATTTGGATTACTTTATTTTCAGTTGGAAGCTCGCATTGTTCAAACTGAATTTCCCACTTCACGTTAAAATGTTTGGCCCAGGGGTCATCTTTTATTGGCGAGGCTTCACCTAGGTCTTCGCTTTCTTGGATCGCGGAGGCCATGTTCGCGGACACTTTACAGAAGATCATGCCGACACTGACATCTGAATCCTAGCAGGATGATTCTGACGAATGGTCGAATTGCCCTTCTTCAGTTCTCTCACCTGAGGAACCTTCGGGAGTGATGACATATCCCAACCCCCTGCCGGTTTTATGATAATAATCTGGCATTTCCCATCTGAGACAAAGGGTCAGAGAATTGTTCTCTTCCTCTTTCGAAGTTCAACCCCCTGCCTTTGGCTAGATTATATCCCATTTTCTTTATTAGTTTATGAGAATTTTCACCGTAGTGGAAGAACTCAGGACTTTCCTGTTCTTCTTCAGAATTTAAGCATTTCTTTTTGCTTTTGTTACTTGCCTTTCCGAATATTATGGATTTCTGAGTTCCGTCCTTGAGAGAATCTCAAAAATGGCTTTGTTGGCATTTTCATCGTCATCACTCAGTTCGTGAAAGGACGATCGAATATGTGCTTGGAAAGAAGCTAGAGAGCATATGTTATCTAAACAATCGCTGAATGTGTCAGTGCTAGTACTTGAGGGTTCAGAATCGACACCAGAATAATAAGCAAACTTTAAGCTTTCATTTATCACCCATTCACTATCAGAGTGAACGGTGTTATTTACATCAAGGCCTTCACGGATTATCACAATGGGCTCACCGTCTCAAATTACATCCTCGGATTTCGAATTTTCGGATCCTGATTCTGTATCGGCTTCAACACCACTATCAGAGACGTCTGGAGCGGGCTGATCTAAGGCATTGAATGCATCTTGATATAGCAACACGTCAGTAAAATAGTTTTCGACTCTTTTAATGGGTTGCTTTTCCGCGACCAGAGTTTTTACGTTACCATCTTTATCCATATATTTCATGCATTGATGTTGTGTGGATGGCACAATGACGTTGTTATGGATCCAGGGTCTCCCCAGTAGCAGGTTGTAAGATGTGTCAGCATCTATCACGTAGCATATGACTTCCGTCTTCAGATCACCGATTTGGCACTTAAGCTTTATCTTGCCCAACGGCCTACTACCATTGGCATTGAATCCAAAGATAGTAGTACTGGTTGTTGCTAACCTATTCATCGGAACTCAAAGATACCATAGCATCCTCCGTGGCATGATGCTTAAGACTGAGCCTGGATTAACTTGAATGCGATCGATCTCTACAGACCCTATGTATCCTTTGTAATACAAAGGGCGGTGATACTTATTGCTTCTAACTTGCATGTCTTCCGGAGAGAAAGTGATGCAAGGGATGTTTTTACCAGAGGTCTGGTGACACGTCGCGCAAAAAGATTCTTCTTTCTCAACTGTTTCTGGTATTTGCGTTAGGAATACCTCTAAATCTTGCGGAGCTTCTCTCAAAACTTCTCTAATTGATTTAGAAAGCTTCAGGAGCTCATACAAGGTGATTCTCGTGAGAATATTGGCTAACTGCGCTCAGATGTCGAATTGAAATGATTTCTGTAAATCTTCCGCAGGCTCTTTCCCTTTTTTCTTTAGAGCTTTGTCAAACTTAAGCTCTTTTTATTTCTTTTTCTCTGGAAGTGGCCGGGATTCCGCTGCCTGCCCATAATTCTTCAAGTAGTCTTTTCCCGAACAGGTCCCAGAGGGAGGTTGATCCGTCTCAGCCACTAGAGAGTCTCTGATTTCTTCTTCCGAATCTATTAGAGTAGGAATCTCTTGTCATCTTCGGGAATTATGGAGACGACATTAGAAGTAAGGATCTTCCCTTTTTGCTTCTTTCTAGATGAATCGGAAGTCCATTGTTCATCACTAAGAAGATCTGGATGTACCCACATTATCTCCCCTATATCAGTTTCGAAGGGGGATAATCCTTTCTTCTGCTGTTGATCTGGATCAAAATTCACGATCTGCATCGTGCCTCTAGGAATGGGTTACACTTCATCTTGAACTGTTGACTCTATCCAATCAGGTGTTTTACCGACTTGAAAGTCACCATTTCACGGTCGCCTTTTTCTGGTGTTCTCGGAGCTTGATGACCTTGGCATTTACTAAGGCTTGAATTTTATCCTTGAGAATGTAACAGTTCTGAGTAGGGTGGTTAATGATCCTATGGTAGACACAATAATTAGGATCATTAATTCTCCCTGCTTCTTCAGGATGTTTGGACTCTGACAGCTTCAGCATCTTCTTAGTCATGAGGAGGTTGAAGATGGTTTTCGTATGCTCGTCTTTAAAAGAATATTGCTTTTGAGGCACACGCGACTGAGGAGGGAGTTTTGGAGAAGACTTGGTGGGCTGCAGAGCATCAACCACCATTGTTTCCTTCCCCTTATATCCTCGGGATTGAGGCCTATAGTTGTTGTCGTTATTTCGCCTCTATTTCTCCTTGCCTCCTTTTTCAAGCCTTTGCACTATTTCTTCAGCCTCTTCAGCTTGTAGAGCAAGATCTTTCTAGGTCGAGGATTTCACAGTTTCCATCTTGGCTAGAACCTTAATCGAGAGATTATGTCGATAGGTTTCTACCAAGGTATTCTCTAGCATCCCATGTGGATATCTGAGAGAATCATTCCGGAACCTTTTAATAAAGTCCCGAGGTGACTCCCCCTTCTTCTGTTTAGTGGCCAGAAGCATCGGCATTGACACTTACATATCGTCTTCATAAAACCTTGTCAGGAAGACTTTCTCCATGTCGATCCATGAATTAATGGTTCCCGGTTCTAACCTTCGGAACCATTCAAATGCTAGTCCTGTCAGGGTACTAACAAATACTCGCGTAAAGATGGGATCATTTCTGGCTAAATGCCCAATTTGCGACTTGAAATAGTAAAGGTGCTGATTCGGCGACCCTCTACCATTGAATGACTTGAGCTTCAATGGCTTGTAGTTTTCTAGGAACGGCATGCTCTCCCATTCTACCGAGTATGGCCTTACAACGCCCAACTCTTGCAAATCACTCTTATGCATGAGGGCAGTCAATTGATTTTTGAAACTCTCCATCCAGATGGCTTTCGCATTCCCTTCCTGATGTGTGGAGCGATTGTCATCATCTTCATGATCTTTTCTTCTTCATTCACGCGAAGAGTGTGGCCTTCCTCTTCTGCCCTCTTTCCCTTGTTAGTTTTTGGGTCATGGAGTGGCGTCTTTGAAGATGCGTTCTTCAATCTTGCTTTTTCCAATTTCAGCAAAACATGCAGCATGTCTTTAATCTCGTTGATAGCATTCTGCTGTTGCTGAATACTCTTATCTTGTTCATCCATCCTCCGTATGAATTCCTCCAGGGTACTGTTCTGGGCTATATACGTGGAGGCGGAGTCTTCCAGGAACAAATCAGACGTTTGCGACTCGGCCATAACATATTTGGTCGTGTCTTCCTCACCGGAGGTGATTCCAGCCATTTGTCTATAATTCATCGGGATTGCCACTCCACTTTTGAGTCGAGCGTTTTGAAAAACTCCTCTCTCTTCATTGAGCACGTTCTTCAAGTTCCGAGTCAGAAGCATCTCCCTCAAAGACCTTTTTCGTCTTCTTTTTCTTCTTCTTTTCCCCGAAACTTATCATGTTGGATGATACTTTGGGGTATTTGGGCTCATAGAATTCGAGCCTGTTTCGTCGTCTCCTTTTTGACGGTTGGGATGAGAATGTTGATAGTCGATGGAACACCGACTGCTTAGTATGGGTTGAATAATGACAGTGTAATAACACTGCATTGATTAGTCGTTTGCAATGGTAGTGAGATGCATGAGATTCTTCTCTCTTTCTATTTAGAAGTTCCCGGATATCTCTTGCATTAAAACTCTCAGTGACGGCGTCATCTTTGAAAGATAGCCTCGGGACAGGAGTTCATGTTTCGTCGAACGCTCTCGAAGTAAGTCTCACCCTAACTGGAATAGTGGGTGGGATAGTTTTAGCCTTTGAGATGAGCTCCTTGCCAATCGCACGCTCTCCGCGAGTCTGAGGTCCATGCGCTCCTTCTATTGCGGGATCATGCTTTCCCCCCGAAACTCGAGGGACACAAATGTAGATTCTGCGTTTGTAATCATAGATAACCTTAGTGGATTTACTCCGGTTCCTATAGGAAATGCGAGTAAATTCTTTCGCATCTTGATCCTCTATAATCTTGCATTTTGGCTCCATACTTGTACAGTAGGCCTTCGCAATGATGAGTTGGCGGTTTCCTGTTACTGCATGATCCCACGACGGGCACGAGCTTTACTTCTTCTTAGGTTCCTTCTCAATGTACGAGTGAGAGGAGCCTCCTTCCCTGCATCATCTCCTGCGGAGTAGGTAATGGTCGTTTACCCTTATTGAAGTGGGGATTCTTATCAATTTTGCTAGGGAGATCAGGAGTCTTAACCAAAACTGGCTCAGAGCCCAATGTTGGTGAAGAGGAGGATTTTGAACTAGTTTGGTTTATTGAATCCTTTGCTTGAGTTGTTGCCGTTGAAGTCGCCTTGGAGGCTGATCCTTTAGAGACCTTACGGCATCCCCGTAAGGAAGTAGGGCTCTTGGAGCCGGAAGAAAGGAATTCTTCATACTTTCCTGGTCAACCTGGATGGAGAGTGAATTGACCAGGCTGCCAACCGGAATATTATTGGATTGAGCTACTACCAGGTCACCAGAGGTGATGGCAGTCCCCAACAGAGTCGCCAATTTTCTGTTCGCCATAAAATTGTAAATGATTCTCTATTGAGTTATTTCAATAAAGGGTTACAATTTCAACAGTTTCCCGTTTATAAAAGATGAGGAAGAATTAAATTCCTCTTTGTTTAAGGGTTCTGAGGTAACTGTGGAGTACGATCTTGCTCTCCGTTGACACTCCACACAAACTCTTTCAATTGACAAAAAGGCTCTGGACTTCTGGTCACAAAGAATAGCTTAAGAAGACAATGATCGATCCCTTCTCTTTCTATTTTTTTGCTTTTTATAGGAGTTTTAGGGTAACGTTGCCATCTCATTCGTTCGACCGTTAGCCGCACTACTCGAGAAGTACCGTCATATTCATTAGGTAGTTACCCCCACGATCTAAATAATGCCGCCACATTCGTTCGGCAATTGCTCCACGATCCGAGGTGGCAACTTCCTTTGTTCGGATCGGGTGACTTTGTATTAAACCCCTCCCCGAAAGCTATGGATAGCATCACGAATCTCAACTTTAGATTCGCGGATCTGTTCTGTCGTAGCTGGGTTGCGAATCTCGAACTTTAGGTTCGCGGTTCTGCTGAGTTGCGGACCTCAAACCCAAAATTCGCGGATCTGCTTTGTTTTTGACAGATGACTCCAGCATTTTTCGCTAACACCCACAATGTTGTATATGTTAATATAATGTATCAATAGGATACATGCATCAATAGTCATGCGAATATGAAACGACACGTCAAGTATGAGAGTTATAAAATAAGTTCATATGTATGAGTTTTCATTTCCAACCAAGAATAACATGTGCTAGTAATATCAAGCATAAACATGTGTATATGTATATCATATCACTAGTCAAGTGGTATATGCATAAATGTGGCATGTATGCTAAATAACGAGCAATAATAGGTCTGAATTCACCATATATAGGTAATAATAAGAGTGATTTAATATATGCAAGTGTGTATAATATCATACGTCAATCAAGACATGCACGGACATAATATATATGCCTATATTACCATAATTTGGCCGACAGTCAGATTTTTAGATCTTATTTGATTAGGATAAAAATAGAATTAGAGACAAATTTTGTATAGTTGTAGAGAATTCAATCATCTTTTCAATGAACTTTAAATGAGCTTAATTGGAGTTCTAGAATAAAAATTATGATTGTTGTACTATAAATCTGTTATTGCTGCTATGGACCTAGTATAACTGAGATTTCCAGATAATTTTTGACCAAGATAAGCTAAATCTAGATCCTAAGATTTTCATCAGTTCCATAAAATTAAATTAGTTTCCGATAAAACTTAAATAAACTTAATTGCAGCTCTAAAGTAAACGTTATGGTGATTTTATCATGGACTTGTCACTACAGAACTGCTGACCTGACATAACAGTAATTAATGAACTTCCAATTTTTGATAGACATATGGCTAAATTAGGATCCACTGTAGTTGTATGAATTATAGTTTAGTGAATTATCTTTTTAATATCACTAGAATGAGATCAATTGGATTTAAGATGTAAAATTTATGACAGTTCTAAGATGGACTACTGTGTATGTATGGACACGATATGTTTTGTGCACACATAACATGCACGTGGTGACACATATAATAAAACATAAGATAAATGCAAATTTCAGCATATATAATCTTGAAAAAGATTTAATAATGCCTCTGATATCATATATTAGGAGATTACATTAAGAATTCTCAAATTTAAAAGATTTTAGGTTGTATTCTTACCTTTTATTGTACCAAAATCGGAAAGGAACCGATATTGACATGATTACCCTTTAAAGGTTGAGAAATCTGCTAAAAATCACATTATGGAGGAAGTGTAGATTGTGGAGAAGATGTTTCCACATTGGTGGAGTAGTTTAAAGCTAATTTGAAGAAGAAAAACTTAAAAATAAAGCTCATAGAGCAATATAGTGGATTTTGAGTCCAATCTCAGATTGAATATTTGGCGATTTAAATGAGAGAATTGGAGAAGGAATTAAGGTTAGAGCTTTAGAGAAAATAAATAAGAACACGAAAGAAAAAAAGGTTCATTTTTCTAAGATTTTTCTGAATTTATTTGATATGTCAAATAGCTGATGGAAGATAGATATGTTGCCATATTAAAAATGCTTGAACATTATCTTAATTACAAAATTGTCATTGGGTCAACACCTATCTATAATTAGCCAAATATGGATCTAGGCTGTTGGAGATAGAGATGACCTGGGGAAAAGGTTAAAAGTGAAATTTTAGATTTAATTTGATTATTTTAATCGGGTATTTGCCTGATAGTCAGCGAATTCAGAATAATTTAAAAAAATATGAAAAGATCCAAAATAATAAAATAAGAGGTCCCTGCTCAATGGAATTTGAAATTGAAAATCAGAATAAAAAATATAACTCAATCTACTTAGTATCCATCCGTATCAGTATCTATACTGATACAGACAATACGAAATAAATGGATATTGATTATGGTTGAAAGGTGTAGTTATTTTAGTTTATTTTATACAAGCGTAATCCAATTTTGTTGATTAATACAAGAAATTAATAAAAAAAATTATTTTTTATTAAGCAAATCCCACACTATAATGTTTTTTCTAGTGTTTTTTAGTATTTTTACAGGTGAAAACTGTAATTTTACAGGTCTAGCTGTTAATAGTTAACTATTAGCTGTCGACAACCATCAACTGCAATCAACCCGAGAATAGTTGTCGATGGTATTGTCGAAAAGAATATCGATAGATTATTTTTTTTAGAGATTTTTAAGAGAATATAGAGTTTTCTTGTAAATAGAATTTCTATTAGGGTTTTGTAAGGCTATAATAGCCAAAATAACTCAGAATTTTATAATGCTTTTGAGTGGTGGATAATTATTAGAGTTTAGACATTCTAGATTAAGTTTTTGTACTCTTTCATAGAAATCAATGAAAAAATATCTTTTCTTTATTTATGATTATGATGAGTATGACTTGTTAAATTTTTGAGTTGGATCAGATGGAATAGCAAAGCTTAGGTAATTTTTGTACTTATTAATTTTAATTAACTTATATAAAATTGATATTTTTGGTTCCCTGTTATTTTTTTAGAGGATTAAGATATAATAATGAGTTTTTATGTTTTATTGTTTGATGATATATTTGTTGCGTACTTTTTGATATACCATAGATTCTTTAGGTATAATGTATACTTAGACTTTGAACATTTATTTTTGTTCATATTCCATACATAGATAAACTCAAAATTCATATAAAATTAATTGGAAAAAGTTATTTAAAGTATCAAGTTTATAGTTTTATTAGATTTTGTACTTCAATGATTTATTTTTCAATTGTAGAAAGACCATATGATCTATACAACTGAGATATAAAATGCAGCACATCTAGTAAATTATTCTATGGGGAGTTAAATCAATCTGACCAACAATTTTATTTAAAGTAAATTTATATCCTTTTTAGTATAGTTTTAATTTTAGTTAATAAAAATCTAATCTTTATTTCTTTTTAGTTCTGTAATTTATTCCTTTTAGTATCATACAATAATCAAAACGATTCTATAGAGAATGATCTTGGGTTACTACGCTTATACTACTTGTCGATCTCTTGTACTTGGAAGTATACGATTTAAATCGCAGTCAAGTTTTTGACGCTATTGTCGGGGATCAATACTATTGTGTTACACTTTATGATAGATTACGGTTTCTACATCATTAAGTTTTGCGATTTTGAATTTTAATGACCAGTTGGAGGAGAACTTCAAATGATAGACTTATTTATTCGTACTCAAATCCATATACACTTCCAATCCACCAAAAATCTCACAAGATGAGCACTAGTAATAATAATAATAATAATAACAATATGAATAATATTAACGGATTCGGATATCATAATACAAATGATAATAATAGCCATCATGGAGGCAATAGAAGGTCTTTACAAGATTATCTACAACCTGATAGGACAACCCAATCTGCATGCATAGCATTTCCTTTGAATATATCATACTTCGAGATTAAATTTGGAATAGTTTAAGTTTTGCCTAAATTTCATGGAATAGATTTAGAGAGCCCATATTTCCACCTTTGAGAATTCAAAAAAGTTTGCTTTACTATTAATTTTTAAAATATTATTGCAGAGCAACTTAAACTTAAACTCTTTCCATTCTCCCTTAATAATAAAGCAAAGACACAACTACATCCTTTATGTCCTAATTCAATAGGAAAATGGAAGGAGATGCAAAGAGAATTATTAAAAAAATTGTTTCTTTCACATCGAATAAATTATATGTGAAAGCAAACTCTCAACTTTAACAAAAAAAAGATGAACCATTATTCGAGTGTCGAGATATATTTAAAAATTTGCTACTCTCATGCCCATATCACGGTTTCGAGATATGGAGGACTGTAAGTACCTTCTATTAAGGCTAAATATTATAACCAAGAAATTTGTAGAAACTATGTTTAATGGTGAATTTTTAAACAAAAATGCTGAGAAAGCATGTGATTATCTTGATTCACTTGCTAAAAATTCACAAGCTTGAAAAACTAAGGATACTTCGAATAGTCACCAATTAAATGAGAAATCTTAGAATAGATGTAGACTTATTAAATTGGGAAAAATCAAAGATATAGCTGCACGATTGATTTATCATTAAGAAATTTGAAGATTTGCTTGCAAAGAAAGCTGAAACAATTAAGACAATAAAAGAAGTTTTGAAATTTTATGATATTTGCGAATTACAAGGACACATGACTCGCGAATTTTCAACACTTCCTGATTTTAAAGAGGTATTAAATGAACAAACTAATGCCTTTAACATTGTTCTTCAACCGGCAAACAACCCATATTTGCAAATATATAATCCCACTTGGAGAAACTATCCAAAACATCAATGAAAGTAGAATCCTTAATAATAATTTAATCATCAAAATAAGAACCCACTAATCCACCTCAATAATACATCCAATTTTCTAATCAACATTTGGTATACCAAACACCACCGAAGAGAAGTTTTGAGGATAATTTCTTACAGATACAACAGAGAATGGATCAGATGATCTAAACGCAACAACAGTTTATCCAATTGTAGCAGACAATTAATAGTCAGAATGCAAGTTTTTAGCAATATCCAATCATAGATAAGCCACCTCAATTTTGAGTTACAGACAAAAGAAAAAAGTAAGCTACCATCTCAATCGTAAGCCAGTACTTCAAGTAAAATTGAAGGTATAAATATTATTACTTCTTCCATTGATAATAAAATACCTGAGATAACTACTGCAATAAATTTGCGAAGTGAAAAAGTGCTTGATGAGCCTGTTTCAAACGAAAATATCAAAGAGAAATAGAGCAATGATTTAGTGTAACAATATGAAGATGATAATTTTAAAGACCCCACTTCCACGAACTATAAGCCACTTGTACCGTTTTCTCAAAGATTAAAAGCTAAATATATTAATGCATCCTATGCTGATATTTTAAAAAATTCTAAATAGATACAGATCAATATATCTCTGCTGGAAGCAATTAAATAAGTCCCCTAATATCCAAAACTCTTGAAGGACTTATGCACCATCAAAAGATATCACAACGTACAGAATAAAGTATTTCTCACAGAACATGTAAGTATATTATTTTGTTTTTAAATGCCTCTTAAAGATCCTGGATGTCATGCTATTTCTTGTGTGATATGTCAATATAATATATAAAAAATTTTACTAAATTTGCCGGCTAGTGTAAATCTCCTACCATAGTCGGTTTAAAAGCATCTAGGTCTAAGAGAACTTAAACCTACACCGGTCACACTATATTTAGCCGATAGGTCGAAAGACATCTTAAGGGTATTGTAGAAGATGTCCTAGTACAAATCGAGAACATTTAATTTTCAGTGAATGTTTTAGTTATTGACACTGCACTTGTAAAGAATTCACATCTTCATATTCCAGGTATCCTCGAATGTCCATTCTTAGCTATAGCTAATGCAATTATAAATTGCAGGAATGGTGTTGTGAAGTTTTCATTTAGAAACTTGAACTTAATATTTTTAATGTTTTGCAAACAACCGAATATTGATACTGATGAATTGCAAGACATCAATTACATAAAATTAAATCATTGATGAAAGAGATATCGTATCATTGTGCATGTCAACTTCCTTTAGCATATTAACCGTAGCATGGGCAAGTTCAGCTTCCTTTCAAGGTTTCTTCGAATTGTATCCAGATTTCATCGGATTAACACCTCGAGCGAAGGGTTAGTGAGGTAGACGACAATCGGCTAAATGATGAAGTTCTGGCTAGTGAGTCGTTGGCTGCCGATGAGATTTATTGAGCCCGACGAATTTGGCTAAGGTGTTCCCTCATGTTTGAAATTGGAACAAAAGATGTCTCTACAGAAATCATCCTAACTTTACGTTTGCTGGTTTTGAAGTGAGTTTCTTCAACACTTCCGATCGAGCAATAGATTGTCAAGCTACACTCACCAAATTTTTGAACTCCGTCTAATTTAGGGACTTTGCTCGTTGCCTATTTTAGCTCTCCAATGCTACAAGATTGCGCAGAGATCAAGGCCTTGCATGTTTTTATTGCTTGAGCTCTGCCCTCCAAATATTTCTCAATGCTACTTCAGGGTTTACTATCACCCAGGGCATTGGTGACCATATTTTGCTTCTTGGTCATCGCCTAACAATGATGGCTTAATAAAATGCCTGCTTCCTCTCTATATTGCTGAGAGGGGCAGCAGATTGACTGGAGAAGAGATCAATAACCTCACACCAGTAGAGGATTGGATTGCATAGGTGGAAGCATGTCAACTATTAGCCGAAGACATGGTCCCAATGTCAGTTTTCTTGGGTGCAGGGACTCGGGATGAGGTCCTGCAGTTGACGATATTTGTAGAAACATTGGAGTATGTCATCTTCCTAGAGTGAGACGAGGTGGTTCTTCTTGCCATGCGGAAGCTATTGTTTTTTGCTTGTTGGAGAGAGTGTTCGTACGGAGAATTCTTTGTACTTTCCCTGGTTGAATTCAACCACCAGGATGTTAACGATGGCGTCGATAGCCATCTTACTGGACTACGACACGAATTCCTCTATGACAGAGATTTGACTCCCTACTAAAGTTGCCAGTTTGTTTTCGTCGTTTGCAACATTAGCAGAAAATGTGACCATTGCGAAACTAAAATAAAAATTTATTGAATTTGAAGATTGTAACACTCTTTTTCACTAATCAAGAAAGTGATTCCAATTGAGATTTCTAGGAAGTGTGATGGTGATAATATGATCAGAGTGATCCTTTTTATTTACATTAACTATACGGTAAAAATTTGGGTTGAATAGGAATTCTCTCTGTATGATTTTCAGGAATTGATTTTTTTAATCCCCTTTATTCAAGTATTCGGAGAGGTTTTTTAGCTTGAACTACTATAACTGGTCCATGATTTACAGAAGATTGTGATGAAATTGCACCTTGATCTGATCCGGAGGATCGTGGTGGAACTGCACCATGATTTGATCAGTTTGAATAACAGCTCGACAATGAGGATGAGATGTCTTCGTTTGGCGGAGCTGACTCCTTCGATTGGTGAGGTTGGGATATCTTTCTTTGCAGAGTTGAATTCAGTTACTTGTCATGACTGTCTTGGGCGTTTTTGTTTTCTTTATTCTAGCAAAGATGGGATGTTTTCACTGGTAGGGTGAACTTTGTCTTTCGAAGCCTAGATTGGTCTTGGTGAAAATATTTGCTCAATTTGGTGAAGTTGGGATTTCTCTATTAGTAAAGTTGAATGTATTTGATATGGTCGAGTTGAATTTTTTTGTGTGGCGAAGCTGAGCTCTTTTGTATGGCGAGGATAGTCATTGGTTTGACTTATACTTTTGTCAGCTCAGCATGATGATGCATCAATTTTTCTTCGGTTGGTCCTAATCAACGGTAGGCAATTTTTACCTACTACAACCACGTTGAAGAGTTAGATGAGTTTGTTGTGCTATTACCTTTATTAATCAAGGGGAATGATCAAAAGGGTGTTCAAATTAAGTTTAATGGCCTTCATAGAGCCTATGATGTCTAAAAGAAAATCAAAGCGACAAACTCAAGCTATGTCTAAAAGAAATCATGACTAGAATTTATATAAGGAAGGAAGTAATTACCTCGCCCATTTTCCATCACTGGCAAGATTAGAGGTTGCACTATGTCGTACCTCTATTCCGTACAGAGGATATCAAGCAGGATTTAGAGTTGTGCATATGGAGCGATGAGGAAGGGGCTCGAAACCTCAAATTCCCTGTCAGGGCATGGATCGCTATCACCGAAATTCCTTTTAATCACTGGAATCGGTGTGACCTAAGTAAAATTTTGATAAAATTTGCACCAATATTGAAGATCAGTGAAACCACACCAGAGAAAACTAATTTGTCGGCGGCAAGACTGTATGTGGGTTGTGACGACATAAGCTCGATCCTGGAAGAGATTGTAGTCATCATTGGATCCAAGCACTACAAAGTCTCAATCAGGATTGAAGCCCAGTTTTTGGACCCACCAGAGATCAAGCCATCTAGGGAAAGTTGGGAAGGTGCAGAGACTAACCTAGATGGTTGATGAGTTCCATATATTGCATATTTATAACCTCCATATTATCTATTCTTATATTTAAATAATGATACTCGGGTATTTTTAGTTTATTTTTCGGGTAATACTATTTCTATAAGAAAATGGCATAAAATAGAGCCGGATTAGAAAACCAAGTCCGAAAAAGAGATAAAAGTGAGTAAACTACAAGATAGTGATGCTTCAGAGAGTCAAAGTCCAATACAGTTAGGAAAATTAAGAGAACAAGACAAGAGACTCATGCAGAAGAAAAATAAAAAAATTTCTTATATTATTGCTGCTATTTGGCGGCCTAAAGAGAGGCCCACAGGTTGATTTTTCTTCGGGGGCTTCGACGTAATTTTTTAGTGTTGCAGTTATATCAAAATTAGAGTTTGATTCTCCGAAGCCTATTTATTGGTCGTATACTTGTAAGTAAGAGAGAATCATGTAACTTTATACTCCTATTTTATTTTAATAAAATTAGGATTAGGGTTTGCTGAAGGGGTGATGGCCACAATACCTACTCCAGAGGTAACCTTTGTTGTTATTCAATTTTTCTTAGCTAATTCTCTTCTAATTACTTTCTAGTTTAGATTTATTTGATTTCTAGATTAGATTTAATTGCTTTCATGAATAAAAATAAGATTTTGCTTATTAGAATTATGAGTAACTAATTTAGCTTAGCTCTAGAATGTAGATGAAGCTAGAATCCACTATGTAGTTGCTCTCTAATATTTTCTTCCTAAATAAAATAATAAAGATAAGTTTTTTAATTGAAAATAATAAAATACAAGAACTCGTAGATTAATATTTTGATAGGTTATATTTGAGTTAATTTTCTTGATAGCCTATACTTAGTTAAGCTTTGGGGTTGTTGATTTTTATCTTCTTTATCGAATTATCTAATGATTTAGTTTGCTTTTATGAAAGGTAGTTTTTTTGATGAGTTATACTTGCACACTACTCGATAGATCATGCTTAGAGCACTTTAAATAAAGATTAAAACTAAAAGATAGATTTTTTATGATAGGAAAAGATAATAGAATTAAATACATAGTTGGAAACTAGTGAATTCTATATCATAGGCTAATTAGATAATATCAATTTCAACTTAGAATCATTGGTTAGTCCGTTAGAATAATACAAATAGAAAGAATCGCAAAACACCTGAGATCTTTGTGGGACGACCTATATAGCGCTACACTAACACTGTACGCTTGCAGTTAAATTATCACATCAAGTTTTTAGCATCGTTGCCGGGGAAAAAAAATTCAATATTGTTTATTTTTTCTTTCCCATCTCTTTATCTCTCCACCTTTTTAAAAAAATTAAAAAAATATTTCAAAATCAAACTGGTTGCTATCATTGTCGTGATCCTACGAGTGCTTTCTATCATTGCTATTCAATATTGTCCATGAATAGGAAGCTTGTTAGGAGTAGGTCATAATCAAATTCACACCATATATAATGAATCTACGAGCGCTTTCTATACACAAAATTACAATTGTGAATGGATAAATTATTCTAATCAGGAGTTGTATCGAGAGAGTCCTCCATCTGACCCTTTCTTTATGAGCTATTCATCTTCATATTCTAAATTTAATCATGAATAAGATATTCAATAAATTTAATCATGAACAAGATATTCAATTGAACATGTTAGATGAAAAATTAAAAAGATTATAAGCGAGGTATGCATGTCATGAGCATTTACCTACAACCACTTCATATCTGTCATCAAATATGTATACAGATCTATCATATCCTTCTTCAAATTTCACTCATGATCTCGAAATATAATTATTTGAGGAAAATAAGAAAAATTACAATCGCGAGTTTGAGGAACGAAGACGTACAATTGAGGAAGGTATAGAAGGTTCGCTAGAATTATCCTCTCAAAATTCATCCTTTCAAACTGTATTTTGTATGGAAGATCTTCTCAAAATAATTTCTCATACTAAATTTTTTGGAGATCAACCATCTAATATTTTGAACATATTTTACTCCAACGAACAACTCTTCAGTTATCTTTTGAAGTAGATATGATTCAAAATGAGTTGAATAATTTTATGCATGATGAGTCTATACTTCAACATTATGATCAATCTATTTTAAACCATTGTGAAAATAATTATGAAGAAACTGGTAATAAAAAAAAAAATTTGCTTGGTGATTTGCTTCATGATGAGCTTACTAGTGACATATTATCATTTGATTCTTGTGATAAAAATTGTGAAGAAATTTATAAAGAAGAATTTTTATCCATTCATAATAACTTGACTAATGATAAGTCTACTAGTATAGCATTTTCTTTTGAGAATTCTGATGACATGTTTAAAGAAAATTTGCATGACGAGCCCAGAACGCTAGAAAATTGGAAAGAACTACAAAAAGAAGAGGTTATGATACCTAATGATTTGAAAGAGCTCTCCAAAATCGAGCTCATAATTTCACAATATCAAGGTGAGTATGTTATTTCACATATTGATAAAACCAAAATACTTACTGCCATAAAAGATTCTCGTGGGTCAAATATCGATGATAAAGGTAGAATTTCTAACTTCGAAATTTTACTATTGAATAAAAGAAACAAGGGCTGATATAAATTAAGAAAAACCAAAAATAAGATGGAGAGATTAAATGAAAAAAAGACATAAGACTTAGTTCATCTATATCAAAACATAAAATGGCACAATATGAGAATGGGAAGCGATCAAGAGGTTGTAACTGATTTGAATTTTCTAGTAAATTTATAATATTTATATAATAGTTTTATTTATTTATTTTACCACCCTTTGTTTATGTATGAGGACATACACGAGTTTAGGTGTGGGGGAGTGGCTTAGGAGATTTTTCTTCATATTTTTCTAGAATTTTTAGAATTTTTATTTTTATTTTTAGGATTTTTATTTTTTTGGGGGTTTCTTTATTTTATACTTTCGGTAGTTTTTAGAGTAACTAATAAAAAAAGTAGAAAAACTGAAAAAAATTAATAAAAAGTTATATATTTTCATCAATAGATCAACCTAATTACAGATAACGGAACAAATTAAGATTTAAAATTGGATAGAAGAGTAGATTGGACGATACACTCAGAATTTTATGAAAAATATTAAAATTCGAAAAATAAATACCGCTAACAGTAGTTTTGAGGCAAGTATATATCTATTTTTCACTTCATAATAATTTATTAGGTTAAAGATAAAGATGATAACGATTGAGTAAGTTCTCTCTCTTTAAAAAAAAAGAAAAAATGAGAATAAAAAAATGGGGTGCACCTGGCATTAAGCCTATAGCCTCGAGAGTGATAAAAAAAAGCAGTGCGCCTGGTATTAAGATAATAGCCTTATGAGTAAAAAAAAAGTATGATCCAAGTAATCAGATAGTTTGCGCCTAAGCAAGCGTAAATATGCACATGAAATGTAAAATATTCTTAAAAAAACAAAAAAAAAGAAAAAAAAGGAAAGAAAAAAGTTGTTATGAGAGAGGAGATGAATCATGAGTTAGAGTTGGAGTCAAAGGCCGAAATAGACTATCACACGTGTATGTAGATATATAGGAGCTAATGAATTATCTGTTAGTGGGTATTGAAAGATAAAATTTAAATTTTTGATTAAAGTGATAAATATATCTGATATGACGCTTGATTTGAAAATTTATAATCTAAATGCGTTCTTGAGTTTGTATATTAGTGAGATTAATTGAAGAAAGTATATTAAAAAAAAGATTTTTTTTCTGTTTGTTGTATAAATTTTTTATTTTTCTTGATTTTTTGTTATCCTTATTTTTCTTTTTTTTATTCCTTAATCTATTTTATTCACGAATTTTGTGGGTATATTCACTGCAAACTCTCACGAGATAACACTCGTCCACTAGGGTGATATAAGGATTTAAAACCTTGTTGCACGTGCTAAGTGCAATCGCAATTCTTTTGAAAGTGAGTTAGGATTTTTCTTTTTCTTTTTTAGGTTTAGGTTTTGCTCGAGGAATGTAATACCCCAAACTTTGAGCTATCTGTATTGCTCTCTTGAGACAAATCGTGCCGAATAAGTCCACCGATATCAATTTTGGATATCGAAATAACGTTCGGTGAACGTAACTTTAAATCCAAAAATCCAAATAAAATTCGGTCTTCGCGAGTATTAGTTTTGTTATATTTAAGATTTTTGGAGATTTTTCTTACGAGGCCGAAAAATACTTACAAAATTGCTAAATTTAATAATATTAAAATCATCCTTCTAATTACTTCGAAATTTTGGTTCATTTATTCCGGACATCGAAATAACAAACGAATAATTTTATGGAGTTCCCCTCGTCGAGCACTACGTCCTGCATAAATTTGGTAGTATATGAAAAATATTTACCGGAGCCGTAAATAATAAAATATTAAATAAATTGGAAATTACACTGTACACATCCTATTTCTAAAATAAATTTCTAAGGGCACACTCCTCAAAATAATTTTCGGTTGAGCTGTCGAATGGAGGATTGGTGTGGTATGCTAGGAGATTACGTGGTGAACAGGGGGATGTTAAATTGTTAAAATTACGAATTTGCCCTCAAATTATTTTCTTCTCTCACCCCTCCACTCCTTTTCTCCCTCTCTTCTCCTCTCGGCCAGAAACCAACAGCAGGAAGCAGGAAAAAAAAAGAAGTTTACTACACCTTCTCTCACTCTCTTCTCACCCTCTCTCCGCTTGCACCAATAGAACCCGCTCTCTCTGCCTGCACCAACAGAACCGAAAGAAAGAAAAAAAAGGAAGAAGGAAAAAAATAAATCAACCAAGGATTTGGGATCAAGCCGAGGCAAGTAATATTGTTATATTTTTTGTTCATTTCTTTATTTAATTTGTATTTAATTTATATTTGTATGCGTGATTTATTCTGTAAAAATACTTAGTTCGCATTTTGATCTATCGATTGATATTGAGAATTGAACCAGATTAGTGCGTCAAATTTGTTATAGGAGTATTGTGATATTTGCTTATTTTTGAGAAAAAAATAAAATAAATTAGTTTCACGTATGCAAAATTAACATGAGAATTAATTTGCATGGGGATTGACTTACATAATTGCATGAGAAAAATAATTTGAAAAAAAATAATAATAATGCAAAGAAGAAGGAGAAAAGGAATCGGGCCCAACCTTGTAAAAGAGATAAAATAGAGGAAATGAGAATGTGGGTTGGAACTTGGGCCTGGCCCAACCCAGAAGAAAAAAAATATAGTGGTCTTGGATTTAACTTGAAAAAAAAAAAATAGAATAACAGACTGGGCCGGCCAGCCCAGCCCAGTAAAAGAAAAAGAAAAAAAGAAAAAAAAATAAAATGACAGTGGGCTTGGGCATGGGCCGGACAGATAAGAAAAATAAAATGAAAATAAAAATAAAGATATATTAAATGGGAATTTAGTGGGCCTAGATTAATTGGGAATAATTGATAGATAGAAATAATGCAGTATTATTACATGATGCACTTGGTTCTTAAATCTGGTTATTGATTGGCATTGAGAATTGAACCAGATTATTGTAATAATTTTGATGATATGCATTGTCGTATAATTGTGCACTAACATCTATCATGCTACATGTCATGTGTTTTGATATTAAAAGTAATGTGTTTTACATGTCATGTGCTTTGATATTATAAGACACGTGTTTTAATATTACAGATCATGTGTTATGATACTACATATCATGTACAGTCATGAAAATGCAACCATGTTATCATGAATTGAAAAACAATTAAAGAAGGAAAAGAAAAAGTAAATAAATAAATAAATAAAATTTTCATGTGCATAATGCATTATGAATACGGGGCTGGGAGAAACTAGATGATGGATAAGAGCATTACCGTATAAGGAGCGATTATATCGTTAGGGCCGGGATTCTTTTACTGCAGCGGTCTGGGTGATTACTGGATCGCCAATTGATAATTAACCAGAGTGGTATGTCTGTTACTATAATACAGTACGGAAATTGATTATAGTGCCTAGCGGCATGTCAGGGTTCAGCGCCATGAATATTGTGGCTGGGTCCCGGGTATGCACGGGCACTTATACGACAATAGAGAATAGTGCTATCTTATCCATTAATACAGTTTCTACAATTAAATTGGACGACGACTGAGACCAATAGAATATAGGATTAAATAGATAGAGCAGTTATTGTCATGTTTATTTAATTATTGTTATGTTTATTTATTTATGCATTTATTTATGCTTGCTTTCATGTTTAATTTATATGTACACGAACAACACTGATATAAACATGCTCATGCACACTTATATTTCTGTACTATAATAGTACACAATTTTTCTTTTTAAATGTGTTATTTGCTGGATTTAATCTCTTGGATTTTGAACCCAGATTTGAAACGTGAAGAAGGGGATTCAGCCCCAGTTGAAGACCCGTACTTCATTGGACAAATCAAGTGACAATAGGTAAGTGAAGTACCATTTGGAGAATCTTTATATATTTTGTTTATATTTTCTTTTGTCTGGGCACTACTTTCTCTTTTAATTCTTTTGTGTTCATATTTAAAACAATGTGCCATCTTATGTAATGAATTTTTATATAAATGAAATCTTTTCAGTTTTACACTTGTTATTTATTCATCTGATTGTGGTAGTAGTTACGCTTATTCTAAAATCCTGTGACTGTTGGGTTGTGTAATGTAAGTAATAAATAACGTCCTTCGTTTTGGGAAGCAGCTGAAAAACGGGGGCGTTACAGGGTGGTATCAGAGCTTAGGTTTAGGTGGAAGACCATAGGGCTACTACCACATAAGAACATGGCTGTGACTTATTCGTAATAGCTTATTTTTTGATACCTATCAGATCTACTATCGTGCCTATCCTATTGTTTTCTATTCGTCTGAGGTATCTATCTTGAATTTTTTTTATTGATTTTTATCTAGTCCGTTGCAGAATAATATCGACCCGATCTCCTACGAGTACGAGTGCAAGTCCGATAGATAATACGTCTGATCTTAGGAGCCTAGTGCAAAGAGTAGCACAGACGCAGGAGACCACGACAATGATATTAAAAAGAATGTTGCAGTCTAAAGAGCTAGAAAGGACCGGAATGGTATCGGACTTTCGGAGACTGCAGCCATCAGTATTTTTTGGGATAGAAAGACCACTGAAGGCTGAACAGTGGATTGTAGATATGGAGAATTTTCTAAGAGCTACAAGAATTCCAAAAGAAAATCGAGTAGAGATAGTTTGTATACAATTGATTGATATAGCTAGAACATGGTGGCTTGCTGAAGAAGTAAAGTACAAAGAATCCCTAACCTGGGAGAAGTTTGTGGAAGTATTTCTTGCCAGATTCTTCCATGCATCAGCAAGGCAGGAAATGAGGAAGAAATTTCTAACACTACAGTAAGGAGATCGGACTGTAGACACTTATACTGCAGAGTTCGTGAGGTTCAGTCGATTCACTCCAAACCTGGTAGCTGATGAAGAGGAGCGAGCACATATGTTCTAACAAGGATTGAGGTATCATCTAAGCAAGCATCTAGCAGGTCATAACTATAAGACATACTCGGAGATGTTTGAAGTAGCGTGTTGCCTGGAGCTAGTAGCCAAGGAAGGGAGACCGACGACATTTAAAAGGTCATTTAATTAGGGAGCAAGTTCTTCCCAGAGATTTGGAGGCCCTCCGGCAAAGCGACAAGCAATGGTTAATAAAGGAGGTCTTTTAGTATGCAATTTCTGCAATAAGCCGGGGCATGCTCAGAATCAGTGTAGAAGAGCTTTGGGGCTATGTCTGATATGTGGGTCAGCGGATCATCAGATAACTAATTGTCCGAGAGCACAGTCAAGGCAACAACCAGCAGGCAGAGTTCCTTATCAGCCAGCATTGAGACCAGCTGCTGTGGGACCACAGGATTGGAGGACTGGAGGACCAAACCAGAAGAGATCCTTGGAGACACAACAACAAGCCTATGCCATAACCCAAAGAGGAGCAGGACAGAGACAGGGACATGTTAGACTAATGAATGCTGAGGAGGCTCAGACCACTAGGGGAGTTGTGGCAGGTACGATTTTAGTTGGCAATATACCGGCAACTGCTCTATTTGATTCTGGAGCTTCACACTATTTTATGTCTATCATATTTGTTTCCCGCAATTCTATTTTGCAATCTTACCTGCGGGGTGGGACATTAAGACTGGGAACGGTAATATCATGACTAATAAGAAATGTAGGCTATGTCCCTTAGTGATTAAGGGAAGAGAATTTTATGCCAACTTGTTAGTTATCAACGGAGGCGGATATGATATTATCTTAGGCATGGATTGGTTGAGTAGTTTCCATGCAGTGATAGATTGTAGGAGAAAAAGTGTAATATTTCAAATTCCTGGCTATTTGGAGTTTGAATTTATTGGTGGAAGTCAATCTCTAGAACCAGCTAAATCTAATGTGTCCCCAAAAGGAGGAGTTTTGGAGGCTATGGAAGTAAGAGAAAGAATGATACCAGTAGTATCAGAATTTTTAGATATATTTTCTGAAGAGATATCTAGACTACCACTAGTGAGGACAGTAAAATTTACTATTGATATTATCCTTGGAGCTGAACCAGTTTGTAGGTCACCTTATCGAATGAGAGTTGCAGAACTAAAAGAAATTAAGAGACAAGTAGATGAGCTAGTGAAGTTGGATTTTGTGATGCTCAGTATTTCACCTTGGGTAGCTCCCTTATTATTAGCAGGAAAGAAGGATGGGAGTCAAACACTGTGTGTGGACTATAGAGTTTTGATTGCAGTAATAATAAAAAACAAATATCCATTACCAAGAATAACTGATTTGTTTGATCAATTGGAAGGAGCAAGGGTATTTTTGAGGATCGATCTTCGTTGTGGATTCCATCAGGTAAGGGTCCGAGTAGAAGATATTCCAAAAACTGCATTTAGAACCAAACATGGTCATTATGAATATTCGGTGATGCTGTTTGGAGTGACTAATGCTCCAGCAGTGTTTATGAATCTGATGAACCATGTTTTTGCTCAGTATCTGGATAAATTTGTAGTGGTATTTATTGATGATATATTTATCTACTCCAAGAATAAAGAAGGGCATACTTAGTATTTGAGAACATTTTTGCAGACTCCAAAAGAGCAAAAGTTATATGCAAAACTGAGTAAATGTGAGTTTTTGTTGGATAAGGTTGCTCTCTTGGGTCACATAGTTTCAGGAGATGGTGTATCAGCTGATCCTAAGAAGATAGAAGCTGTAATGGATTGGCCTGTATCGAAATCAGTGTCGGAGATTCGGAGTTTTCTAGAGTTGGCTGGATATTATAGGCGGTTTGTACAAGACTTTTCAAAAATCGCGTCTCCTCTAACTAAATTGACTAGGAAAGGAGTGGAATATGTCTGGACAAAGAAATGTAATAAGACATTTGATGAATTAAAACAGAGACTGACAACAGCACCAGTGTTGGCAATTCCAGACAATTCTGGGGGAATGAAGGTCTATAATAATGCTTCAAAACTGGGATTGGGGTATGTGTTGACACAAAATGAGAGAGTGATTGAGTTTGCGTCAAGGCAGTTGAGACCCCATGAGAGAAACTATCCAGCTCATGATTTGGAGCTAGCAATAGTGAATCATGTTTTGAAGATTTGGAGACATTATTAACTAGGACAGAGGGTAGAACTATGCACTGATCATAAAAATTTGAAGTATATTTTCACTCAAAAGGAACTGAATATGAGATAGAGGCGATGGTTGGACTTGGTAGCAGATTATGATTTAGAAATTAAGTATCACCCAGGAAGGATTAACATAGTGCCAGATGCACTGAGTAGGAGGCCTGTAGTGGAGAGATTAACTCAGCAAAAAAAACTTTTAATGGAGATGCAAAGGATATAATTAGAAGTAATTTTACCAGGAGGGACAACACAATTTATGGAGATACAGTTACAATCACCATTGATAGAGCAGATTAAACAAGTTCAAGTTGGAGATGAAAATTTTCAGAGGTTAAAGAATAAGATAGAAGCAGGTAAGAGACCAGAAATGAAAATGCACTCAGAAAAGACCATTAGGTTCAAGGAAAGATTATAGGTGCTTAAGGGGAAAGTAAGAGATAGAGTTTTATAGGAAACTCATAGATCAATATAATCTATTAATCCCGGAAGTAATAAGATATATAAGGATATGAAAAAATATTTCTGGTGGTCAGGCATGAAGAAAGAGAATGCCAGATATGTATCTAGATGTTCTACTTGCCAGCAAGTGAAGGCTGAGTATCAAAGGACAGCTGAATTGCTCCAACCATTAGCAATACCGGAGTGGAAGTGGGAACAAATATCGATGGACTTTATTACAGGCTTACCTTAGGGCACCAAGGGTAATAATGCAATTTGGATAATTGTGGACCGACTGACTAAATCAGCTTATTTTATTCCATTTAGAGTTGGTCAGTCAACAGAAATATTAGCCAGAAGATTTTATGCCAGAAATAGTGATTGCATGGAGTTCCAGCTAGGAGTGTATCAGATCGAGATACAAGATTCATATCACACTATTGGGAGAAATTAATGGATAGTCTGGAGACACATTTGGATCTATTTTTAGCTTATCATCCATAAACTGACGGTCAATCAGAACAGACTATCCAAGTATTTGAAGATATGCTTAGGGCATGCATGTTGGATTTTGGTGGATCTTAGGAAGACTATTTGTATATGGTGGAATTTTTTTATAATAATAGTTATCAGGAGAGTATCAAAATAGTACCATTTGAAGCTTTATATGGGCAAAAATACAGATCTCTATTATGTTGGGACGAGGTTGGAGAACGAAGTATTTTGGGGATAGAGTTGATTACTCAAGCAACAGAGTAAGTAAAGGTTATCAGAGAACACATGAAGGCGGCTCAAGACAGACAAAAGAAATGGGCAGATCAATGCAGAAAACCACTGGAGTTTGAAGTAGGAGATAAAGTATTTGTTAATATATCCCCGATAAAGAGTGTGATTAGATTTGGCAAGAAAGAAAAGCTCAGTCCAAGATAAATCGGGCCATTTGAGATCGTGGAGAGGATTGGAAGTCTTACCTACCGATTATCATTACCACTAGAGATGGAAACTGTTCATGATGTGTTTCATGTATCACAACTGAGGAAATATTTGGGTGAAGAGGGCAAAGTAGTGAATCTGTCTGAGGTAAATTTGAAATCAGACCTAAAGTATGAGAAGTATCCCATAGTAATTATCGGCTGATGGGAGAAGGTTCTTAAGAATAAAGTGATACCGTTGGTTCTTGTTTCCTAGAATACACAATCACCAAGAGATTTAACTTGAGAGTTTGAGAAGGACATCAGCATAAAGTACCCATACCTTTTCTCATGATCAGGTATGTCAATTGAATTTATTTTTATATATAAGTAGGTACCCGTGAATACAAACTCATCTTTTAATTTGGAGTTTCGAGAATGAAATTCTTTTGTTAGGTGGGTAGGATATAATACCCCAAATTTCGAGCTATCTGTATTACTCTCTTGAGACCAATCGTGCCGAGTAAGTCCACCGAAGTCAATTTTGGACACCGAAATAACCTTCGGTGAACGTCACTTTAAATCCACAAATCCAAATAAAATTTGGTCTTCGTGATTATTAGTTTTGTAATATTTAGGATTTTTGGAGACTTTTCTTACGAAGCCAAAAAATACTCCCAAAATTGCTAATTTAATAATATTAAAATCATCCTTCTAATTACTTCGGAATTTCGGTTCATTTATTCCGAACATCGAAATAACAAACGAATAATTTTGTGGAGTTTCCCTCATCGAGCACTACATCCTGCAAAAATTTGGTAGCATTTGAAAAATGTTTACCAGAGCTGTAAATAATAAAATATTAAATAAATTGGAAATTATATTGTACACATCCTATTTCTAAAATAAATTTCTAAGGGCAAACCCCTCAAAATGATTTTCGGTTGAGCTGTCGAATGGAGGATTGGTGTGGCGGGCTAGGAGATTACGTGGTGAACAGGGGGATGTTGTTAAGTTGTTAAAATTACGAATTTGCCCTCAAATTATTTTCTTCTCTCACCTCTCCACTCCTTTTCTCCCTCTCTTCTCCTCTCGGCCAGAAACCAGCAGTAGGAAGCAGGAAAAAAATGAAGTTTACCACACCCTCTCTCACTCTCTACTCACCCTGTCTCTGCATGCACCAACAGAACCCGCTCTCTCTGCCTGCACCAACAGAACCGAAAGAAAGAAAAAAAAGGAAGAAGGAAAAAATAAATCAATCAAGGATTTGAGATCAAGCCAAGGTAAGTAATATTATTATATTTTTTGTCATTTATTTATTTAATTTGTATTTAATTTATATTTGTATACGTGATTTATTCTGTAAAAATACTTGGTTCGCATTTTGATCTATCGATTGATATTGAGAATTTAATCATATTAGTGGGTCAAATTTGATATAGGAATATTGTCATATTTGCTTATTTTTTCACATATGCAAAATTAACATGAGAATTAATTTGCATGGGGATTGACTTACATAATTGCATGGGAAAAATAGTTTGAAAAAAAAATAATAATAATGCAAAGAAGAAGGAGAAAAGGAATCTGGCCCAACCTTGTAAAAGAGATAAAATAGAGGAAATGAGAATGTGGGCTGGAACTTGAACCAAGAGAAAGAAAAAGATAAAAAAAAGAAACAAATAGGGGAACTGGGCCTGGCCTAACCCAGAAGAAAAAAAATATAGTGGGCTTGGATTTAACTTGGACAAAAAAAAAATAGAATAACAGACTGGGCTGGCCAGCCCAGCCCAGCAAAAGAAAAAGGAAAAAAAATAAAATGATAGTGGGCTTGGGCCTGGGCCAGACAGAAAAGAAAATAAAATGAAAATAAAAATAAAGATATGATTAAGTGGGAATTTAGTGGGCCTGGATTAATTGGGAATAATTGATAGATAGAAATAATGCAGTATTATTACATAATGCACTTGGTTTTTAAATTGGATTATTGATTAGCATTGAGAATTGAACCAGATTATTGTAATAATTTTGATGATATGCATTGTGGTACAATTGTGTACTAACATCTATCATGCTACATGTCATGTGTTTTACATGTCATGTACTTTGATATTACAAGTCATGTGTTTTAATATTACAGATAATGTGTTATGATATTACATATCATGTACAATTATAGAAATGCAAGTATGTTATCATGAATTGAAAAATAATTAAAGAAGAAAATGAAAAAGTAAATAAATAAATGAAGAAAATAAAATTTCATGTGCATAATGCGTTATGAACACAGAGATGGGAGATACTATATGATGGATAAGAGTCTTACCGTATTAAGATTGATTGTATTGTTAGGGCCGGAATTCTTTTACTGCAGCGGTCTGGGTGATTACTGGATCACCAATTAATAATTACCCAGAGTGGTATGTCCATTACTGTAATACAGTACTAAAATTGATTGTAGTGCCTAGCCGCATATCATGGTTCAGCTCCATGAATATTGTGGCCGGGTCCCGGGTATGCACGGGCACTTATATGACAATGGAGAATCACGCTATCTTATTCATTAATACAGTTTCTACAATTAAATTGGACGATGACTGAGACTAATAGAATATATGATTAAATAGATAGAGCAGTTATTGTCATATTTATTTAGTTATTGTCATGTTTATTTATGTATTTATTTATGCTTGCTTTCATGTTTAATTTATATGTTCACGAACAACACTGACATAAACATGCTCATGCACACTTATATTCTTGTACTATGATAGTACACAATTTCTCTTTTTAAATGTGTTACTTGCTGGATTTAATCCCCTGGGTTTTGAACCCAGATTTGGAACGTGAAGAAGGGGATCCAGCCCCAGTTAAAAATCCGTACTCATTGGATAGATCGAGCGACAATAGGCAAGCGAAGTACCATCAATCTTTGTATATTTTGTTTATATTTCCTTTTGTCATGGCATTGCTTTCTCTTTTGATTTTTTTGTGTTCATATTTAAAGCAGTGTGCCATTTTATGTAATGAAGTTTTGTATAAATGAAATTTTTTCAGTTTCAGACATGTTATTTATTCATCTGATTGTGGCAGTAGTTACGGTTATTCCAAGATCTTGTGACTGTTGGGTTGTCTAGTGCAAATAATAAGTAACGTCCTCGTTTTGGGAAACAACTGAAAAACGAGGGCGTTACAAGGACTAACAAAAGATAGGTATGGGGGTGTGATGAGTGTCATATATTGCATATTTATATCCTCTATAATATCTATTTTGTATTTAAATAATGCTACTCGGGTATTTTTAGTTTGTTTTTCAGAGAATAGTATTACTAGAAGGAGATGGCATAAAATCATAGCCGGATTAGGAAACTAAGGCCAAAAAAAGATAAAAGTGAGAAAACTACAAGACAATGATGCTTCAGAGAGTCAAAGTCCAATATAGTCAGGAAAATCAAGAGAATAAGACAAGATTTATGCAGAAAAATATCAGAAAATTTCTCATATTATTGCCGCTATTTGGCAGCATTTTGCCACCATTTAGCGGCAAAAAGAGAGGCCCACAGGTTGATTTTTCTTCAAGGGCTTCGACGTAATTTTTTTATTTTTGCAGTTGTATCAAAATTAGGGTTTGATTTTCCGAAGCCTATTTATTGGTCGTATATTTGTAACTAGAGGAGGGTCCTGTAATTTTGTACTCGGATTTTATTTTAATAAATAGGATTAGGATTTGCTAAAGGTGTGACGACCACAATACCGACTCCAGAGGTAACCTTTATTGTTCTTCAATTTTTCTTAGCTAATTCTCTTCTAATTGCTTTATAGTTTAAATTATTTGCTTTCTAAATTAGATTAATTGCTTTCATGAATAAAAATAGAATTTTTCTTACTAGAATTATGGGTAGCTAATTTAGCTTAGTTTAGAATATAGATGAAACTAGAATCCATCATGTAGTTGCTCTCTAATGTTTTCTTCCTAAATAAAATAATAAAGATAAGATTTTTCAATGAAAATATTAAAATACAAGAACTCGTCGATTAATACTTTGATAGGTTATACTTGAGTTAAGTTTCTTGATAGCCTATGCTTAGTTAGGGTTTGGGATTGTTGATTTTCATCTTCTTTATCGAATTATATAATGATTTAGTTTGCTTTCATGAAAAGTAGCTTTTTTGATGAGTTATACTTGCACACTACTTGATAGCTCATGCTTAGAGCATTTTAAATAAAGATTAAAACTAAAAGATTGAATTTTTATGATAGAAGAAGATAATAGAAGTAAATACATGGTTGGAAACTAGTGGATTCTATATTCTAGGTTAATTAGATAATATCAACTTCCACTTAGAATCTTTGGTTAGTCCGTTAGAATAATAGGAATAGCAAGAATCGCAAAATATCTGAGATCTCTGTAGGACAAACTATATAGCGCTACACCGACATTGTACGTTTGCAGTAAAATTATCACATCAACAGTCCAACGGAGCTCGCCCAGGATTTGATGGGAGCACGCCTCAAACATAGACATAGGCTCAGTCTCTTACCGGTGTGAGGGAAACCCAAAATCAGATAATATCGAGACCAGAGCAGATGAGAGCACAGTCTCTTACCGGCGTGAGGAAAATCCCAGTTCAGATGATGTTGAGACTAGACCCAGAGGGGGGATCAAGATCTACGCCGGCGATCGCTAGATCGGAAGTCAAACGAAAATTCACATGGGTGAGAAACCGCTCTGATCCACCTTTGACTGGTAGTCAAATGACTGGGGAGGCAGACCGAAGGGTTTTACCCATAGGTCAAAAGGAGCTGACAACATCGATCTTCAAAAGGACATATGGGGGATCGGGTAGGGAAACACTACAAAGGAAAGCTTACGAAGGTAAGGAGTCAGCAGAGGTTGCAAAAGAAAAGAAAGGAAACCCTATCTATAGAACATCACCAGAAGTGGAAGGGAGAAGAAGGAACTTTCAAATAGTGGAGAATGGGTCTAACTTTCCTCTTTGCTTGCATGATGAAGATGGCTAGTTGACCTTTGATGGGAGTTCAGCACAGCTTGGCCAGCGGTAATCGGGTCGGGGGGAGAACCGATGAAGGGAGTGGCAGAGGAAAGGATGGAGAGGGCAGAGACAACCCTAGCGACTGCTAGGGTTTGGCAGAAGGAGGGACCCAATTTTGTACCTGCTCAATGTGGGTCTGGGCCCTACGTTGAACAAGGCTTGGGTCTAGGCCCAAGTGAGAATTAGTTTGCTCTGGGTTCAAGCCAAGTGAGGCCCCAATGGTCTAATATAGATAAAATTTCAAAAAATATTATCCAGGGATACCAACCAAGCGCAGCCAACCTAGGGGCAGAACCAAGTACGACCTGCCTGGGGGTTCAAGCTGATCCTAGTGCTAGTTGTTGCCAAATAGCAAATAAAAATATCACAAATGCAATTGGGCAATAGCAGCAGTTATCTCTCCTATCTCCATTCCATGATCTTGACAGGGATATTTTGAAGGAAGCGATAGCTAAGACACTTGAAAATTTGATTAGAGGAGAGGGTAACTCCTCTAAACAATATCGTCAGCTATCTAGATGACCAAAGAGATTAAGGATAAGGCCTAATATAGGGTCAATACCCACAGACATGGAAGTCCCGCTGGAGACAATAGTGGCTCTTACTGAAGAGAGGGAGAAGATCCCAGAGAGGCCAGAGGGGATGGAGCCAATAGGGGAGACGAGGAGAGGATCCGAGTTGCACAGGAGGACCAATCTCAGACTTCGAGGAAATTGCAGATATCCCAGACCCACCTCCGACAGCTACACCAACCAAACGCAACAAAAGATTGAGTGAGAAGAGAGGGGGACAAGACTACCTGTCAGGACAGGTCGCCTCTCTTGCTTCAAAGAGGAAAGCTCGGCATATCCATCTCAATAAAAGTATCTCTCAATTTTCTTTTGATATTTTAAATTTGCTGCCAAATGAAACTTTGCTTGAGTTTGCACAAATTTGTAATATTGACCTAGGTGAGACTGAAAATAGTAGGACACAAAATATCGAGTTTATAAGATGTATACCCTCTAGGGACAAAGCTATTAGGGGGGTAGTGATATCGGTGAGAACCATTGAGTTGTCGCTGTATCACGGATGGAGAGGGAATTAATGTTTACTAATAAAGATTATCTTTTGGAATGTTAGAGGGTTAGGGGATAGAACGAAAAGACACATGGTCGTAGAAGTTTTGCAAGACAATGGAGCAGACATCTTTTGCTTAGAAGAAACAAAGTTGGAGAACTCATCGTCTTTGTTAAAGCAAGAGATCACCCTGAGAAGAAACTTTGACTTGATATTTAAAGATGCAAGGGGAGCATCGGAGGAATAGTAATTGGAGTAAGCAGAAACTCTTACGAAGTTTTGGATTCCTAGGCCATGGAATTTACCCAACTGTAATAGTCAAACAGAGATCGAGTGGTTGGAGCTAAAAAATTACTGCAACGTACGGACCTAATCATAGGGATAGAAGAGAGGCTCAATGGGATGAAGCCCTGCAGATTAGTAGTAGAAACGAACTTCCATGGGTGATTCAAGGGGACTTCAATGTAGTAAGATATATAGAGGAGCGAAGAGGAGGAGACTAGAACACTCGGGATAGAGAACTCTTTAATGAAATTATCAGTGTGACAGGCCTAATTGAGATTCTCTCGCACGATCGACAATTCACATGGTCCAACATGAGGGATGATCCTTTTTTGGCCAAGTTTGATAGGATACTGGTCTCTGACTGGGAGGCCCGTTTGGCCTCTCCAAAGTATATTCATGCCCCAGGCCAATATCGGATCACGCTCCAATTTGTTCGGATTTGGAAGAGATGAGCACGAAATTCAGAAATTGTTTAATTTTGAGAAATGGTGGCTGGAAAATGAGGAAGTCTACGTGATGATCCAATCAAATTGGTCACTTCCAACTAGAGGGAGGGATGCAGCAAAAATATTATGATGTAAACTAAGGAGATTGCGACGAATCCTGATCAGATGGGACTGGAGATACCGTGGACTTGTGAAATTTAGAAAGAAGAAGTAGATGCAATGGATTGTAGAACTTGAGAAACATGAGGGAATTACAATTCTCACAAGTGAAGAGAGAATCCCTGCGTGGATATCGAAAGAAAATTTAGGAGTTTTACAAATTGGAGGAGATAAAGTGATGTTAGAGAGCAAGATCGAAATAGATGAAAGAGAGGGATGTAAACATGACCTATTTTCATAGGGTAGCGAACATGAGACATATGATTAACACAATCCACGCTCTCGTTAGTCCAGAGGGGAGAACAATTGTTGGAGATGATATAAAAATACATACTCATGAGTATTTCCGATAAATTTTTGGACAATCTGAAAGCAAGAGAATCAGATTACTGAAAGAAATGTAGCCATCAAAAAATAATTTGAGTCAATTAGAAAATGACTTCTCTGAAGACGGAGTTAAGAAAGCGATCTGGGACCTAGGATAGGACAAAGCACCAAGTCCAGACGGCTTTCCAATCTTTTTCTTTCAGACTTTCTGGCCATTAATCAAGCAGGACCTACTTAATTTGTTCATGGAAATGAGTACGGGGTGCTCATTTGGATAGATTGAACTACTCGTTCATAGCCATTATACCAAAAAATAATTGCCGGAACTCAATTTGCAAGTACTGACCAATAGTATTATTGAATAGTATGTTTAAGATATTTTCAAAGGTACTGGCTTCTTACTTTAGTCCATATTTGCAGGAGATGATAGGAGATACATAGACGGGCTTCATTGCAGGAAGGAACATCCTTTATGGAGTGGCCATTGTGCATGAGGTTATTCATCAATGCAGGAAAATTGGTATAAAGGGCTACCTATTGAAACTTGATTTCTAAAAGGCATATGATAAGGTGGAGTGAAATTGCATAATAGAGACCTTGAGAAACACGGATTTTGGCCCTAAATGGATTAACTAGATCATCATTTGGCTACAATCTGCCAAGATTTCCTTATTGACAAATGGGGTTCCAGCAAAAAAAATTGTTTGTAAAAGGGGCCTCAGGCAAGGTGATCCCCTCTCACCGTTACTCTTCACGCTAGTGGCGAAAGGCCTTAACTCATTTTTCACATGTATGAAGAGAGAAGGTAAGATAGAGGGGATACCAGCCTCTCGTATAGTGACATGCACAAAATTACAATAAGCAGATGATACCTTAATCTTCGAACACTGCAACGTATTACAAGCAAGTGCAATCAAATGGATTCTAAATTGTTTTGAGGCGTCGTCTAGCCTGAGAATTAATTATCACAACAGTTCCCTCACTCTCACTGGATAGGAAAACATCACTAGTAATTTGATTGTGGGACACTTTGATTGTAAGGAGAGTAACTTCCCAATAAATTATTTGGGAGTTCCGATCAGACTATGGTAAGATTAAGAAGTCGGATTGGGCTCCAATTTTTGAGAGAATCAGCAAGAGGCTAGATGATTGGAAGGAAAAGTCTTATCCATAGGGGTAAATTGATCTTATTAAATGCAATGCTCTCTTCCATACCAATATACCTCATGTCCTACTTCATCGTTCTACGATGGGTAAGACAAAAGATCGACAAACTGCGAAGCCAATTCCTATGGGGGGGAATCCATAAACCAGAGCAGGAAATTCCATTTAGTAGCTTGGGACCGAGTGTGTAGAGTGAAAAGAGATGGAGGTCTCGTAGTGTTGAATCTAAAGAACTTTAATTTGGCTCTTATTACTAAATGATGGTGGATGTCACTGTCCCAACCTAGTGGTATGTTACAAAATTTGTTATGTAGCAAGTACGGTCCCAGAAATAGACCTTGGAGTGGCAAAGACCGGAATACACACATCACGTCATGTCTCTGGAAATGTATTAGGAGTATCAAAGATATGTTTTGGCAGGGTGTCAAATACGAGGTAGGAAAGGATGATAACATAGCCTTTTGGGATGATATATGGTGCGATATAGTACCACTCAAAACTTCGTTCCCGATGGCTTACGAGGCATGCCACAAATAGGAGGCTACGGTTGTAATCTTTTGGAGAACAGGGAGGTGGAGGTTGGGGAATGAAGTGAGGCTGGGCTGGCAGGGTGTATGAAATACGTTACAACACATAGGATCGATGATAGTGAAGATTTTCTAATTTGGAGAAGGGACAAAATTGGAATATTTTCATTAAAATCAATGTATGCTTTCCTTAATGACGTGGGAGTAAGATCCAACGTGGCGACCCACATTTGGAAGACAGAATGCCCACTAAAGATAAAAGTCTTCCTCTGACTTGTAGATAAGAACGCAATCTTTACATGAGACAATCTTCAACGAAGGGGATGGCAGGACCCCAATAGGTGTGTGCTATGCAGTTCGGATGTAGAGACTACAACACATGTGCTGATGGAATGTCCTTTCTCCAAGTTAATATTGATGGAAGTTGCTAACCGACACAACTTTCAGATAGGTTGTGGCAATCCCTCTTCCATATGGACGAGATTTCAGGCCATGGAAATAAAATCAGAAGTGTTTGATAGGCACGGCTGTTATAACCTGGAACATATGGATGGACAGAAATAGAAGAATTTTTAGTAATAAATATTTTTGCATGGACTATTGCTTATATTGTATTACTAATGATATGTTATTGTGGATAACAGTTGTTGGAGAATTATGTTCGGCCTCCCACGACATTCCCCTCAGATTTACTGTCGCAGAGGTTTCGCAATGAGCATAGATTCTAGATGTTGATGCAGGTGAATCAGTTCGTGCTACTCGGGAGGAGAAGTAGATTGGTTGGATGTCCCCCGCCTGTATTTGTGATTGCAGCTGGGGGATATATTAGATATTGAATATTATGTAATTTATAGTTAATGGTGATCTGTATTGTAACCCATATTTACTTCTGTATGGGCCTATAAACACTTATGTAGGTTTTATTAAAATCGTTTTAATGGAACACGGGGAGCAATAGCTCACCGTCTCAATTTCAAAAAAAATAAATAAAAATAAAAAATAAAAAATTATATATATATATATATATATATATATATATATATATATATATATATATATATATATATATATATATATATATATATATATATATATAGACACACACACACTAAAGTTGGATTGCTTTAAAGTGCTTAATAGTGCTAATATGACGATTCTTCATATGACCCTATTCTGATTTTGTTTGCACCATCCAAAATGGGTCATGATAGATAGTGTGGTGATCCAATTTTCGATGAATATGATGATGATAGTTGCTATATCATCTAGAAGATTATTAAAAATGAGACAAGGGCAAGACACTAATCTCATGCAGAACATCATCCTCATATGTTTGATCATTGTGGAGCTTACGATATCCTCAAACAAAAGTTTATTCTTTCCTTCGCAAATGAAAGGTCACACCATCAACTGGTTATCGAAAGGCTTTAATATATCTTCGAAGGAGTCCTATGAGGAGCCTCCTTTTGATCAAGGCGATGAATTATCTTGAACTATTTATCTTCTATTAGAAGACAATTCCCAAGTCACTGCAAGAAGGTGAAGAAGCACAAACCATGAATGATGATGCAATTTCTCTGCACATAATCCACCATCTTGAAGAAGGCCACGTCATTGATACGGTCAAAGAAAAAATGGCTGGCCCTGCCCAATGAAGATGGCTGGCCCTGCCCAATGAAGACAACCAATTGGAACTTCTCTTCAATCACATTAACGAAGAGGACAAATATTACCCCCCTTTTCATTTCATATGAGCAAGTCGACTAATTATGGATGTTAGGATTCCAATTTCCCATCAAAAGCCTTTTTGAGATATTCAAGTCCCATTTGACTAAGAGAACCACATGAAATTTATTTGAAAGTCAACTCCTGAACTCTTTATAAGTATACAAATAGCCTCTTTCCCTTAAAAAAAAAGAAAAAAAAAAAGAATAAATAGGTGAAAAATAATGAAGGGGCAAAAATTGAGAAAAACCCGTTCTCTTCTGAGAAAGAGTCCTTTCATTTCTTAGCTTGTTTTCAAATCTCATTCTCTGAAATTGATTTGAGAATTGCGACAGCATATACTATGATTGCCAAATCTCATCGAGTAAAGAAACAATTCCAGGTTAAAAGTCATCAAGGTTCCCCATGGACTTGTCTCTCTTGGAGTTAGGGGCAGTTTGTTTCCAATCAAAGTTTTTAAAAAACTTATTGTAACGCCTCGCAGCTAAAAGACGGGAAGCGTTCGGCGACTTATTATAAATAATTACGCCAAGTCTAAAGTACTTTTAATAAAACTAAATGTTACAGTCACTAAACCACATACACATGCACTAAAAGAAAAATAAGAAGACAATAGACAAACTCTTTTCATTCCAACAAAATATTAAATAGATCAATAAAAGATCCAAGAAGTGTAGCACTTATTACAACTTAAAATTTTGAATCTTATAAATAACAAACTAAGTGGATGAAGTAGTACGAAAGAATCAAATAAATAAAATTTCCTCAAATGGCATCTTACAAGAGAAACACTACTGATTGTCTCTTAACCCCTCGAAAAGTTGTTCCAGTTGTGGTGGGTCTTCTACTTCAATATTCTGCAAATTATCTGGTTATGCCAAATCAGGGTCGTTAGAATCACCTAGCAAGTACTACAAAAAGAAAATAATAATAATACACAGGCACGCTATATGTATATATAAATAAAATATAAAACTGAATGAAATCATAAAATCATGATAATATCAAAGTTTTAACTAATTGTTGAAAAGAATGTGAAACATAGATTTAAATTATATTTGTCTAAAAATAATAATAAATCGACTAGTAATCGTAAGAAAAAAACATATCTTGAGTGGTATTGGAATTTAACGTGATAATAAAGTTTATATAAAACTGTAGAATTATAAATGCATACAAAATATAAATATATAAGAAAAGTGAAGATGAGCTGCTTTGCAGTTGTCTTGAAATGGTAATGGTCACAGATACATTTGTATACATATGTCATGGATAACCTTGTAGTAGAGATATATGTATATATATAACAAAATGAACATGCATGTGAATTATAACATCATATTATATTAATATTTTTCTTTCCTTTTTTTATATATTATTTGGAACTGTCAGAAGTAGTGTGCCACATGTTCTACGAGTATCTTGTGCATACCCGGGACCACGGCCATGATTCCTGATACTGCCCCAGGACGTACCGCTAAGTACTAATGAACATGAACTCTGATGAGTCCAGGTGCGCAGCCCTATATAATGATGGTGATCCAGTAATCACCCAGAACCCCCATGATTGGGTCCCTAAGTTCGGTTGTACAACTTCAAAAATGTAAACATCTTAAAACATGTGTACAGTTCCTTCTTCAAATTCCCTCTTGACCCCATTATTTTATTTTATGATTTTAAAATGAATTTATAACATCAATTATATTTAATCTTAGTTTTGATCATATCAACAAATCAAACATGGATTACATAAAATTTGTGCGACAATGTCATTTATCGCTATATTGTATGTGTGAACACTGGAATGTGACTAGTTGCAATACTTATAAGAGCCAATCAAAAACATTTTCAAGATATCTGCTAGCCTTGGTCAAAGGAAATTTTCCGCAGTTCCACAGGTATTCTACTTATAGAAAGAAATTGTCAGTTTAAGGCAATGAACAACAAAACTACTCCAGCCACAACGTATGAAAAGCACTTATAATAAAGCACTTCTATGGATGTTCAAGTTCCCAGCCATATGCGTACGAAAACCAAAGCAAGACTACAAATATATACGTGTAATGAAAACAAAGCAAGACCACAAGCACCACATGGGAAATTTCGTAGAAAATCTGATCTAATCCGAAGTATTAAGAATATTAGTTCAGCATTAAACTTCTCTAACTAATTCAAAAGGCAAATAACTAGTAGAACCTCACAAATATCGGACCTTCACGCAAGTTTCAACTAAAGTTTCATCCCACACAGAAAGTAAATGTTCACAGCTGAGTCATACGGTTAATCAGACTAAAGTAAAAAAAAAAAATTCAACTCACAAGAAGGATCATACCAAGATTACCAAGTGTGTATTAATCTGCCACCATCAAATGGAACAAAAGTCTTCTAGTTGACAATATGAGTTGTATGAAATTTGAGTCTTGGTGCAATCTCTGACATTAAAGTTTGTAACGAGTTTGACTAACTTTATAATTAATCTCTTAGAAAGCTTAATTAATCTCTTTGAATAGCTTTACAATTAATCTCTCAGGAATAAATTTAGAACCTACATATCCAATGGTTTCTAGGTTTCTATAGTGGGGCCTATATAGCTCATTTTTCCTCAGCAAGAAATTTAGGGCCAACTCATAAAGGAGCCAACACATTTGAAAAAAATATTTATTAATGTTAAGATGTTAATCAAAAGAATACATAAAAAAAATTATGAAATAGTAAAGTACTTGCCTCAAAAATCCCGCTCCAAAGATTGACTGCGATATACTATTTTTTTTCTTTCTCCTTCCTTCCTTTCTCTGTCTTCTCTCTCTCTCTCTCTCTCCCCCCCCCTCTCCCTTTCTTTCTCCTGCGTTCAGTAGAAAAGCTGTGTTGTCCTTCTTATTATTATTATAAATTTTTTTTGGCATTTAAGTTAGGATAAGATTTCATAGGATCAAATATAACTAACTAAATCTATCAAATCTAAACCAACTAAATCTATCATTATCTAGTTAATTAGTATTAAGTAATTTCAAGTGAAAAAGAAAAATCAGATTTGTTAGACAAATATCTTATTATTATTATTATTATTATTATTATTATTATTATTATTATTATTTTGAACTTTATGATTCTAGGTCATTACAATGTACCAACCTTAAAAGAAATTTTGTACTCGAAATTTAAAATACCGGAAGAATAATTTACCAGATTGGTGAAAGTGTATGGATATTCTTTTCGAACATCATTTTCGCGCTCCCAAGTACCATCTCCTAGTAAATATCGGTCCCAAGCAACTAAAGCAAGTGGAATTGACCGGTTTTTCAACATTTTCTCCTGTCGATCTAGAATCGCAATAGGCCTAGTATTGAAAGACAAGTCTACATCCAATTTCAATTCCGAATAATCCAAAAAATGGCTTGCATCTGAAACATAACGCCTCAATTGTGATACATGAAACACATCGTGCACCCCTTTTAAAGACAAGGGTAGCATCAACTTGTAAGCCACTTCTCCCACTCTTTCCACAATTTCAAACGGCCCAATAAATCGTGGTCCCAACTTCCCTCGCCTGCCGAAACGAATAACTCCCTGAGTCGGTGATATTTTGAGAAACACCTTATTACCAACCACAAATTCCAAAGGTCTCCGATGTTGATCTGCCCAACTCTTCTGTCGATTCTGTGTTGCCTTGAGATACTCTCTCACCACTCTAATCTTATCTTCCATTTGAGTTACCAACTCAGGTCCAAGAAGTCTCCTTTCACCCACATTATCCCAACACAACGGCGATCTACACTTCCTCCCATATAATGCTTCAAATGGAGCCATCTTTATACTTGCCTGATAACTGTTATTATATGAGAATTCTACCAAATGCAAGTGGTCCTCCCAAGATCCACCAAAGTCCATCATGCATGCCCTCAACATATCCTCTAGTATCTGTATTGTTCTTTCTGATTGTCCATCTGTTTCTGAATGATAAGAAGTGCTAAATCTTAGCCGACTGCCCAAACTTTTCTGTAATCTCGTCCAATATTGTGATCTAACCTAGTGTCTCTATCTGATACAATCTCAACTGGAACTCCGTGCAGTCTGACCACTTCTCGGATATAGAGATCAGCTAAAATCTCCGTGCTCTGATCTACACGAAATGGTATAAAGTGAGCCGATTTTGTGAGGCGATCCACTATAATCCATATAGCATTGTTTACCTTTGAGTTACAAGGAAGTATTGTCACAAAATTCATGGTTGTCCTCTCCCACTTCCATTCGGGTATAGGAAGTGGTTGAAGAAGTCCTCCTGCTCTGCGATGTTCGACTTTAACCTGCTGACACACTAGGCACTTTGATACATGACGGCCTATCTCTCTCTTCATTGCATTCCACCAAAATTGTTGCTTTAGATCTTTGTACATCTTGGTACTTCCTGGATGTATCAAATATGCAGAACTGTGAGCTTCTTCCAACACATGCTGTCTAACTCTCCCTTGGGTACACACAAGCTATTACCATATCGAAGGGACCCATCAACATGAATGGAAAAATCTGATCTTAAACTTGTCTCCACCTGTTTCCGAATCTTTTGAAGATGACTGTCCCCTTCCTGCGTTGTCTTGACCTTCTCATTTAAACTAGACTGAATTCTCATTACCGTCAACTACTTCAAAGTCCCAGGCATAATCACCTCCAAACCCAAATTCATCATATCCTTTGCTAACTCTTTCTGTTGTGTAAGATACATAGTCATCGGCCTTCTACTCAATGCATTTGGTACGACAATGACTTTACCGGGATGATATTGCAAATCTATATCGTAGTTAGCCATTAATTCTAACCACCTTCTTTGTCTCATATTAATCTCTTTCTGGGTAAATATGTATTTTAGACTCTTATGATCTGTATAAATTTCTACCTTATTCCCCAATAAGTAATGCCTCCAGATTTTCAAAGCAAAGATAACTGCTGTTAGTTCCAAATCATGTGTAGGATAATTCTTTTCATGAGGTTTGAGTTGTCTTGAGGCATAAGCAATTACCCTACCATTCTGCATAAGGACACATCCTAACCCTCTTCCTGATGTATCACTATATACCACCATCCCTCCGGATCCATCTGATATCGCTAATATTGGTGCAGTAATCAACTTCCGCTTTAGTTCCTCAAATGCATTGTTACACTCGTCAGTCCATATATACTTCTCTCCCTTATGCATCAAATTAGTCAGAGATCCTGCTATTTTGGAAAAGTTCTGCACAAATCTCTGATAATACCCTGTCAGTCCAAGAAAACTTCTCATCTTTGTCACTGACTTGGGTTGGCCAATCTTTCACTGCCTCCACCTTTTTGGGATCTACTGAAATTCCTTCACCCGAAACAATGTATCGCAGAAAAAATATTATGTCCAACCAGAACTCACACTTACTCAATTTTCTAAAAAGCCTCTCTTTCCTTAGAGTCTGCAGCACTGTCCTCAAATGTGTTTCGTGGTCTTCCCGAGTCTTAAAATAAATTAAAATATCATTAATAAAAACTACCACAAACTGATCCAGATACGGTGCAAACACCCTATTCATCACATCCATAAATACTGTTGGAGCATTCGTCACACCAAATGGCATCACTAAAAAATCATAGTGACCATAACGGGTTCTAAATGCAGTTTTTTGGACATCCGTTGCCTTCACATGCACTTGATGATATCCAGATCTAAGGTCTAACTTAGAAAACACCTTCTCTAAGTTGATAAACAGATCATCAATCCGGGGCATTGCATATTTATTCTTGATTGTGGCTCGGTTCAATTCTCTGTACTCAATACAAAGCCTTTTGCTACCATCACTCTTGTTTACTAAGAGAACAGGAGCTCCCCACGGTGACGTACTCAGCTGAATGAAACCCAAGTCCTTCAATTGCTCCAATTACCTTTTTTACTTCTGTCAGCTTGGTAAGACCCATTCGATAAGGTGCTTTGGAAATAGGTACTGTACCAGGTATAATATTTATAGCTAATTCCACCTCCCTCTATGGAGGCAACCTAGGCAATTCTTCAGGAAAAACATCTAAATACTCACACACCATTGGGGTCCACATATTCTGAGCATCTAAAGTTGTGAGAACCCCTTTTGTCGGCTTTGCCCTAAACATAGATGGCTCCAAAGATTTACTGCCACCAAGAAACTCGAACTCCGGATGCCGAGAAATTTTGAATATCACACTTCTCTTCCTACAATCTATCACTGCATGGAAAGTACTTAGCCAGTCCATTCCCAAAATGATATCAAACCCCGCAGAATCAATTACCACAAGGTCCACATAGAACTCCCTTGCACAAATAACTATGGGGCATAATTTACACTCTTTACTAGATAAAATTATCTCATTCCCAGTATTAATATTCCAACCCGCAGATAAATTATCACAAGGGATGCAATGACGGGAAACAAATGTAGATGATGCAAAACTGTGAGATGCACCAGAATCAAATAATGTAAATGCTGGTGTAGTATGCACTAGGATAGTACCTGTCACTACATCACTGTTACCACTGGCCTGTTCTAATGTCAGTGTAAAAGCATGTCCTTGCCTCTGGTTTCCTACTACTTGAGCCCTTTGGAAAGCCTGTTGCTGAGTGACCAGTGCGAATTAGGTCCCGTAGGTCTCTGCTGAGGTGGCATCGGTAACCTTTGCTGTTGAGGGGGTGTTGTAAGTCTTTGTTGTTGTTGTTGTGATGCTGATGCTCTGGTAATGTCAACTGTCTCTCGTCGCCATGGACAACCTCCAATCTGATGATCCACCGAGCCACATATCAGGCACAAGTTATGGGCTCGTCTGTAGTCCTTTTGAACATGTCCGGGTTGAAGATAGTAGTTGCAAACTATATTGTGATCATGTTGCATAGCATGATGCTTCTGTGGTGGTGCTAGAGTACCCTTGCCAGTACTTTCGGTTGCCTGACTCGTACTTCTTTTCTGAGACCCCCCATGAATTTTTCTTTTCCTATCCACTATCTGCTCTTGCACCCTTGTAGCATTCAAAACTTATGCATAAGTTTCAAACTGTGGGGTGGCTATGCGTTCCTGAATCTCAAAATTCAACCTACCCTGGAACCTTCGAGCCTTATCTATTTCTTGGGGCAAACCTGCTCAATCTGACAAATTCCGCTGCGTAATCATCTATTGTCTGATTTTCTTGCTTCAAATGGATAAACTGTTGTTTCAGATCCCACTGTGCCATTTGGGGAAAGAATCTCGTATAGAAGCTCTCCTTAAAAGTCTCCCATGTTATCGATTTTGCCAACCGATTCTCCTCGGCCAACCACCACGTGTGATCAATGTCCATGAATTGTATCTTTACCACCTCCACATGGTCTCCATCCGCTACTCGTGCTGCACCCAATAAGTTCTTGGTGTCCACCAGCCACTGTTCTGCATTCATAGGTTCCTTAGTCCCATAAAAGGGTGATGGATTCAACTTTTTGAAATCTGACACGCTGCCCGTCGTCTGCCTCAAAACTACTAACTCCTATCGCAATATCTCAGTTTGTTGTTGTTGATTCTCAATAAGTACCTTAAGCAACTCCATCATGTTGGGATCTTCAACTCATGGAGGAATGTGGGAGGGAGTGATGCGACGACTGGTCATTTCTCTAAAAGATGAAGGATTTGGATTAAATCAGGAGATAAAATGATAGAATATAAGGAATCAGAAAAATCATACAAGAATAAGAATCAAAGATAATTGTTATTCATGCATATGTATATGTGGCAATAATCATAGTTTAAGGTTTCTAACCAGAAGTGAGCGTCGAACCTGGCTCTGATGCCAACTGTAACGCCCCGCAACCAAAAGACGGGAAGCGTTCAGCGATGTATTATAAATAAATACGCCAAACCTAAAGTATTTTTAATAAAACTAAATGTTACCGCCACTAACCACATACACATGCACTGAAAGAAAAATAGGAAGACAATAGACAAAATCTTTTCATTCCAACAAAATATTAAATAGATCAATAAAAGATCCAAGAAGGGTAGCACTTATTACAACTTGAAATTTTGAGGCTTAGAAATAACAAACTAAGTGGATGAAGTAGTACGAAAGAATCAAATAAATAAAATTTCCTCAAATGGCACCCTACAAGGGAAACACTACTGATTGTCTCCTAACCCCTCGAAAAGTTGTTCCAGTTGTGGTGGGTCTTCTTCTTCAATATTCTGCAAATTATCTGGGCATGTCAAACTAGGGTCGTTAGAACCACCTAGCAAGTAGTACAAAAGGAAAATAATAATAATACACAGACGCACTATGTGTATATATAAATAAAATATAAAACTGAATGAAATCATAAAATCATGATAGTATCAAAGCTTTAACTAATTGTTGAAAAGAATGTGAAACATAAATTTAAATTATATTTGTCTAAAAATAATAATAAATCGACTAGTAATCATAAAAAAAAAAAAAACATATTTTGAGTGGTGTTGGAATTTAACGTGATGATAAAGTTTATATAAAACTGCAGAATTATAAATGCATACAAAAATAAATATATAAGAAAAGTAACATGAATTGCTTTACAATTGTCTTGAGAATGAGAATGGTCAGAGGTACATTTGTATACATATGTCATGGATAACCTTGTAGTAGAGATATATTTATATATATAACAAAATGAACAAGCATGTGAAATATAATATCATATTATATTATTATTTTTCTTTTCTTTTTTTTATATATTTATTGTAACTGTCTGAAGGAGTATGTCACATGTTCTATGAGTATCCTGTGCATACCTGAGACCATGGCCATGATTTCTGGTACTGCCCCAGAACGTACCTCTAAGTACTAATGTCTGATGAGTTTAAACTCCAAGCGTGCAGCCCTATATAATGATGGTGATTCAGTAATCACTCAGAACCCCCAGGTTGGTCCCTAAGTTCGGTTGTACAACCTCAAGAATGTAAACCTCCTAAAACATGTACAGTTCATTCTTCAAATTCCCTCTTGACCCCATTATTTTATTTTATGATTTTAAAATAAATTTATAACATCCATTATATTTAATCTTAGTTTTTATCATATCACCAAATCAAACATGGATTACACAAAATTTGTGCGACAATGTCATTTATCACTATATTGTATGTGTGAACACAGGAATGTGACTAGTTCCTTATAAGAGCCAATCAAACACATTTTCAAGATATCTGCTAGCCTTGGTCAAAGGAAATTTTCTGCAGTTCCACAGGTATTATACTTATAGAAAGAAATTGTTAGCTTAAGGCCATGAACAACAAAACTACTCCAGCCACATGCGTATGAAAAGCACTTCTAATAAAGCACTTCTGTGGATGTTCAAGTTCCCAGCCATATGCGTACGAAAACCAAAGCAAGACAACAAACATATACATGTAATGAAAACAAAGCAAGACCACAAGCACCATATGGGAAATTTCGTAGAAAATCTGATCTAATCCGAAGTATTAAGAATATGAGTTCAGTATTAAACTTCTCTAAGTAATTCAAAAGGCAAATAACTAGTAGAACCTCAGAAATATCGGACCTTCACGCAAGTTTCAGCTAAAGTTTAATCCCACACAAAAAGTAAATAGTAAATGTTCACAGCTGAGTCATACGGTTAATCAGACTAAAGTAAAAAAAAAACTCAACTCACAAGAAGGATCATACCAAGATTACCAAGTGTGTATTAATCTACCACCATCAAATGGAACAAAAGTGTTCTAGTTGACAATATGAGTTGTATGAAATTTGAGTCTAGGTGCAATGTCTGACATTAAAGTTTGTAACGAGTTTGACTAACTTTATAATTAATCTCTTAGAAAACTTAATTAATCTCTTTGAATAGCTTTACAATTAATCTCGCAGGAAGAAATTTAGAACCTACAAATCCAATAGTTTCTAGGTTTCTACAGTGGGGCCTATATAGCTCATTTTTCCTCAGCAAGAAATTTAGGGCCAACTCATAAAGGAGACAACACATTTAAAAAAAATATTTATTAATGTTAAGATGTTAATCAAAAGAATATATAAAAAAATTATGAAATAGTAAAGTACTTGCCTCAAAAATCCCGCTCCGAAGATTGACTGCGATATACTGTTTTTTTTTTCTTTCTCCTTCCTTCCTTTCTCTGTCTTCTCTCTCTGATGCGAATCCCGTCAAGAATAACGAGACCCGTAGAAGAAAAAGAGAAAATTCAAGAATGTTCTTGATCAGGTTTGGATGGGAGATCTCGACCCGTTGCTTCAACAAAAACAAGAACCTCGGTATAATTGACCTCAACCCATTGTTTAATGCGAAGCAAGAACCTTGGTATAAGAAAAACGCCACAAATGGTAGTGGAAAGCAGTTTGATAAGTCGATGATGAACGCCACGGAAGAATTCCGATAAGTTCGAATAGTCTTTCAAAGAACCAAAGAGAATAAACTCACCAATTATCTGTAAACTGTCTCCCTTCTATTCCATTAGACACCTTTTTATAGGCTAAAAAATACAAGGAAAGTTTCCTACAAGGAAAGTTCAAGAAATAGAAACAAAACAAAAAAAAACAATCAGCCCCTTAATTTGGCTGATCAATACAAGGAAAGTTTAAGAAATAGAAATAAAACAAAAGAAAACAATCAGCCCCTTAATTTGCTGATCAATGCAAGGAAAGTTCTAGAAATAAAACAAAAGGAAACAATCAATTTGGACCAGATTCTTCTACTAGTTGAATCATATTGATGCATATTTATTGAACTCGTGAACCATCCTCAATGGGCCTCTACGAATTTGTTTGAGCCCAAACCTCTTGAATCATCCCATTAAGTGCATTTTTGAAGTTCTTTCCTTGTGCTCTTGTAACCGACCCAGTTGGAACTTGAACTGGCTCCTTTGTAGTCAAGCCATTATTTGCATCATTTTCCTCCTCTTGAAAAGGATTTGCTCTCAAATCATCACCTACATCAAATGACTCAAATCAGTAACATTGAAAGTAGCACTAACATTGCACTCACCGGGCAAATCTAGCTTATAAGCATTGTCATTGATACGCTCTAAAACTTGGAAATGACCATCCCCTCTTGGAAGTAGTTTGGAATGTCTTTACGCCGGAAATCTCTCTGTTCTCATATGCAACCACATCCAATCCAAAAACAAGCTTGTGACGCCCCTTGTTGGCTCGTTTTGCATACTGCTCCGTTCTTCTCTCAATATTGAGCCTTGCCTTCTCATGTATCTGCTTAACAAAATCAGCTTTTTTCTTTCCATCAAAATTAACACGCTCAGAAACAGGTAATGGAGATAAATCCAATGGAGTCAAAGGATTAAACCCATAAACAATTTTAAACGGTGAGAATTTAGTAGCAGAATGAATAGATCTATTATAAGCAAACTCAACATGTGGTAAACACTCTTCCCATATTTTGATGCCATGCAATCTCACAATCTCTCTAAAGAACAAATCAGCAATATGCGAAGTATCATCCGTTTTGTGACATGGAATAAAGTGTGCCATTTTAGAAAATGTATCCACAATCACAAAAATCAAATCTCTTTCACGTTTAGTCCTAGGTAATCCTAACACAAAGTCCATTGAAATATCAATCCAAGGCTCACTAGGAATGGGCAAAGGAGCATACAAACTGTTGAGCACTCTGGATTTAGCTTGCCTACATGTGACACATCTACTACAAATTCACTCAATATCTCGTTTCATGTGTGGCCAATAGAAGTGTTCCTGCAAAATAGCTAAGGTCTTAGCAATCCCAAAATGTCCCATTAATCCCCCTCCATGAGATTCCTGCACTAACAAATTCCTCAAAGAACAGTTAGGCACACATAATTTATTTTCTCAAAATAATAATCCATCATGTCTAAAGAACTTACTACAAGCGTTTTTCTCACAAGTCCGATACTCTTCACAAAATTCATGGTCATCAATGTATAAACTTTTAATGTGTTCAAAACCAAGCAATTTTGCATCAAGTATAGAGAGTAATGCATACCTGCGAGAAAGTGTATCGGCGACCACATTCTCCTTATCTTGCTTATACCTGATGACATATGGAAATATCTCAATGAACTCTACCCAACGAGCATGCCTTTTATTTAGCTTGTGTTGGCCCTTCAAGTATTTCAAGGACTCATGATCAGTGTGAATCACGAACTCTTTAGGCCATAGGTAGTGCTGCCATGTCTCCAAAGCTCGAACCAATGCATACAACTCTTTGTCATAAGTCGGGTAATTTAATATTGCCCCGCTTAATTTCTCACTGAAGTAAGCAATTGGTCGTCCCTCCTGCATAAGAACTGCGCCTATGCCAATACCTGAAGCATCACATTCAATCTCAAATATTTTAGAAAAGTTAGATAAAGACAATAAGGGGGTGTTGGTTAGCGTCTCTTTGATTAGCTAAAACGCCTTCTCTTGTTCTTCTCCCCATCTAAATCCGACGTTCTTCTTGATCGCTTCAGTAAGTGGTGCGGCTATGCTACTAAAGTCCTTCACAAACCGCCGGTAAAAACTAGCAAGTCCATGAAAACTACGAACATTACTTGCACTTGTGGGACTCGGCCACTCTCGGATTGCACGTACCTTCTCTTCATCAACCGTATACCCTGTGCACTAATAACAAATCCCAGAAATACAAGTTTATCGGTGCAAAAAGTATAATTTTTCAGGTTAGCAAATAACTTTTCTTTCCTAAGCACATCTAAAACTGATTTCAAATGTACGACATGATCAGCCAAGTTTTTGCTATAAATGAATATATCATCAAAATAGACAACAACAAACATGCCTATAAATGCTCTCAAAACATGATTCATAAGTCTCATAAAAGTGCTTGGTGCATTAGTCAACCCAAAAAGCATAACTAACCATTCATACAAACCATATTTTATTTTAAAGGCAGTTTTCCATTCATCTCCTTGTTTCATTCTAATCTGATGATAACCACTTTTTAAATCAATCTTAGAGAACACACAAGAACTATGCAACTCATCTAACATGTCATCTAAGCGAGGAATAGGATGACGATACTTTACCGTTATGTTGTTGATGGCTCGGCAATCAACGCACATTCTCCACGTCCCATCCTTCTTAGGTACAAGAAAAATCGGAACGGTGCACGGACTCATGCTCTCCCTTACATACCCCTTCTCTAACAACTTACTTACCTGCCGTTGAAGCTCTTTTGTCTCCTCGGGATTGCTCCTATAGGCTGGTTGGTTTGGAATTGTCGCATCGGGAACAAAATCAATTTGATGTTCAATCCCTTTAATTGGTGGTAATCCATATGGTGTTTCCTCGGGAAAGACATCATCAAATTCCTGCAAAAGAGAAACAACAGAATTGGGCAAAGCAGAATCAAGTTCGTTAGTATTTAAAAATGCCTCTTTGTACAAAAGTACAATCATCGGCTGATTTGAAAACATTGCTCGCTTAATCTTATTTACTTTTGTATAGAAATTCTTTTGTTTTCTCTCTGACTTTCTCTCAATGGCTAAATTTTGATTTTCTTTTTCTCTCTTATTTTGCTCGGCCACTCTCTGATTTTCACTCTTTTTCTTTTGCTCACTCTCTTTCTTTTGATCACTCTCTTTTTTTTTTATCACTCTCTTTTTGCAACCTCACTTGATCTTCATAAACTTGTTTTGGTGTCATTGGCACAAGAGTGATGGGTTTTTGGTTGAAAACAAACGAGTATTTTTTGGTGAAGTCATCATGTTTAACTTTCCGATCGAATTGCCACGGTCGGCCTAATAGCAAATGTCTAGCTTGCATCGAAACTACATCACACAAAACTTCATCTTCATATTTTCCGATGCAGAATGAAACCAAAACCTACTTATTTACCTTTACCTCGCCACTATCATTCAGCCATTGTAACTTGTACGGCCTAGAATGTTTCAGTGTGGGCAGTCCTAATTTCTCCACTAAGGTTGTGCTTGCAACATTAGTATAACTTCCTCCATCAACAATCATACTACATACCTTGTATTTGACGTACCACCTAATATGAAAGATGTTCTCTCGCTGCACTTCTTCAATTTCTTTTACTTGCAAGCTTAGAAGTTTTCTTGACATCAACAATTCACCTTGAACTGCATATTCTTCTTCATCTACGTCCTCCAATGGTGGCATAGAGTCGGTATCGGACTCATCGTCAGTTTCGATCTCTCTATTACCACTTATTACTATGACTCTTTTGTTCGGGCATTGACTTGCTATGTGACCCCTGCCTTGACATTTAAAACACTTAATGTCACGATTTCGAGAAGTGAAGGGGTCAGATTTACCTAGAGTGCCATGGTTGGTTGTCTCTTGTTTTGATTCGAATTTAGGTTTTGCAGTTGGTTTCTCCTCTTTCTTCACATGACTCGGTTTCCATGGGGAAAAACCCGAATTATGGGATGTACGTGTACCACCTCTCCTCTTGAGTTGTTGCTCCACCTTGATGGCCATGTGCACCATATTCTCTAATTCTATATAATGCTGCATCACCATCCTGTCATGAATTTCTTGATTCAAGCCATTCAAGAACCTAGCCATAGTATCCTCTCGGTCTTCTTCGATATTAGCCCGGATCATAGCAATTTCCATCTCTTGATGATAATCCTCCACACTCCGATTACCTTGTCGGAGCGTTTGCAATTTATTGTATAACTCCCGATGGTAATGGCTAGGCACAAACCGCTTCCTCATCACTATTTTCGTCTCTTTCCACGTGTCAACTGGTCGTTCCCTATTTCGCCTCCTGTTCAATACTAATTGATCTCACCACATAATAGAATAGTCAGAAAACTCAATGGCAGTAAGTTTTACCTTCTTCATCTCAGAGTAATTGTGGCAATCGAACACTAACTCCACCCTTTTCTCCCACTTAAGATAAGTCTCTGGGTCGTTTCTTCCTTGAAACGCTGGAATCTTCATCTTAATACTACCCAAGTTGTTATCTTCCCGATTCCTATCTTCTCTAAACCGCCCTCCATATCTCCTATTACCAACAACTAAACCCCGATCTTCTTCTTCATCAAAACCAGCTCCATAATACTCTTCATCTTCATCTCTTACTCCCCGATGTTGAACTCTTTCCCTCCTATGCACCTTATGAGTGTTTTGTGGCTGCTCCAAACGTGTATTCTCCATCCGATCAATCCGCTCATGTACCTGCTCCAATTCTAATCTCATCACATGCCTCATCTCACTCATCATGGCTTCCATGAGTAACTTTGGGTCAGCCATCCCTGTAGCACCTTCGGTGATGCTTTTTTCACTGTTGTGAGACATGATTGCTGCAAATCAAAGTTAGAAAATAAAAAAAAAAAGGAAAGGAACTCACACACTCCCTCACGTGTTTTCACTTAAAGAATGATTCACTCTATTCCACTCGTGTTTCACTCAGCATAATCGGTTTTTACCCTCTAATATGCTCACCACTCTTGCCTTTTTCCACTCGATAATCCTCTTTCAGTTTTTTTGAAACTATTCGAACAATATTCAAAATTCCAGCAACAATTTACCAAGAACTCAACAAGAGAATTCAGGTTCAGAAGGTAAGAAAATAAGGGATATGAGTGATTATATTTTCAAACCACAATTCAGCAAAATTTCCAAAAAAAAAAATTGGTCTTTTGGATGAGGAGATTTTCGGGCTTATTGGAAACAAACGAAAGAGAATCTTTTTACTCCCTTTTTTTTACCTTCTTTTTTTTCGAAACTTTTTTTTTCGGATCTTTTTTCTCAGATTCTTTCTTTTGTTAATAACAGAACAAGATTTTGAATGGGGTAGAAGAAAGAAATTCTGCTAGATAAGAAAAGGAAACTAAATTTAAATGGGATAGGCAAACCTGAGACGAGAAATCCTTGACTCTGATACCAAATGATACGAACCCCGTCAAGAACAACGACACCCGTAGAAGAAAAGGAGAAAATCCAAGAACGTTCTCGATCAGGTTTGGATGGGAGACCTCGACCCGTTGCTTCAACAAAAACAAGAATCTCGGTATAATTGACCTCAACCCGTTATTTAATGTGAAGAAAGAATTTTGGTATAAGAAAGACGCTACAAATGGTAGTGGAAAGCCGTTTGATAAATCAATGATGAATGCCACGGAAGAATTCTAATAAGTTCGAATAGTCTTTCAAAGAACCAAAAAGAATAAACTCACCAATTATCTGTAAACTGTCTCCCTTCTATTCCATTAGACGTCTTTTTGTAGGCTAAAAAAATACAAGGAAAGTTTTCTACAAGGAAAGTTCAAGAAATAAAAACAAAACAAAAGGAAACAATCAGCTCCTTAATTTGGTTGATCAATATAAAGAAAGTTTAAGAAATAGAAATAAAACAAAAAGAAACAATCAACCCCTTAATTTGCTGATCAATACAAGGAAAGTTCTAGAAATAAAACAAAATGAAACAATCAATTTTGACCAGATTTTTCTACTAGTTGAATCATATTGATGCATCTTTGTTGAACTCGTGAACCATCCTCAAAAGGCCTCCACGAATTTGTTTAAGCCAAAACCTCTTGAATCAGCCCATTAAGTGCATTTTTGAACTTCTTTCCTTGTGCTCTTGTAACCGACCCAGTTGGAACTTGAACTGGCTCCTTTATAGTCAAGCCATTATTTGCATCACTCTCCCTCTCTCTTTCTTTCTCCTGCGTTCAGCAGAAAAATTGTAGTGTCCTTATTATTATTATAATTTTTTTTGGTATTTAAGTTAGGATAAGATTTCATAGGATCAAATATAACTAACTAAATCTATCAAATCTAAACCCACTAAATATATTAGTATCTAGTTAGTTAGTATTAAATAATTACAAGTAAAAAAGAAAAATCAGATTTGTTAGATAAATATCTTATTCATTTTATTATTATTATTATTATTTTGAACTTTATGATTTTAGGTCATTACACTTGTAAAGATAAATGAAAAGAAGCAAGAAAAATTATAAAAAACAATTTCAGTAATGAGTTACATGATAACCATTGGTAGGCCATACATCATAATAGGAGCTTTCAATAGGGCTGCCATACCAAAGATAGCACAGGAGCGATTGGACAGCATCTGACTTCAAGTGGTTGCATCCGGCTACATTTTCAAGGACATGTACTTCTTTAAAGGCCAAAGAGTGGATGGTTCATCTATTAGATGTGAGCCGTAATTCCTGCTGAGAACCGAGGTGTGTTCTAGGTCCAGTTAACCTGTTCACTGAAAGATGGAGCTATTAATAGTTCCATGAAGTTGGAGCAGAGGCAGGGGATGGTGGAGGAGCATGCCTTCAAGGCTTAACAGTGGAGGAGTATGCCTCCTGCTTCCTTTGTCGGCCAGTCCCAGAGGTGAAGAGAAGAGAAGAGAGAGCCACTCTCTTACTCATCAACTCATTCTCATTTCTTTTTTCTTTATGTTTTCTTCTTTCCTAAGAGAAGAAAACAAGATCAATGTAACAACCTAATTTTATCATAACTTGCATTCTTGATATCATATTAATCCCAAAGTGAATGCGTTGTGTTTGTCTTACTTTTCTATATTTTTTTTATTTTCTTGAAATTCTTAAGATAATCACTTAAAATAATATTATTTTAATCACCGATGGATGCTACACATATTTTGACTAGTCTTTCTTCTTTTGACTTGTAAAATGAAGTTTGACTTTATTTGGATTAGTTTAATTTGAGTTTATGATTATGAACAACTCTAAAAATTTATTATTAGTAGTCATTTGTCATATACCTATTTTGTCTTTATTTACCCACACCTCCCATACCCCATCTCCCCAAATTATGGATCTCGAACCTACTCCCATATTTATATGATTAATATAACGTAAAATATTAATTAAAAGTCAACCTAACCTACCTACTCCATACCTTATCTTCTTTGGCCAAACATGACAAGCCATTTACTTCCCACCATATCTCCTTTGTTTCATGCTTGTCCTTTAACCAAACATGACAAACCATCCTCTTGCTCCCATACCTCATTTGTCTTATTATATTTTTTCTCTCTTTCTTTTTATTTCTTCTCCTCATTATATATCTCTCCTTCATTTTTCATTCTTCTCAACCTCTTTTTACTCCAACTCTCAAGAAGAATAAGAAAAGAGAAGAAGGAGGAGAAAAAATTTTTTAGTCTCAAAATAGTCTTACCTTCCCTAACCCATCAACCCAAGTAAAATCACATCCACTTTCATATTTTTTTCTAACTCGAATTGTTTATGGTTAACTTAGAATCTTGATTTGTTAAAACTTAAAATGATAAGTTTTACATTAAATTTACTAAAATATTTCTTTTATGCAAGTTATTACATTAGGTCATGATTCCTTTATGCTAATCCATGTTTAGTTTAAAAATATATACATTAATAAGGTTTAAAAAATTTGTTACTTTCCATACCATGAAATTATACTAGAATTTGAAAATTTTATATGTTTTTAAAGAAATCATTATAATAGTGTTAAGCCCATTTAATTTTCATTCTTACACTTTAATACCCACTTTTTAATATGTCTTTATATGCATAATTGTGTATGTGTGGTTTCCATAAATGATTAATTTTCATAACACTCATTCTAGAATTCTAAACTCCATCATACTTGCCCTTAAAATATACGTACTAGTTACTCGTACAAAAACACATGAAATTATGTCGGATTTCCATTATTAATACATACACATATCTTGATAGTGCCATGGATCCTGACTTGCCTATTAACTTGATTTTGACGTGGATCATATCTTTCTCGTTACTCGGATATTAATTAGATAATAGACATGTATATGTATTAATCTTGACATGATTGGTTCATCATATTCCGAATTGATTTGCATGTAATATAACTTGAAATCTTGGATTATTGAAAAATTAAAGAGTGGATAAATATTTGTATCGTGAAAAGTTTACGATATGTTGCGCAACCGAAATAGGGGCCCATCCGTGAGGGCGCCTGGATGGTACTGAGCTATCATCTCTTATTTAGTCCATATGGATGGGACGACCAAATACTTAGTATCGGTATCTGGTTAAGTGCTTAGCGGCACGGCTGGTTCAGCGCCAGCATCTTGGCCAGATCCCGGGTATGCATGGGTACTTTTACTATACGAGTCTATTTTTTTACCATTTAGTTCAAATATAAACTAAAATAAGATATTAATTTAGACTTGATATGCATGTATATCCCTGCTTGATATTGTTACTTGATTGTTTAATGTTTTCCACACATTCGCATATTTTCATATCCACACTCATATCTTACCTATTTGTTTATATTATACACTCCCTATTTCTTATTGTTTTACTTATCGGGTTTGACCTTGAACTCCTCTACACGCTCAGATACTGAAGATGTGAACGAGAATCTGCCATTGCACGACTCGTACTTTCTGGAGCAGGTCGAGCAGCAGTAGATTTTTAGGCCTCAACTTTTTGTATTTTTAGATTTTGTATGTATCACTCTTTTGAGGGCTTAGTTTTTAACTTTTGTATCAATATTGTACTTATTATTTTTTATCTTAGACTTATATATCTTCTCTTTTATATAGTAGTAGACTAACTTCCAAGATCTTGGTAGATAACAAGTATTTAGACCCATTCATTTTTGCTTTTACATACTTATAGGCCTCGTGCATGTCGACTTACACGTGCCCGCCGGTAACACACTCCGATTTTGTATCCTTCCAAAAAAATGGGGCGTTACAAAGTGGTATCAGAGCTCTAGGTTAATTTAGTATGTTTTTAGGACTACTGCCATATATAAACATGTCCAATTTTTTTTTTTTTTTGATCTGAAATATTATCTTGTGATTTTCTATCTTGGTCTATTATTAGTTGATTTTCTATCTTACCTTATTTTTTTATCCATACCATATTTATCTTTTGATTTTCTATGTACCTAGTCTTGTATTTCTGCTGTTCGAGTCCTATTGAGTTGACGTGATAATTATATAGTTTTATTCTCAGTCGACAACAATTACAGTTATTTATTAGAACTATAGCAAGCGAATTTATGAGATACTCCATAATTGATTTACGAGGAAAATCATATGTTTTCGCTATTATGAGTCTTAACTATTAGCGTAGTAATAATTGATCTGCAGGTAATTATTGCAGCTATTCGCAAGGACCTTAATAAGTGAGACTTATGATATTTTTTCCATCATATATCTTTAATTATTTATCCCACTAGTTTAGATAGTATGACAAATTAGTTAGTTTTCAGCTATATTCTGATCGGAACTATTTTCTCAATAACCACATTCTTATCAATTGATTGATATCTTATTATTCTAATCAATTAAAAATTAAATTTCGATAACGAAATTTTTTGTAAGGAGAGTAGGAGGTAATAATCTAATTTCATCATAATTTATATTTTTGATATCAGATTAATCCCGAAATGAATGCATTGTGTTTGTCTTATTTTTCTATATTTTTTTGTGATTTTCTTGAAATTTTTAAGATAGTCAATTAAAATAATATTATTTTAATCACCGGTGGATCCTACACATATTTTGATTAGTGTTTCTTCTTTTGACTTGTAAAATAAAATTTGACTTTTTTTGGATTAGTTTAATTTGAGTTTATGGCCATAAACAACTTCAAAAATTTATTATTAATAGTCATTTGTCATATATCTATTTTATCTTTATTTACCCATACCTCCCATACCCCATCTCTCCAAATTATGAATCTCAAACCTACTTCCATATTTATATGGTTAATATAATATAAATATCAATGAAAAATCAATCTAACCTACCTACCCCATACATTATCTTCATCATACTTGTCCTTTGGCCAAACATGACAAGCCATCCTCTCCCCCCATATCTCCTTTGTCCCATGCTTGTCTTTTAACCAAACATGACAAGCCATCCTCTTACTCCCATGCCTTCTTTGTCTTATTATATTTTTTCTCCCTTCTTTTCATTTCTTCTCCTCATTAAATATCTCTCCTTCATTTTTCATTATTCTCAACTCTTCTTACTCCAACTCTCAAGAAGAATAAGAAAAGAGAAGAAGAAGGAGAAAAAGTTCTTTAATCTCAAAATAAACTTACTTTCCCTAACCAATCAAGGCAAGTAAAATCACATCCACTCTCATATTTTTTCTAACTCTAGTTATTTATGATTAACTTAGAATCTTGATTTGTTAAAACTTAAAAAGATAATGTCTCTATACAAAAATCTCTATGGTTATTGTAGAAAAATAAAATATGATTTTTTACACTTTACTCTATATTTTTGTATCAAATTTATCATTTTATTTATAATCTCTAATTCTTAAACTACAAGTTGTAAAGTTAAACTATATACTTAATTTTTAAATTATAAAAATGCTACCTTTATGAATGTTCATCATATTGGATATAAATTTGAAGTTTTCTATATAAATTTTTCGTGCATAATATAATAATTTAAAAATTATTTTTCACTTGCCATTAGAAAATATGTATATATATATATATATATGTATATATATATATATATATATATATATATATATATATATATATATATATTCATTATCATGTTTTAAAGAGAGAGTTTCATATAAGTTTTATATTAAATTTACTAAAATATTTTTTTTATGCAAGCTATTAAATTAGGTCATGATTCCTTTATGTTAATCCATGTTCACTTTAAAAATATATACATTAATAAGGTTTAATAAATTTTTTACTTTCCATACCATGAAATTATACTAGAATTTGGAAAATTCATATGTTGTTAAAGTAATCGTTATAATAGTGTTAAGCCTATTTAATTTTTATTTTTACACTTTAATACCCACTTTTTAATATGTCTTTATATGCATAATTGTATATGCGTGGTTTCCATACATGATTAATTTTCATAACACTCATTCTAGCATTCTAGGCTCCATCATGTTTGCCCTTGAAATATACGTACTAGTTACTCGTACAAAAATACATGAAATTATATTGAGATTTCCTTATTAGTACATACACATGTCTTGATAGTGCCATGAATCTTGACTTGCCTGTTAACTTGATTTTGTCGTAGATCATATCTTGCTTGTTCTCGGATGTTAATTAGATAATAGACATGTATATGTATTAATCTTGACATAATTGGTTCATCATATTCGAGATTGATTTGCATGTAATATAACATGAAATCTTTGATTATGGAAAAACTAAAGGGTGGATAAATATTTGTATTATGACAGGTTTAGGATATGTTGCGTAACCGAAATAGGGGCCCATCCGTCGGGACACTCGGATGGTACTGAGTCATCATCTCTTATTTAGTCTATGTTGATTGGACGACCAAATACTCAGTATCGGTGTCTGCTTGAGTGTTTAGCGGCACGGCTGGTTCAGCGCCAGTATTTTGGCCGGGTCCCGAATATGCACTGGTACTTTCACGATACGAGTCTATTTTTTTACCATTTAGTTCAAATATAAACTAAAATAAGATATTAACTTAGACTTGATATGCATGTCTATCTCTGCTTGATATTGTTACTTAATTGTTTAATATTTTCCACACATTCGCATACTTGCATATCCACACTCATATCTTACATATTTGTTTATATTACACACTCCCTACTTCTTATTATTTTACTTACCGGATTTGACCCTGAGCTTCTCGACACGCTCAGATACTGAAGATGTGAGTGATGATCCGTCATTACACGACCGTACTTTCTGAAGCAGGCCGAACAACAGTAGATTCATGGGCCTCAACTTTTGTATTTTTAGATTTTGTATGTATCACTCTTTTGAGGGCTTAGTTTTTAACTTTTGTATTAGTATTGTACTTGTTGTTTTTTATCTTAGACTTGTATATTTTCTCTTTTATATGGCAGTAAACTAATTTTCAAGATCCTGGTAAATGACTAGTATTTAGTTCCATTCATTTTTGCTTTTACATACTTATAGGTCTCGTACACGTCGACTTACACGTGCTCGCTGGTAACGCACTCCGTTTTCATATCCTTCCGAGAAATGGAGCATTACAATCAAGCTCTTAAGTTTGACTCTAGTTCTCCATCTACCATCATCATCCTCATCTCACCTCCAAAATTTAAGGCAAGTAAGTCTATACCTCTGCGCGCGGGAGATAATGATGAAAGATTCAGGCTTAAATTTCAAGAGTAATATTTGATAGATTAGGATAAGTTATTGGTTTAGTGAGTTAATTTGTGTATTAAACTATGTTTAAATCCATAGTTATTCTTATATATGCTTAATAATCCCATTACAACTCATATATTTTATTGCAATGACTGTCTGTGGAAGACCCTTGTGTTGTACAGGCTTAATGCCCTGGTAGTTCTATGTGACCAATTGCATTAGAATAGGCGTAGGAGTCGCAAACGCACAACACAATCTTGCGTCGTATTATTGAATTTGTTCAATTAGCGACAACTCAGTAAAAAAAAAAATTGTATCTTTTGCATCTAAACTCCGATTAAGTTAATTCTCAACTTGTTTAAAAACTGGCCTCAATTTCTAGAAATTTTTTCTCGATGACATTTTCTGGTTCTAACTTTATTTGAGACAAACAGGACCTCGAAGTTATTATTCCTGCACCTCTTTCGGTGAACTAATTTTCATTTGCATTTCAGTGTCCTCCTACTCCTTGCACACACATCTTTCAATTACACATGCGTGCATTCGTTGTTTACATCCTATGACATGTGTGCATGTCTCAATTAGTGCATGCGATGCGCACGATCGCCGATTTTATGTACACACATGTTGTATTTTATTTTACATAGAGACTTGGCATGCTAGGGCTTATTATTGTTATTGTTAATATTGAATGGATCCATAAATGACTATTACTATGCTCTAGGCCCATGTCACATGATTCTGAATTGTAGTATGAAGATTAGATTTTGCTAGATTACATTGACAATGAACATACAAATTGAACATATCAATATTGATGAGATACTGAACCATACTTCGTGCTTAACATGTGACACGTGGATATCAGTTGCAGGAATCGGGTGAACTATATTGTTGAATTGGAATATTCGCTTTAGGACTTGACATTACTAGAACTTTGGACAGAAACAGGTGTGCTTGCTGGAATCCTAGTTGAGAACGGGTGTATTATTGTTGTTGTGACCCCAAAAGAAAACAAGTGCAGTACTACAATGTCTAATAGCTTCTATAGTCCAGTTCAAATTTAATTAAATTACTCAATACTTGTTCAAGGCCTTAGTGTCATGATTAAATTATATATTGAACAAGAATTATATGTCATGCTACGTAGTATAATATGTGGAACAAAAATTTTATTTGGTTCTCTTTCAGATATAGATACATATACAAGATACATGTGGTTGACTCCTGTGAATCCTTTTTGTATAAGTTTTATGCAATCACTATTATTATTGGTTATTATTATACACATTTACCTCGTTAAACTTGTGCATATATCATCAAGGATTGTTTACTCATGCTAGAGTTAGTTTCATATTTACTTATTTTCACATACACTTTGATTACATCACTTGCTGGGTTTAACCCCTAAGTTCTTCCCACACTCAAATAGTGACTGGGAAGAGAACGTGCTGTCACCTTTTGTTGATTCCTACTTCATAACTAAGGAGGAGCCCAGTGGTAGACACGTGCATCCCACATATTCATATTCATATTCCAATTCCTATTCATGTATGTATGCATATGTATCAAAGACACTATAGTATTTATTTTCTCTTTTATATCAGTAAGCTGAACTTATATATTGTTTTGTATCTCCATAATCCTTGTAATGTACTTCTGTTATATCTTGTTTTGTTCCTTTCCTTGTATAAACGAATATCCAATTGTTCATATATATATATATATATATATATATATATATATATATATATATATATATATATATATATATATATATATATATATATATATATATATATATATACACACGTGAGCCGCCAGCTCAGGAAAAGTTATGTGAGCTAGCGACAAAACTGTAATGATCCAATCATTTTTTTCAAATTTTTTTAACAATCACTATCTCTACCTCTTTAACTTATTTCGGATTAAATTTCATAAATTTTGGATTTCATTTACCCTTTTATCAAGTGCATACAAAATATTTTATTCATTGAAAACCGTTAATTATGTGTTAGCTTGATGGAGTACCAAATCAAAACTAAAACCCAAGAAGTTGGGTATGAGTGAACCCTAGGGGGTCGAGGTCATAATCCAAAAGAATTTTTTTTTTTAAAAAAATTATTAGAGATAGTGATAATGAATTGCAGCTCAGATAACTTGTGTGAGCTGTCAGCTATTTTCATCTCTCTCTCTCTCTCTCTCTCTATATATATATATATATATATGAGTAAACTGGAAATTCACTGGCGTTAAAGGGAGTTCCTTCACTGCCGCTTAAGTGGCCCAATACAATTATTACACATGGCACCACTCAAAAGGCGGTTAAATTTTTTTTTTTTTTATTATTTTAAATGGCGGTGAAGGAATTCCCTTCACCACATGTAACAATTGTATTTGACCACCTAAGCGGCGGTGAAGGAATTCCCTTCACCACTAGTGAATTTCCCGTTCTCTCTCTCTCTCTCTCTCTCTCTCTCTCTATATATATATATATATATATATATATATATATATATATATATATATATATATATATATATATATATATATATATATATATATATAATTAATGTAGTAGATAGAGTATAACTATGACTCTACAGGTGTCATCTTGATTGATGCTCAGCTTGATACGTTGATTATAGTGTGAATTTATCCAAGGCCTCACGTACTAAATGAGTACTCAGAAATAATGTACTCCATAATCGTATCTCACCATGGAAAGGGAACATCCCAAGGAAACATTACGAAATATAGTAATTTGAGGGCCAAATATGAAAACATGAAAGAGTTGAGGGACAAACTAGAAACCCCATCTAGAAAAAAGAACTTCCTTCCACACGTTCAGTAGTTCATTTACTGACAAAAACGATTGTCCATGTTGAATTGTTATTCCCACTTTTAAAACCTACTTTATGATTCGCATAAGAAGAAAACTCAAATATAAAATATTTCTTTGTCATTTCTCACCAATCTACAATATGCGGTAACGAAAATTCAATAAGAAAACATTATTAATTTATATCCTTAAATGTAGTTATGTAGTTTTCCTTTTCTTTTCTTTTATTAATTTATGTGCTTAGTTAAAAAAAAAGGATGAAAAATGAAAAACAATACAACAAAGATGGGACGAGGAAGTATAACAATACAACCAAAAGTACAGTGAAATCTCTTTCCACAATACTTGGACCCTACTAAATGGCTTTAAACTATAAAAATTTAATGCATGACATACAAAAATATTTCATACCATTGGTTAGCTTCAACTTAATCTGCATTTTGGTGGCAATTGAGAACAAGGGCATAACTGAGAATTATACAATATCAGATCATCTCATAACATTCACAGCAGCCAACATATTGGCATCTACCAATTCTAAAGTAAGTACAGATATAAGTTGAGCAAGAACACAAACAAAGCTATTTCCTCTGAATAAAAACCGATTAATGCTGAAGTATCCCAAAATATGAATTCTAACTGAATCTTACAGGTTAGCGTTATGTTTCAGTCTCCCTAAAGAGAGCAGATTGAGCCCCTTCCATCTTCTTCTCATATTCGTCCATCTTATTCTTAAAGCTTTTTTGGCTAGAACTATTAGGATACGAAGTAACACAATGTATAGAGTTTAATTGATTCCATGGGTTAGCACCAGAGTTTTTCTGATCTTCTTGAAAATAGGTGTGTGAAACCATATTCTTTCTTTATTTCTTTCCTTCTTCTCATTATTCTTCATCTTTTTTTTTTTTTAAATATATTTTTAGTTCTTTTTCGGTTCTCTTCGGTTGGAAATGTTGTTGTCTCCTTGTCTTCTTCATTAAAATGTTTATACTGAACCAGGTCAGTTCTGTTAGCAGTTTCGAATAGATAATGGAATCACTAAAAGAAAAAAAGACCAAGTATTATAAGGGAGTTCTACAAAAATGAGAGTAGGAATAAATGAATTAAACTTCAAGAGAAGGCAAAATAAATCATTTACTCAGTGAATTAAGTAAATACAATAGGAAAGCGAGTGGCAGTAATAGAATGGATCTTTCCTTTTCCAATATACTGGCAGAGGAATAAAGATTGTGAGCACTGATACTTTGAACTGTCCTACTCATGTCATCTTCAACTTTAATGTCAGAGGAACCTGAGATAAAAACATTACTTGGTTAGTAAACTAAGCAAATGAACCTTACATAATCATTTAATTTTTCAAAGATCTTTAAATGAGTTATCTATATATTAATACAGTGAAACATGCAACCTATCCATTTATTACGCTCATATTTTTATACAATGCCTAGACCGCAAATACTATTGTAAATCCCTAACCAGCCAGGTATCTATACTGATATTCTATATTGATCATATTGATCTAGAGATCAGGTACTGAATATCGGATCTAGAGATCAGGTACTGAATATCGGTCCAATACTGGATACAATAACTCTGTTTTACATTCTGTATCTAGAATTTGAATTGAGACTTCCGGGACATTATTTTACCAAATTATTTGATTTCTCATGATTTTCTGAGAATTTCTATAACAGTCAATTTTCAAACCTAAATACCAGTTACGATTGATAAAGATCGTTCCTTAGACAATTTCTATAATCTAGACTTTGGATTTCAATTTCGCAAAAATACTTCATGATACTTTTATTCCATACTATCTCTAGTATGTGTTTGGAATTTTTCAGGGATCATCGATTATCCAAACCAGAACTGAATTATATATTCACTTTCTTTCTCCATATTTTTCCACTCATCATTTTGCTTCAGTCACTATGCTGGGCTGAGTTGGTAAGAGACACCCATTGAAATGATAGAATGATATGGCTTGAGCATGTTTACCCTTGGAGTGAAGAGCATGAAGTGGGTAATGGAGTTCATGCATATAAACTCCTTTCCTCCATATTTCATCATTTTTCTTGTTCCCATTTCTCTATTTAGAAAACCTTTTACCATACTCCAGCTAAAAAAAGGCAGCAGTTGCAACAGAGAAGGAGAGGCACGAGCAGCCAGTGGTGAAGAAGAGCTCGAAGGCAAGTAGAGTGTTCCTTCTACCAATATCTGTTTCTTTTAGTTCATACTATCTAGCAGAACAACCAGTATTCAAAATTATGTAAATATAGCAAACAAACTTAATTAATTCTGAATTTTTTTTATGCAGAAAGCTAATGCAATTATCTACAATTTGTATTTGCATGACTTTCTATAACTCGAGCTTGAGGTATATGTTTTGGCTTGATTAATTTACTGCTACTATTGTACTTGAATCCTACTGAAGTAACCTACATTCTTAAATAGGTTAAAAATAGAGTATGAGTATTAATTTCAAGTTATTTCCTGTTGCAAGATAATTTAATTGGCCCAACTTTCTTTTGAATACTTTTCCAATTCCTAACCGTGGCTGCATGTTTTGGCTCGTGCAAGTTGTTGGTTTTTCTATTTCAGAAGTATCATCTTGCTAAAGAAGTTTGGCTCTCTTAAGAAGTTAAATATTGGAAGAAATATTAAATCCAAGTATTTTGTGCTGAGATGAAGTATGAATCTATATCCTAAATATCACAATTTATTAATGAGAATTGGAACATGAAATAATTTATTTACCTAGATAATTTTCTGCTATAGTTTGTTTTTCCTATTATGCAGTCACACGGTAAAACAGTGATAACTTTCTATTTTCATTTGAGTTGTTGGATCAATCAAATAAAATTTCGAGATCTCCCTATTTTTAATGTTCTAAAATATATTTTCACTATGCGTGCATTCCGGAAGTGCATAATGCTTAAATATATTTCATAGAGAATAAATGAATTACACAGAATTACATGAAATATTTAATATTTTATTGTATATTAATATAATAATACTTAAAAATGCATATATTGAGTGCTATAAAATATTGTTTTAGTTGATGAAATAAAACAGGACTAAATAGCAAGCTAGAGTTATGGAGGCACACATTAGAATCTAGAGGTTTTAGATTAGAATCTAGAGGTTTTAGATTAAATAGGTTTCAAACAGAATATATGGAGTACAAATTTAGTAAACGACGGACCTTATACTGTAGTGCTGTAACACTGGATGGGCAAGAGATACAAATGGGCAGTCAATTTAGCTATTTGGGTTATATTATTTAGAATGATGGAGAGATCAACAATGATGTTAACCATAAGATACAAACTGGCTGGTTGAAATGGAGAAGTGCAACGGGAGTTTTATGCGACCGTAATATTCCGTTAAGTCTGAAAGAAAAATTTAATAGGACTGCTATTATGCCAACTTTATTATATGACACAGAATGTTGGGCTATAAAGAAAAGTCATTCACAAAAGAAAAGTGTAACAGAATGCGCATGCTTAGCTGGATATGCGGCAATACTAGGATAGATAAAGTGAGAAATAAAGGTATTCGTGCTAAAATAGGTGTAGTCCCCATTGATGAGAAGATTCGAGAAAATCGCTTACGATAGTTTGGTCATATGCAACATAGACCTACAAATACACAAGTTCGACAGAGGAGGTCATCAATGTAGACAAGTTAAAAGAGCAAACAGAAAACCGAAGAAAACATGGATGGAGATGATACGAAAAGATATGGATTGTAGAGATTTAAATGAGGAGATAGTACTTAATAGAAATGAATGGAGAAAAATTATCAGTGTGATCGATTTGGCATGATTTTCTTTTGGTTCATGTAGCCTACCCCAAGTACTTGGGATAAAAGGCTTAGGTGGTGTTGTTGCTATTATTGGCTAAGACATTATCTCCATTACTCATTAAGTTGGTTGATTGGTCCCGACGGGATCTGAACCAAGACGAAGATTGTGAGAAACTTATCTTGCATCCATTCACTAAAAATCCAAGCGAGAGGATTCAATCCATGTTGAGGATGTAACAACCCCCCTACTATTCTAAAACCACTTTTTTCTTTCACCTCTAATTTTTAATTTTTGTTCAATGATAAATCAATAAGCTTGAATCAAATTGTGCCATGGCACTCTTGTAAATAGTAAGAAAGAGTGGTTGGGACAGTACACTTTCCAATACCTCCTCCATGACATGCCACTCCTCTCCCCTCAACTTCATACCATGTGAACATATATCCTCAACATCTTTCCTTTCTCTCATTTTCAACACTCCCCCTAATCTCCTCTCTTCTTCCTCTTCCTCTTCTTCTTATTCTTCTCCTTTCCTTGCTAAAGTTCCAGCAGTACCAAGTCCAAGCTCGGCTCCAACCAAATCCAAGCAAAACCGTCTCAAGACACTCTTTCGAACTCAAAGCAAGAAATCACATATCTCGTTTATTCACTAGCAAGAAGCCACCCTTGAATTATAAATAATGTGATTATATAAAAAATGTGATCTTTACTGAGAAACTCCTCTTATAAGTTTCTCCAACAAGAAGAATAACACTCATGTCTCCTGATCCTCAAGTTATTTGTCCCTACGAAGAGATCCAGCTATTAGCTTAGCTGATCTTGATATGATGGACATAACTTTTGACTCGCCACTCCAAATGAGTCCATTCTTCTTTTAATTATTTTAGAACTCATTTCTCTAAAATTTTCATTTATATCACCCTCACCAATTTTAATTCTAGCTTACCCGAAATCCGAGTATGCTGCACTATTGGTCTATGCTGTCACTTGCATACCCTTGTGGTATTTCGATCTTTACTTTTGTTATAGAAGTCCACATGATTTCACTCTTTTTGGGATTATATTAGAACTCAATTCACTACAAATCCCATTACTTTGTGTTTACCAATCTTATCTTTAGCCTAGCTGGAATTTGGGTAGAAGTTGAAGTGAAACAGCTAGCGCTAAGTTACCCATTATACACCCTCTCGGTATTCTAGCCATAACTCCCTCTATGCAACACCAATGAAGCTCAATTTGGTCTCAATAGAAAGATAATTCAATTATCTAATATTTTATATATTACTTGTTCCCTAATACTGCTTCTAACCCCTTTGAAATCAGATATGAAGTTAGTACGTGTGCAAACACAAATCTGCTGCCATATAGACACATTTTGGATTTTTCGATCATAATTTTTGATGTAGAACTCCAAATAATCTGATTTTGGTCTCATTAGCAATTTTCTTCAATTTTCATAGATTGCCTGACCTCCAATTATGTCTCAAACCTAGCAAAATATGCTCTCAAAGTCGACCTTGCGCATAGAGCTTAGCTCCGCCGGACACTTAACTTCGCCAAATACTTATCTTCGCTGAATGGTTAGCTCCGCTAGAAAATTAGCTCTGCCAAAAAGTTAGCTCCGTCAGAAAGTTAGGTTTGCCAAACACTTAACTCTACTAGAAAGTCAGCCTCGTTAGACACTTAACCCCGCCGGAACATGCTTAGCTCCGCCGGAACTGTGGGGCGCTACTAGTTGAGAGTGTGGTACAGTCATACAAAAATACTCATAACTTTTGATTTACAACTTCGATTGAGCTGATCTTAGATTCTTTGGAAAGAGAATTCCACGATCTACAAATTCTCTCATTAGCTGCCTTTCTAATTCCCACTCTATCATAATCAAAACTTAGCTTGAAGATAAAGTTGCAGCATGCAACAAAGGTCTTGAGTCATGTTCAATAAATCCAAGATATCTTTTGATTCTGAACACCGATTAGGTCCATCTAAGACTCATTAGAAAGCGAGCTCAGTCCTCTACAACTCTCGTTTATACTTTCTCTTCTAATTCTAATTATATAAAAAGATAAAAATCATTTAATGTCTCAGCAGCAGTAAGACGGCTAAATATTGATGAAGTTGTTGAGACCCTCGTAGTTTGCCATTCTTTCTTACAAGCTCCGCTCAACCGTAGCCCCTATCCACGAACTCCATCTCCGTTATATTTACATAAATTTGATAGCATTATTATTATTATTATTTGATTCTTACCTTGTCACACAAACTCCGTCTAGACTAATTATCCTTCCAACTCTGCCAACACAACCAACCCCGGCCAACACAACTAGCCTCACCAACATTGCTCACACTCGCCAACACTACTTGTCCCTGCCAAACTACTATTCATCTCAACTCTGTTAAGACTACTCAACTCCGCCAACCCTACTAATCTCTATCACATTCACTAACTTCCCTTATTTTCACCGACTTGACTCATATCTACCAACAATTCTATCTCATTAGATCTCTTCATCTCAAATTTGCTCGCCAGCCCTCATAGGAGACTTAACTAAACTCGTTCACTGTTCTTGTTAAGAATTAGCTAGAAGCCAAATTTATTATATAACTGTATAATTTATTATTTTGTTATTAAATTGTCTTACCAAACTGATGACTTGGTAATTCTTAGCCTCTCAGAAGTGGTGAAAATGGTTATACCTTAGTTAACTAATCACCATACTATATATTAATTTGTTCCTATGATGTCACAACATGTACCTCGCATAATATCTACATGACTTGTATCATGCATATTGTCTTATCACTGGTACGTTTCTCGCTTTGCTTGGACATATACCTGGACTTTGACTTGATTGAAACATTCGGTCTTCGGACGTGACTTGACTTGTACAATATGCTACCAAGATACTAATCCTGCATGATATTGCTAGTAACTTAACGTGATTTGATTCCTGAACAAATATACTAATAAAACAAAGGGGTGTGAGAGAACTGAACGGTGGAATGAAATACGTATTATGGAAGTTAGGTTTAATACTAGCACTTAGCGGTGTGGCTGGTTCAAGAAAGAGTAGTGTCTGTGACCATGATCCCGGATATACATGAGATAATTAACACTTAGCAGTACGGCTGAGTCAAGGGAGACCAACGTCTGTGGCCGTGATCCCGGATATGCATGAGTAAATTAGCATTTAGCAGTGCAGCGGGTTCAAAGGTGACCATCATCTGTGGTCGTGATCCCGGATATGCACGGGGTAAATTAGCACTTAGCGATACGGCTAGTTCAAGGGAGACTAGCATCTATGGCCGTAATCCCGGGTATGCACGGAATAATTAGCACTTAGTGGTGCGACTAGTTCAAGTGAGACTAGCATCTGTAGCTGTGGTACCGGTATGCATGATATACTTCTAGAACACGTGAACTATCCACCAATTAGTTATATTAAACGTTAACTTAGCACCACATGAGTAAATGCTCCGCGAGGATGATATTACCATAATATATCTAATGGGGACTTCCTCTGCTTGTTTGAGTGTTCATGAGACAAGTGAACCACTCCAGGGCTTAACATTACAAACACTAGTTTATTTACAAGATATTATAATCTCGTTACAGATTACATCTCCATCTTGCCTTATATAGTTTTACAAATTTATTTATTATAACATACCTTTGAGACCATCTTGTCACACTTTGTATATAAGTACTTTCAGTTACACATGTTATGCTTTTATTATTATGTAATTCATGTTAATATTAATTTTTGTCACGTGCGCAATTCTATTTCTTGCTGGGTCTGACCTTTGGGTTACTTCTACATGCCTAGGTATTAGGAAATTCAGAGAGGCCCAGCCAGCTGAGGGTTCATACTTTTAAGAGTATGCAAAACCCAACGGATTGTTGAATACTCTCCTTTTGGATGAAATCATCTCCTGTTTGGAAAATATTGTATTCAGTCTCAATTTGTATTCTTAATGTTTAGCGAGTTGATCTTCTTTGTTGTAAAATACTCTATTGCGAACATTCCTTGTAATCATGTATATTATAATTTTCTTCAGACTGTTTTGAATAATGCGATGTAATATTTTGAATTATAGCAATGAAATTTATTCCTGTTTGTTCACTCTAATTGTGTGGGTTTTTTGTTATTAAAAGCCTCGTCTACCCTTTTTGGGTACCCGTCGATAATGCCTTTCCCACAAATGGGATACATCACTACAGAATTTATGGGGTGTAGTTTGGGCGCGTTACAGAGGAATGGTTAGGATTTGCTATAATCTAGAACTTAGTAGGATTTTAAATCACTGAAGTGTCCAATTTCAGGGAAAACTCTAATTCAATTAAGAGAATTTTGAGTATCCAAACACTGTTATGAATGTCACTATTCTAGAGTTCGATATATTCATCTACCATGGAGATTTTGAATTCTGTGAAAGATAAAGAGATCATCTCCATAATCTTCTATTTAAAGTGATCATATGGATTCAAAAAGATTTGCATCTTTGCGAGAGGTCATCTAAATAAGAAAGAATCACCTAGATTGGTGAATCAAAACTTCGCTAATCAACTAAGTAGTCCCTATTTTTGTGTTTCAGAGAGGCTTGTAATATGAGCTTAGAGCTTTCTAATCTCATATACTGTAATTTACTCCCTTATATACTTTTCTAATAAAGGAGTAACAAGCTATGGTGCTTATGGATGTACATCTGTCTTCTTGATGCAGAATCACATTATATTTGTGTTTAAGATTGTCACATCTGATTTGATTTTGACATCTTCCTCACGGAAATTCGGCACCACAGTGGCTCAATGCAACAATGAAGGACAAGCATAAGAACTTCATATCAGACTCATGCTTAAAGATAAAAAACTTAACGGAGATGATGATGTTAAGAAAGAAAATACAGCTAATGGAACAAGAAATGATCAGGATTTAGACAAGTTTCAATGTTAATATAATTAATTAACTTAGGAAAAACACACACAAAATAGACTCTAATGCAACTTACAATTGTAGTCAGTCCAGCCAATAGTTTGATTCTCGAGATCATAAATGACTAGCTTGTTTGATAAGGTTATATCTGCAAAATGGAAGAAAAAGAATATCAGGAATTTTTCTTTTTTTCTTTTAAAAAAAGAGGACCTTTTGAGCCATAGATCAAATATGAACTTAAGCATTTCTCAGATGCCTTTTGTAAGTAAGAAAATGACGTTCAGGGGGGAAAAGTATGAAAACAATCCTTTTTTGTTGACCCTAAGTGTGTCATGAAGACTTAACAACTCAGTAATCTAGAACTAGGGACTCTAATTCCTTTTTGAGTGTCTTTTTGCTGATACACGTCAAAGCACATATGTTGGATATTGGATGGACAAGAGCTTAATTGCAAAAGATTGACTATTGCAAGATGATCAACATACAAAAGAGGTTTAGCACTTTCTTACAAGTTTCGACTTTCAAATATATATCATGAAGAGCAAGGTATGATATCTTGCTACATCGCTACATTTGAAGGACCCAGACATCGTTCTATAAGTAAAATCATAAGGACCAATATGTGAAGATATAGGGATTTTATTTTGCATTATCTTGGCACAAGCTAGCATGCTCCCTAGTGTTTGATGTACTAAATAATCAAGATTGCTTGGCACTAATATAGAGTTTAGCTACAACCTAGAGAACAATTAACCTGGAGAACATATTTAAGATGTTATAAATTAATAATCTCATGTTAAGACACATACCAGGACATTCTGTGGAATGAGCCAACATTGCATATCAAGAGGAAGTGGTTGGAAATTAGAACCTTATCCAAGCGGAGCTACAACCTAAAGATCAATTAACAGGATGTGCACATTGAAGCTATTGACAACTTGATGAATGGTTGAGTATGTTTTCACCCTTAACACCCTAGCTCTATTCCTCAAAGTTTTTCTAATAGCACCTTTTTTTGGCTTTGGCATGGAATGACGAAAAACAAGGTAAAAAAAGAGGACTAAGGTGTAAGCAAGAAATGGGTCACGTGCTCAAGGTATGTGCATGTCACAAGCATTCTTAGACCAAGAACTAAATGGAAGCATGAGAACTCAGTTGACTCTGACATAAAGTAAATGATAGAGTTAAGACGTTATAATTAATAATCTAATACCGGGAATCTATCTAGCAATGAATCAACAATATATCCAGGTAGAACTCACTGTAGAACAGTTTCTTTTGACAAATACAGTTTTGAGTCTTAGAACTAAATCAATATCTAAATCCATGCTAGAAAAATCAGCACACTTCTATAAGATGTCCTACGATTATTTGGGGCTCTAAGAAATGCATGTCATGGAAAAATGGGGATCAAGGACTCTAATCATTTGCTAATCAAATTAACGAACAACCTAGAATAAACAAAACATCTTCATCTTCGATTTCAAATATCATGTAGATTTCTGAAATCTCTGTGAAGCTTTAGAGCAGATTAATTGATCTTTAGGTTGTAGCTCCACTTGAAATTAGAGCCAAAATTAATCTTTAGGTTGTAGACACCAAAATATGACTTGGAATATTTGGAATGAATATAACTAATTGCATATTGAGATAAAATGAATACAGAATATTTATTATGTGTTATAGGTGTCCATATTGTAGCCGAGATATGGTGTAAATCAGAGCGGACTGAGTGAGAAAAGACACCAAAAGGACAAAGTGTCCTGACAACACTGGTGCCCCTGGAATGAATCTACAATATTAACGATGAGGCACTGGAGTTGACACAGGCGTCTGTGTTATTTTCTAGAGACTAATTTCGGATTCTGCTCTTTCTGCATAGGATACAGTTACCGACACTAGCAGGGAAAATCAGTGCCTCTAGAGATATTTTTTTTTTGTTGAGATTTCCCTTGAAATACTGGTGCCTGATATAGGACACTGATGCCCCCTTGGCTGGTTTGCTTTTAAGACACTATCTTCAATGGTTGCCATCTATTTGCTGCAGATTTAATGTCTGTAGTTATTTTAGGATCTTTATGAGTTTTTAAACAATCATAAGAAAGAGGATTTGTCTCCCTCCAAAAAAGTTCTTCCCTCCCTCTTTCTCTCTTTTTTTCTTTTCTTCACAATATAATGAACTAATTCTTAAGAAAGGTGAAAGATGATTCAATAGTTCTTCTATGATGGCTTGGCTATACCTCACTTGATTATTATTTTTCGTTCTTGTTTATTTACAACATGTAATTGATTATGGTTTGTCGTGTGTTCAAGATAGTCTATTCTTTAATGTTAAGGTTCGTGTTTTCATTGAATAAGGATTCAAATAATCTATTTTAAATTTGGAGTATGGATTGGGTGCATTAAACTATTATATTATAAACATGGAATTAATAAATTATAAAAATAATTTTTAGGGTTTGGCTAACTAGAGTAGAAATTTAGGGATGAATCTGAAATCTGGGCACTTTTTCAAGAAAATTTTAATTACTCCAAACCAGTGTTCTAAATATCGGATACCGGTCTCGTACCGGTCAGCCAAATTACATACCGGTAACCAGATACCGGGTGGGATATCGCGATATGACCCTAAATACCGGAGTGTCATATCGGTGTCATACCAGTTAAAGAATAATTATATAATTGGCTATATAGAACATAATAAAACGCATAAAATGAGTTTATAGCACTTACATTGGCTTATTTATATTCAACTTACGAATTTGCAGATATCGTTTAGAACGTTCGCATATGCACAGAGACAGAGCGAAATACAATCATAAAATAAAGAAAAATAAGTTGATGTTGTTGTTTAGTAAAATGAAGGAAGAATAAGATGGTGGGTATGGGACTTGGTGAATAAAATTAACAGAAAACTCAATTTTTTGCAAACTAGTAAGTCATCATGCTAACTAGTGGATTTTCTTTATCAAATTTTGTTTTTTTTTTCAACCACACATCCACAAAAAAACATATATGGATACAGTCCACATGCACAACAACAATAAATTTAGCATGAAACTCATACATAAAACAGTAAATCTGCAACAACAATTAGAATAATGACAAAATTCTGTTGCATGAAACAGTAAATCTGCAACAGTGAATCATACACAGTAAATCTGCAACAGTAAACCTAAGAAGTAGTGAATCTATAAATAGTAAATACTCAAATTAACAAATTTTAACTAGTATGAAACTCATACACACAAAATTATTTCTTGAATCACTGATTCACACTGAATCAGTGATTCGGTTCACTGATTCAGTGTGAATCAGTGAACTGAATCACTGATTCAGTGTGAATCAGTGACTTCACACTGAATCAGTGATTCGGTTCACTGATTCACACTGAATCAGTGAATCGAATCACTGATTCAGTGTGAATCAGTGATTCGATTACTCACTGTAGACTACCCGCCAATAAACAGTGCGTCAACTTAGCAATTCCCCTCAAATTATACCAAAAAAAAAAATCTAACATAAATCGCAATCAATTAAACCTAAATAGCACAATTATAAAAGAAATTTACGAAATTTGAAACTCTCAATCAAATTAACATAAAAAAGCAAACTAACTTTACCTGGCCGGCGGCGACTGCCCCACTGGAGAATGGCGAGCACTCTTCGAAGACTCACAGAGTAGGAGAAGAGCTATCGGAGAGCGGAGAAGAAAGATAGAAAGAAAACGAGAGAGATTTTTTGATGGATTGGGAAATTAGGGTTCGGGTTCGCTCCGTTCGGCTCGATCGGCCGACGAACGCGGGGAGAGAACGAGAGAGAGAGCCAGAGAGTGGAAGAAGAAGAATCGGAGAAGATTTAGGGCTAATTTGTGGGTATTTGGGATTAGGGTTTTGTCGCGGAGAGAGAGAGCTCGGATCACCGGGAGAGAAAGAGAGAGAAAACGCGAAAGAAAATAAAAATTTCCCCCCTTTCGACCCGTTTTATTGCTTAACGGGTCGGATTTTAACGGGTTAACGGGTTTAACCCGTAACCAAAACCCAATAACCGATATTATCCAATACCGACCGGTATTGGATAATATCGATACCGGCCGATATATCGCCACGTGGCCGATATATCGGCCCATACCGGTCCAAAACGATACCTGATAAAAAATTCCCCATATCGTCTCGTTTCTTCAAAATTACCGATATACCGGCCGATCTACCGGTATATCGGCCGATATTTAAAACACTGCTCCAAACAATTGCTTTTTTCCAATGCTCCTGCCTCCTATTCTTCTGACATGTGGATGTCACTCCAAAGTGGCCTCGTGAATTTGACCTAAACTTTAGTACTTGAATGATCTCCTATAACTGGGAGTGAATGATTTAAATCACATCAAGTATTTGGTGACATTACCGAGGATAGTGTCATGGTTATTTTATAATATAATTTTATCTGTGGTATATGAACTTAGGATTTGTTCAGCTTTATTTATCCATAACCAATTGGCAATTGGACCTGTAAGGTAAATTGCTTAGGATTCTTTCGAAGACATTTCTCCACCATCTTTTCCACACTCCGCACAGTTTACATTCACATTGTCCAGTTAACTTTCAAATTTACGATCTCCAAACATGGAGGATAATAATAGCAATCATGGTAATAATGGGCTTGTCCATGGCAGAATGTTACAGGATTATATATAGCCTGACAGAACTAGTCAGTCCCTAAGTCGGAGATGTGTCTGAATCCAAATCCATGTCTCAATTTGTGTCCATATCTGTGCCTCCTAGGTTAGTCCTCTTGCATCATTTTCCCTCTCAACACGGAGCAATTTGAAATAAAATCTACGGTAGTTAAATTACAGTCCAAATTCCATGGGTTAGAGCATGAGAGTTCATATTTGCATCTTAAAGAGTTTGAGCATGTCTCCTTAACAATTAATTTAAGAACATCACAATTGGGCAACTGAAACTCAAACTGTTCTCAATTTTCCTGAAAGACGGCAAAATCATGGCTCACTCTCTACGACCCAACTTAACAGACTAATAGGTAGTATTATGAGATGCAGAAAGAGTTTCTTAAGAAGTTTTTTATTCCTGCACAATGAACCAATGATATACATAGATACATCGCTACCTTTTTATCAGAAAGATGATGAAACTTTTTTTGAGTGCTATGATGAATTTAAATGACTTTTGCTCTCATGCCCACATCATTGATTTTGAAATGTTGAGAATTGTTAGTACTTTTTAACAAAGATCGAACTCACGTTCTAGGCAATTTTTAGACATAATGTGCAAAGGGGACTTTCTAAGCAAGGATGCCCATGTTGCATGGCAATGCTTAGGTAGCTACTTGAGAAATCCAAGCGTGGGAAATTTATGGACACAGTAGAGGGTGATCAATCAAGAACTACTATAATAACTCGAGAGGGGTCTATCATCTTGGTGAAATAGAAGAAATATGTGCAAGATTAACTAGTCTAACTAAGAAAGTCGAGGATATGAGGTCTAATATGCCTGTATTTGTTAGAGTATTGAACACGTAGAGGATGTATGTGGCATCTCCATTTGAAAGGACACACTACACTTGATTGTCCGACTTCACCTACTCTTAATTTTTTTTTTTTTTCCTATTATCATGCTAATGCTTCCATATTTTCCTCCAGGCCATTAACTCTCCAATTTAAGAAACATAAAACACATATGTCCTAACTTCAATAGAGCCAGAAACTCCTCCACAGTTCCCTACACCATCAAATGAACCAGTGGCCCTCTCACTTCAACAGTTCCAAGCATCAATGCTACATCAATACTCCGTAGCATCACCAGCATCTTCTCTAGGTCCTTTGACATCTTCTGAGTAGTCCAGGGATGAGAACGGGCAGATCCAAGAACTAATTCTTGGCATGTCCTACTCAAAATTTTAAATTAGAAAAATAAAAATTTCATTTTTAATTCAAAATTTTGAACAGAGGTGGGCCACAAATTGGCCCTTAGACCTGTTCATTCTCATCTCTACTGAGTATCAGCCATCACATAAAAGAATCCTTGAGGAAACCATGAATCAGTTGATATATTACAGCAGGAGCTAATATAAACACAGAATCAGTTCAGCTGTCTCGATAAGATATCAACAGCCAAAACTCCAACATATCTAACGATATCAAGGCTCAGATAAGTAATCTCATCTCTACATTACAAATAAATATGAAAGGTAAGCTCCTATTGTTACTAGAGCCAAGCATCAAGAGCCAGGTTGAATGTATCAATCTCATCTATAGTAATTTGAATGAGCACATTGACTCTTCTGCTGTAAGTTAAGTGGTAAAGTTATAGGTGAACCAACTTAAGAAATAGTTGAAATCAAGAGAAGCTTTGCGACAAATCAACACACGATGCAATTGCTGATACTATAATTCAATGCCTAACTTCACTCCTCCTGAATCTTGTTGACTCAAACTAAAGTATCCATTATACAATACTACGACATTCTGGATACTTTCAAACATGTAAAGATAAATATCCCTTTTCTGGATGCTATCAAGTAAATACCAATATATGAATTTTGCAAAGATGTGCACGGTAAGAGAAAAATGAATGTAAAGAAAAATGTATTCTTGGCACAACAAGTAAGTGTCATCATCCAACTTAAGATGCCTCTGAAATACAAGGATCCAAGTAGCTCTAAGTCTCATATATTTTAGTAGTCAATTTTTTGTTATGACTTTAATTGATTTGAGTGCTAGTGTTAATATTTTTCCTTATTTGATTTATGTGCCATTATGTATTGCTGAACTTAAGCCCACTAATGTGACACATCAGCTTGTTGATCACTTTGTGGTGATTCAAAAGGGATAGTAGAGAATGTCTTGGCAAAGTAGATAAATTCTATTTTACTATTGACCTCTATATTTTGCATACTGAACCCTGGAAATTTTAAAAAGATCCCGATCATATTAGGCCGCTCGTTTCTTGATACTTCCAACATATTAATTGAATAAATGGGTAAATTAAACTCTAGTTTGCTAATATGAAAATGGAATCTAAACAATTTCATGTAGGTAAATAGATTGGGGTTTTTACATATCGGCCCTTAAATTTTTAAAAATTAGACTTTAATCCCTGAAATCTTCATATTTTGATTTTAGTTTCCTAAATCCTTTAAGTCTAATTAGTTCGGTTTGGTTTTGCCAAAAATGAAAAAAAACCAAACCAAAATTGACCGATGCTTACCCCCTAGTTTTGTTGTGGTATCCAGGCACTTATATATATTCGATACTTATGTTGCTCTATTATGATACTATACTTGACTCTACATGAGCAACATTTTTTGTGTACATATTTCTTGTCATTTCCGTATACATGCTTTTGGATATTGTTATATCATATCTGTGATGCAGCCTATGCTATATGTAACAATATGCATGTATTCATATCTTCTGCATGTGATTGTATAGTGTAATGGCCACGTGCACTCCAGTATTGAAAGTGCCGCCAGTAACAGCCTACTCATTATCGAGACACACACTTGAGTCCACTAGTATGTGTTTTCGAGACGTCACATGACACGAACACGTACCTCCTTGTTGTACCATTCTTGATCACCGGAAGATTATCCTTCCCCATATTCTTACTAAAAGTCATTCGTGCCTTCATAAATATGATTGTCGCAACCATTTCACCACCATGTCTCTTTCTTTGAATTTCAAGGACAAAACTCTTTCTGAAGGTCGGTAGAATGTAACGCTCCTGCTTTGTAGCCCTTTTAATTTCCTTTTTCCCCTAACCAAAACTTCTAATTCAAGGTATGATCATTTAACTTGGATCAAATGATACCAATGGAACTCTTACATATTCCAAGGAGTGGTTGGGAGAGTACACCCTCCCATATCTCCTTCATGACACCACTACTCTCCTTGCGCCCCCTTGTTTGAGTAAAAAAGACTCAATTCATCTTTTCATTCTAAACTTATTCTCTCTTCATTCCCTGCCCCAATCATCTTCCTCCACCAGCATTCTCATACCCTTTGCTCAGTCCAACTGAACCTAAGCTCTGCCAAGGCTCCTCTTTGACAACAAGGCAAGAAATTATGCTCTTCAACAAGGCATAATGCATCTATGCTGGAACTTTAACTAGAAATCATTCTTTAACCATATAAACTATAATTTTTAATCAAGAAACTCTTTTTCTAACTTTTTCCAGTAAGAAAATAACTCTCTGGTCTTCAATCTTCGAGTAATCCATCTATATGAAGAGATCAACCTTTTAGCTCGGCTAATCTTGGTATAATGGCATAACTTTCAACTCGCCACTCCAAATGAGTCCATTCTTTTTCTGTTTATATTGGAATTCGATTCTCTACAAATTTCCCTTTCATCATCACTAATCTTGACTCTAGCTTATGTCAATATATATTTTTTATATTCTTCTTTCCTTATTTAGTTTCTTTATAGTATATTCTTCTTTCCTTATTTAGTTTCTTTATAGCTGTATCTCTCTCATTTTTTCATTGTTGCTGTAATTACTTCTGTGTTTCTTCCTATAATAGGCCTAGGATTAAGGGATCTGATTATGCTTACTATATTAGATCCTAGGATTAAGAGATCTGCTCATTCTTGATGTCTATATATTGTAATTCTATTAGTGAAATGAGACAGAAAACATTTTTCAGAATTTCTCTTTTATTTTGTCATGGTATCAGAGCCAAAACTCTGAGATCATTTCATCTTGTGTTAGGTTTCTTGTCTAGCTCTGAGATCTTAGTATTTTGTTCTTAGTTTTCTTACGTTCTATTCTGTCTTCTTGGACCTGATTTCTTAGTTCTTATTTCTGGTTGAATCATGTCTTTAGAACGATCTGAGCATTTTCTTATTCGATTTAATGGCAAGAACTATTCTGCCTGGGCATTCCAATTTCAGATCTTTGTTAAGGGAAAACAATTATGGGGTCATGTTGATGGGACAGATCCTGCACCTAACAGCAAGGAGGAGAAGGAGAAATATGTAAAATGGGAGGTGAAGGATGCTCAGATTATGTCTTGGATCCTTGGAAGTATGGAACCCTCCATACTTCTCAATCTCAAGCCTTATAAGACCTCTCGAGAAATGTGGGGTTACTTGAAGAAAATTTACAACCAAAGCAACACAACACGAAAATTTCAATTGGAACTCGAGTTGAGCCAACTCAGTCAAGGGAGTATGTCAATCCAAGAGTTTTATTCTTCTTTTGAGAATCTTTGGGCTGAGTACACCGATATTGTGTATGCAAGTGTACCTCCTGAAGGACTCATTGCTGTCCAAAGTGTGCATGAGACTAGCAAGCGTGACCAGTTTCTAATGAAGTTAAGGGGGGATTTTGAAGCAATCAGGTCCAACCTGATGAACAGAGATCCCGTCCCTTTATTGGATATTTGTGTAGAACGGCTTATTACACAGACTGTCAAGGAGCAGAAAGCTCAAAATTCTATTCCAATTCCTATTGCCTATGCTGCTCAAGGGAAGTCTAAAGGAGGCAGAGATATGACTAATGTCCAGTGCTATAGTTGCAAAGGATTTGGGCACATTGCCACTAATTGCACTAAGAAATTCTGCAATTATTGTAAGAAAACAGGGCATATCATCAAAAATTGTTCTATTCGGCCTCCAAAGAAATCTGAAACTGCCTATAATGTCTCGGTTGATTCCTCAAATGCCCCTAGTCCTGGTCAGTCTTCTATTACTCCTGAAATGGTCCAGCAAATGATAGTTTCTGCTTTTTCTGCTTTAGGTATTTCAGGTAACAAAAATTCTAAGTCTTGGTATTTTGATTCTGGTGCTTCCAATCGCATGACCAACACTGTCTTATCTCTAAATAATGTTCAAAAATATAAAGGAGTTCTTCAGATTCATACTGCTGATGGAAATTCATTACCTATAACAGTTGTTGGTGATATTTCAGCCTCTTTAAATACTGTTTTTGTGTCTCCTAAGTTGTCCACTAATCTTATATCTGTTGGCCAATTAGTTGACAACAACTATACTGTTAAATTTTCAAATTCTGGTTGTCTTGTGCAGGATCAAGTGTCCGGGAAGATGATCGCGAAGGGGCCTAAAGTGGGACGTCTCTTTCCTTTGTTTCTATCTCCCTCTCCGGTGTCAAATTATGTGGCTTGTAGTGCTGTTCAATGTGATAATCAGGTGTGGCATAGGCGTTTAGGACATCCTAATTCTCATGTATTTCGTGTCTTGCTTAAATCTGGTTTACTTGGGAATAAAAATTCAACTTCTTATAATGATATTGCTGATTGTGCATCTTGCAAACTTGGTAAAAGCAAAACTCTTCCTTTTCCATTGCATAAAACCCACACCACCAAACCTTTCGAACTTGTACATTCTGATGTATGGGGTATTGCACCTGTAATTTCTCATGAACATTACAAATACTTTGTTACATTTATCAATGATTTCACTCGCTTTACTTGGGTGTATTTTCTTTGGTCTAAAAGTGAGGTTTTCTCTGTGTTCAAAGTCTTTCTTGCTTTAGTTGAGACACAATTTTCTGCCAAAATCAAAATCTTGCAATCTGATTCAGGTGGTGAATATATGTCAAATGAATTTCAATTTTTTCTTCAAAATCATGGGATTATATCACAACGTTCTTGTCCTTTCACTCCACAACAAAACGGTGTGGCTGAACGAAAAAATCGTCATCTTCTTGATATTGTTCGAACTCTTCTAATTGAATCCTGTGTTCCTTCTCAATTTTGGTGTGAAGCTTTGTCTACTGCTGTTTATTTGATTAATAGATTACCATCTCCCACCTTGAACAATGATTCTCCTTTCGATTGTTTGGGTATGCACCAGATTATTCCAATCTTCATATATTTGGATGTGTTTATTTTGTTTACCTTCCTGCACATGAGAGAAATAAACTTACTGTCCAATCTGTCAAGTGTGCTTTCTTAGGTTATGCTGGAACCCAAAAAGGATTTCTTTGCTATGATCCTCATGCCCGACGCACTCGTGTCTCCAGGAATGTCATTTTTTTTTAAAATCAGCCCTTCTTTAGCATCCAACAGACTTCAGAATTCCCTTCTCTATCTGTGTTACCACATTTTCCTGAGTCGCCAACACCAATACAAAGATTTAAACCTGATTATGTTTATCGTAGACGCACTCCTGCATTTGATCTTCCTACAGGTCTCACTGAGGTTCCTCCAAATCTTCCTATGGCATCTGATCCTGTTCTATCCATTTCCAATGATCCACCTCCTCTCCGAAAAAGCTCTAGAACTCACAAACCTCCTGAACAGTATGGTTTTTCAACCCCTGTGGCTATGTCTACTACTTTGTCTTCTATTTCTATTCCCACTTGTTATAAACAGGCTATGGAACTTAAGTGTTGGCAACAAGCAATGGAGGCTGAACTTCAGGCACTTGAGAAAAACCATACTTGGGACATTGTTTCTTGCCCTCCAAATGTTAAGCCAATTGGTAGTAAGTGGGTCTACACTGTGAAGCTCAAGTCTGATGGCTCTTTAGATAGATACAAAGCTCGATTGGTTGCTCTTGGCAATAAACAAGAATATGGTCTTGACTATGACGAAACATTCGCACCAGTTGCTAAGATGACCACGGTGAGAACCATTCTCGCTATTGCATTCTCTCAATCTTGGCCTTTACATCAGATGGATGTCAAAAATGCCTTCTTGAATGGGGACCTTAAGGAAGAGATTTACATGAAACTTCCACCTGGTATGTCCATGACTGCTCCTCATGAAGTTTGCAAGCTAAGAAACTCTTTGTATGGGTTGAGGCAGGCCCCTAGAGCCTGGTTTGAGAAGTTTCGCAGCACTCTTCTTAGCTTCTCTTTCACACAAAGTCAATATGATTCATCTCTCTTCCTTCATAAGACAACCACTGGTATGGTTTTTCTCTTAGTCTATATTGATGATATTATCATTACTGGTAATGACAAGGGGCTGATCACTGAGCTTCAAAATAAGTTGCATAGTACATTTCAAATGAAAGATCTTGGGCATCTCACATATTTTTTGGGGTTGGAAGTTCACACTCGCGATCATGGTTTGTTCTTAAACCAGCATAAATATATCCAAGATCTCATTGAACTAGCTAGTTTAAAGGATACTACTGCTGTTGATACCCCAATGGAAGTGAATGTGAAATACCGCAAAGATGAAGGCGAGCTTTTGCCTGATCCTTTTTTATATAGGCAACTTGTTGGTAGTCTTATCTACCTAACAATTACAAGACCTGATATCTCATATGCTGTCCATATAGTTAGAAGGTTTATACAATCGCCTCGACATCTTCATCTTGATGCAGTTCGTCACATTATTCGATACTTAATTGGGACACCTACTCGTGGGTTGTTTTTTCCTAGAAGATCTGCTCTTCATTTGACAGCATATAGTGACGCAGATTGGGCTGGATGCCCAGATACTAGGAAGTTTACAACAGGCTGGTGCATTTTTCTTGGAGATGCCTTGATTTCTTGGAAGTGTAAGAAACAGGATTGTGTCTCAAAATCTTCCACGGAGGCTGAATATTGAGCCATGTCAGCAGCCTGTTCTGAAGTTGTGTGGTTACGTGGTCTTCTTTCTGAACTTGAATTTTCTCAAACTGATCCTACTCCGCTTCATGGTGATAACACTAGTGCCATTCAAATAGCTACGAATCCAGTATATCATGAACGCACGAAGCACATAGAGATGGACTGTCATTACATTAGGAAGGTTTTTACTCGTGGTGTTATCACTCTTCCTCATCTTACTACTGATCTTCAACTCGCTGATGTGTTTACCAAAGCTTTGACGCGCCAACGACACAAGTTTCTTAGTAGCAAATTGATGCTGATCGATTTACCCGCATCAATTTGAGGGGGGATGTCAATATATATTTTTTATATTCTTTTTTCCTTATTTAGTTTCTTTATAACTGTATCTCTCTCATTTTTTCATTATTGCTGTAATTACTTCTGTGTTTCTTCCTATAATAGGCCTAGGATTAAGGGATCTGATTATACTTACTATATTAGATCCTAGGATTAAGAGATCTGCTCATTCTTGATGTCTATATATTGTAATTCTATTAGTGAAATGAGACATAAAACATTTTTCAGAATTTCTCTTTTATTTTGTCAGCTTAGTCAAAATTCGAGTAGAATTCGATTTGTTTACACTGTTGCTCTGTCTGTCACTTGCATACCCTTGCAGTATTTCGATTATAACTTTTGATATAGGAGTCTAAATGAGTTCATTTTTTGTAGGTTATGCTAAAATTCAATTCCCTACAAATCTCTCTACTTTGCGTTTGTCAATCATCTTCAGCTTGGTCGAAACTCGAGTAGAAGTTGAACTAGACGTAGCAGACAATGGGTTATCCATTTTATACCCTCTCTGTATTTTGACCATAACTTCCTTTATACAACTCCAATCAAGCTCATTTTTATTTCGTTAGAAAGAGGACTCAATTTCCTCCAATTATCATACATTACATGTCCCATAATTCCTCCTCTAATCCAATTTTCATAGAACTGCACTCAAATTCAGCCCTTATGCATAGAACACCAGCTCAACGAATTCCTCTTCCGTCGACATTGTGGGCGTGGATTCTCCTCCACAGATATTGTTGGCGTAATGGACCTCCGCCGACCTTGTCGGTGAGCTTGTTGCCCTGCCAACACGTCGGCAAGGTCCCAGCCCCGCCAAGCAAGAGTATCCATGTCGAGCAACCTTCTTTTCCGCCAATATTCGAGAGGTACGGCTGGCGTAGGGTATGATACCATCTCACATCTAGACCTCCGATCGAGATAATCTTAGATTTGTTGGAAAGGGAACTCAATGATCTACAACTTCCATAACTTGTTACATAATTCTCACTATATCCTAGACAAAATTTAGCTTGAGGTTATAGGTTATATGCATCAGTAAGGTTCTTGGGTCATGTTCAATAAACTAATAATATCTTTTGATCCCAAACACCGATTAAGCACACCATAGGCTTGTTACAAAGAGAATTTATTGCTCTACAACCCTCAGTCATATATTTTGTTCTAATTTTAATTATATAAAAATATAAAAATTACTTAAAGTCTCAGCAATTGTAAGTCGACTAAATGACACAGAGTTGCTCAAACTCCTCGCGGCTTGCTATTTCCCTTGCAAGTTTTGCCAAATCACGGGACCCATCTATGAATCCTATCTCTCTTTCATTTGTATGATTTTTATATTATTTTTATTCTTGTCTAATCACTCAAACTCTGTCTAGCCTAATTGCAATCACCAGCCGCCAGCACTACCTATCCCCTCCAACACTACTCATTCTCGCAAAAACTACTAATCTCCGCCAATACTACTCATTTCCGTCAACTCCACCAACTCGCTATATTTTCGCCGACTTGGCTCACATCTACCAACAATTCTATCTTGCTAATTCTCTTTCTTGCAACTCTACTTACCTCTCCAACCCTCCCTGAATTTAGTCCAAACGATTCAATATCATTACAAAGATTTCACTTGAAATCAGTTTTACTACATAACTATATAATCTATTGTTTTGTCATTCAATTATCATACTCGATTAAAGACTTACTTGGTAATTCTTGGCCCCACCCAGATTTGACATGAACGGTTACATTCGAATTGACAAATCCTTATACAATATGTTAATTCGTTCATATGGTGTCATAACATGTTATATGCCTGCTAAGTATATTACTTGTATCATGCATATATTTCATATCACTGATATGTCTCTTGCTCTATTTGGACATATACTTGGATCCAATGTAGAAAATAACACGTTACGAAACGCGTTATAACGCGTTTCGTAACAGAGTGCGGACCCGACGCTCCGTAACAGGAGAAAAAAATGCAGGTTTTATTTGTAAATAACGTACGTTACATAACGTAACGTTATAACACAAAATAACAAATGTTATTTCCTAGGGGTATTTTGGGTATAAATACTCGTAACCTAACCCTAAAATCCTCCCCCTTTCCTTTTCGCGACCGAACCTCCGCTTCCCTCCCCCTCAAAAAATCACTCGTTCCTCTGATTCCTCCCCCGAAAAATTGCCGATCGCCAGATCATCGCCAACCTCGCCCGATTCCGACTCTCCCCATCCACGCCGGTCATCTCCATCCTCGCCGATTCTCTCCATCCTCGCTGATCGCCGATCGCCGATTCCGATCCTCTCCATCTCCACCCTCGCCGATCGCCCGATTCTCTCCTCGCCGATCGCCCGATTCTCTCCTCTCTATTGTCGATTCCGATTCTCTCCATCGCCGACTCCGTTGCCAACCATCTCCATCGCCGATCCTCTCCATCGCTAACTCCGGCGAGTCATTCCGGCGAACTTCGACAGGTAAAAATTTTAACCTAATTTTTTTCCCTGTTTATTTTAATGCTTAATGTAATGCTTACATTAAATTCTAGTTTTTTTTTCCATTGACTAAAAATTTTTAACTGTTAATTTGGGATTTTGGGATTCAATTAAGTTGTTATTTTCGGATTTAATTAAGTTTCTGTTGGGATTTTGGGATTCAATTAAGTTGCTGCTATTTTGGGATTTTGGGATTTAATTAAGTTTCTGTTGGGATTTAATTAAATTTCAGTTCAATTAAGTTACTATATTAGTGTATTCCAAGTAATGAAATATGATGTGCTAACTGCTACAGTTATAATTCTTCTTCTTGGTATTAATTTGATGTTGTGCTACTGAAATATGATGTGCTACTGTATTAGTGTGATACTGAAATATGAAATATGAAATAAGAAAAAATTTGAAATATGATGTGCTACTGTATTAGTGTTAATTTGATGTTGTACTACTGAAATATGAAATGTGCTACTGTATTAGTGTGCTACTGAAAAATTGTTGTCATACTTGCTACAAATTTTAAAATTTTTGCATGTCTTTAAATTGATTTTACAGTATTTTATATGATTTTTTGGATTTATTCACTTATTTATGATCATTATTAAATATAGTTTTATATTTATTTTAATTAAATAAATTGAAAGTTGCGTAACCTACGTTATGCGTTACGTTATTTGCTACTTAACCTAACAAAAAAAAAAAAACGTTACGTTAACGTTATCGTTATTTTAAACATTGCTTGAATCTTGACATACTTAACGTTCCGACTTTGGACGTGACTTGTATGTTGTAATACCTGACCTTGCACGATACCTCTTACAAGCTAATGTAACTTGATGCTTGAATATGTGCCTATTAATAAGATAATCGAGGTGCATAGAGAAAATGAAAGGTTGAATTGCCAACGTCTTATAGAAGATACCAAATATTGATCAATCAACATAGCATCGTATTACTGTTAATTCGGTCTGCGGCTTTGACATGATATTTCAGCATATACTATGACCTGATATTCCAGTTTACACAGTGACCTGATATTCCAGATTATGTTGTTATGATATTCTAACTCATGCTGTGATATAATATTCCAGTTTATATTGTGACCTGATATTTCAACTTACGTTGTAACTTGATATTCCAACTTTAACTGTGACCAAAATCTCCAGTTTCTGTCGTGACCATATCCGTAGTCCGCATTCACAAGATATTCCCATAACAAGTGAACTTCTCTACTAATCAGCTCCATCAAGCATTAACTTAGTAGCACATAGGAATTGAATACTCAGCGAAGATGATATTGTCACGTTATACTTAATTGAGACTTCCTCTGCTTTGTTCGAGTCTTTAAGAGACATGTGGACCACCCTAAGACTTAAACTTGCATCCATATTTTAATTTACATGTTATTATATATCTTGTTATACATGACACTTGTATCTTTTCTTGTATGGATATTACGTTTTATTTATTACGTCGTACCTTATAAGACCATCGTATCACACTCTGCATGTATCTACTTTCAGTTTTCACTTATGTTAATCTCTTTAAAATTTTTGTAATGTGTGATTCTATTTCTTACCAGGTTGGACTCTTGGGTTACCTTCGCACGCCCAAATATTCGAAACTTCGAGGAGAACTACCAGCTAAAAATCCTTCCTTCTAGAAGTAGAAGTAATTAGACCCAGTAGACTGTTGGAGACATCTTCTGTAATCATTCTTTATCTTGCAATCATGTTGTTCACTCTTAGCTTGTATTCCTGTTGTTATACGAGTTGTCCTTGTTGTAATATAATCTAGTGTGGTCAACGTTCCTTGTAATATCTATACTTTAATCCTCTTCAGAATTGCTTTGGATAATGCGATGTAATACTGTAGCAATTTAATTTCATCATATTTGTGTACTCTGATTATGTAGTTCTTCATTATCAAAGGCCTCGTATACCCACTCTTGGGGTACCCACTGATATTACCTCACCTAGAAATAGAAAAATACTCCAAACTTTTGAAATATAGTTTGGGGGCATTACAAATATTTACATGAAAAAGAATATTAAAGCTCATGGGCTTTATAAGCATGTTTTGTGAAAGGCTAGATGATTTAAGAATTTGTTAGAATTTTTAAACATTTTGTTTAGAACATATATATCCACAACCTAATATACTAGTTGATAGTAACCTAATATCCATGTAATACTGGGTGATAGCCATAAAAAATATGAGATTTTCCTTGCTAACATAATCCTAATATTTGTCATTCAGAACACTGGTATAAGCAAATTCTATCAAAGACATAAGTTTTGTGGTTGACCAAAATAATCTTTAAAAGACTGTTCTTTTCGAACATAATCTCAAAGACAAGATGCAACATTGAAAATAATGCATTATAAAACTCATTATATTGCATTATGATGCCTAACAGAAGCCCGACGTTAGTTAACAGTCGAAAATAACTTAGTGTATCGTAACAGTACATTTTTTACGTTATTTAAGCTATGTTATGTAAAATTACGTTATGTTACGTTACTTGCGATTATTTTTTAGTAATTTTCATATTGCTAAAGTGTTCTGATTGTTAGCTAACTTGTCTATTAACTATTATCAAACCACCCATTTTGTAACAACCTTCTCCTATTATGTAAATTGTATCTTCTTGGATGCACGGACATATCATATATGCCTATTCCACAAATAATAGTTACCAAGCATTTGTCAATTCATAGGCAGTCAAACTCATCTCCAGATATTTCTTGCATATTGCTAGTGTGGAATAGATATTATCATTAGCATTTATCTTGCTTGATTTTGATGTCTATTAACTATTATCAAACCACCCATTTTGATAATAACAGAAAATAAACTTAAAATCTTATTTTATTGTTTAGATGATAACTAAAATTACAGTTTCTGGCTTAATATATTTTGTGAAGATAATTGTTAAAATTATTGTGAAAGATGCTAGAAATTTAGACTGATTTGTATTATAAAATGTTTTTATACTCTTTTTTAGAATTTTTAAATTTATATTCCAATTTATTAAAATTATTTTATATAGTTTTAAATTAATTTTTATTAAACAAATAGAAAATTACATAACCCATGTTATGCATTATTCGATATAACCTAACAGAGGCAAAAAGATAGGTTACCATTATCACTATTTTAAACATTGATAAGGTGTACAAAAGGATATGTAGAATATATACAACAAAAGCTCAACTAGCATGTAGGTTAAATTTAATTCCACAATAAGATGTAAATGAATTTTAAATATTAGTGTCAACAAGTCATAATTCTATTTTTTTTTTCTTCCCCTGGATTCTACATAAAATATACTAAATGTTCTAAAATAATAAGAATTTTATGGCGGTTTAAAAGTAGTACTACTTAAAAAAAAAATTAGTGCCATCATATGTAATGAAAATTATAAAGACAAAAGGTGCAACAAAGAAAAAAATCAGCAAGAATATTACCCCCCAAAAGAAACCTATATTGCTCTCCACCATTCTGCCAAGCAACACACCACTCGTCCTATGAGGTTGCAAAAAACAAAAAATAGTAAGAATATTATTATAAGCCAAGAAAGGGATACATGCAAATATGTAGGGGCTATATAATACCACCTAGTTAAATGTAAAGATTAGCTCACATCAGAAAGACACAGCACCATAAACAAAAGCTAAATTTCTACAATGCAAATATAAACACCTACAAAGGCAGAAATATTTTCTTTCAATGAAAGAAAATTACAAGATATCATTTAAGAAAAATCTTACTATTATTTTAAATTTTTTTAAGAAATGTTTGGAAAATTATCGCCCCTCCATGTCAATAGGATATCAGCCAAATAAAAAAGTGATGCAAACTCCATCACTTGAAAATCCAACCAGTATAAATCTATCCAATCCATTAAAATTATAACCAAATTCGCAAAATCTTATGGCAAAATGCCTTTTCCAGCATGGTTCAAGAAAGAAATTATTTCTGCCCTTCTCCATGCTTACTGCCACACGTTTATTGGAAACCTTCCCCACCTTATTATCATTCAACAGCTATACCCCTAGTATTTTCACTATGCTCAGTCTCCTTTACATGAACACAGTTCTACTCAACTACTTGTCTCAACTGATCTTTGTCGTTTGATCATAGTTCGATCGCATTTACGTAATTTCTAAAGGAAACTATACTCATACCATTTTGTAATGTTTAATGATAGTAAACTAATAGAATGTCAGTTTACTGTTTCAATAATGTCAAATTTTAATCACTAAAGACAATTTAATACGTCATGCTTTTATTATAATTCAAAATACACTGCTGTCTTTGCTGTATAATTAAAACAAAGTTCCAAACACCTCTGAGAATAGCATCATATTAGATTCCTATAATAATCTACTGAGATGGCTTCATGGAGAATAATCAAGGTTCCAGTTATAATATATTAAGACGGCAATAATTTTTTTGAGCATATTTGTACTGAACGTGGGCTTGAGCACATTTTCCACACCTAGATCACCACAACTAAATGGTATTAGAGGGAGAACGGTATGATCCAAGATATGGCAAGACTCTTTCATACCTAAAGGATTTACCTAAATACTTTGTGGGCCAGAACCATACAAATGGCTTGATAAAGTACATTTTAAATCGTGTCTTGATTCGGTATATATTATTCAGCAAACTCCATCCAAAAATTTATTATAAGAAACCTCTTTTGATTGATTATTATCATATTGTTTTATGCAAATATTTAATTCTTAACACTAAGAACAACTTAGATAAACTCGATGTTAAATCGGATGAGATCATTTTCCTTGGATATTCTTCATTTATCAAAGCAGATAGTGCCTTCAACAACTGTACTTCATGTGTTGAGGAATTTATACAATTTCTCTACGAGACTCAAATACTTGATTCAAGAAAGGATGATGAGGATGTAGGTACTTCGGAGCAAGAATTAAATATCAATCTCAACCAATGTTTTAAATATGGGATCTCGGTAATATGAGATCAGCAAAATTCTATACCACTATCATGTAATGGGTGATGTATCGCAATAATTACTAAATATCGAATGACATATCAAGCGTCTTTTGGGATGTGTGTGTGTGTAATGTGTATATGTCAAGCATACCTACATAAATCATAGAAAACTATTTAAAATAAGTTAGAGACTTGAGAGATGCCTACCTTAACAATTAGTATTGAGCATGTAAATAATTTGATGTTTGTAGAATTTTCTCAAATGCATCAAGATATATACTAATTGAATACATAACTTTCAAAATATAAAAAATAAATAAGAATATAGTATAGCCATTAGTCGATATCACTAGTACCGCCGCAAGTATTGCATCTCAAAGTCACCGCTCGTGATGGAGTAATAGTCGATGAAAGGGATACGAAACTACTAACCAAACCCTAATTCTATCTCTTTATCATGCGCATAGGTCATCAGATTAATGAAATAATTGGTCGGGTTCGGTATTTTTGCCATTAGTGAAAGAAGATCTAGTCTTACTGTTTACCGAGCAATATTTTGATATCGAAATATTACCTGATATCTCGCCTTTGAGCTGATATGTCAGTCTATTTTAGCCTAAAATTTAAAGCGGTATAAAAAGACACATCGTATTGGTCAGGAATAGAAACTGGGGATATCGGCTGATAAACTGGTACATTGACGATATTTAGAACATTTATCTCAACTAAAATAATGCAAATATGGCCTGTAAAGGTGATAGACCATCAAGTGATGCTCAACACGAACTTCCAAGAGCTTGGTGCTTCCTCAAGGATCACAAAAGAACTGCACAAACTGAGATTCTTTAAAAGGGGAGAGTAGAAACAAAGATCATAGTGAGTGTGGTAACCTTGCTTTTTTTTTCTAAATAGAGCATCACAATATTGATAGTGCCTTGAGTTTGGCTATAGAGATGCATGAGCAGCTCAATAACTTTCAGAAAAAACAATGTTAGGTATCTGTTCCAAGACCTAACAATTGTTCAACTATCGTCACAAAGTGGACTTTCTGGAACAAACAAGATGAGCATGGCATAAATACTAGAAATAAAGGTCATTTGGTTTCTCAAGGGTAATGTCAAGAAAAGTATATATATTTTGATCAAACTTTAGATTTGAAGATATTCCATTGTTTTTAGCCTTTGCAATTTTCAATAATTGTAAACTCCTCCAAATGGATGTGAAGAGAGCGCAATCTTTAATAGACCCCAATGAGGAAGTGATAACTGAACAACCTCTGAAATTTGAACATCATATGTCTTAAATTTATGCATATAAGTTGAGAAGGGAACTTTATGGGTTGAAACAAGCACCTCGTGCTAAAAAAAAAGCTCCCGTTCTACTTGATCATAGATTCAAAAGAGAAGGATAGAAAATAACTTGTTCATTTTGCATAATAATGAAGATATACATATACTAATTTATATTGATGATTATATATGTGGTTCTAATAATGTCTTACTTTATGAAGAGTTCTCAAATTTCAGACAACAATAGTTCGAGACAAGTACAAGAGGGAGTAGACTATCATAGCCTCCAAATCAAACAAGCCACTCTATTGTTCGCAATTTACTTGGTAATGAAGCTTCCACTAATTAAGAGAAGGCTGATAGTAGACTAGTAGTGAATCACAGAACAATGCATCTAGTCCATTGCTGGAGCCTTACTTTATAGCTGACCCCATCTTGGTTAGAAATGAAATGGCAACACTTCATCGTAGTGTGTGTGGATAATGACAATGACAGCAATAATGAATGAACCTAGGTCAATTGTTTCATGACTCAATGGGTATTACATTCTCTGAGTCTATGTCAAGATTTCACAGTGTCTCCTCCTTTTGATTCCAATGAAGATTTTATGCACTTTTTAGTTCAGAAACAACCTATTGCTAGTCCTCTATCACTGGAGGAACATATTTCTGATTCTACTTTTGATGATAATATTCTGATTGCTCTTTATATGGTCATACACACACTTGTACTTCCAACCCTCTGTCTAACTTTGTTTTGTATGCACATATTTCATCCAAATATGGTGTTCTTATTTCCTTTGGGGAATAATATATGTTTCTAAGTTTGTGACAGAAGCTCGTCTATTAAGGTTGGAGAAATATCATGAATGAGAAAATGATGGCTCAGGGCAGAATGGAATAAGGGACCTCATTTCTCTTATGTCTCTTAGGAAAGTCAGTGGCTATCATTTGGTTTATGCCTAATGCCGTGAAGTTGAATTTTGACGGGCTATTGACTCATTTCAAGGCATGGCTACTTGCTAAAGGTTATTCACAGGTGTACAGTAGTGTTTACATCTAATAAAATCAAGCCAGATCAACCAACTAGGACTGGACTTCAAGGCCACAACAGATCAAGACAGAAGAGTCAATATCGCAAGCAAAGACAGATCCAACAGTCAATGAAATTCTATGTTACGAACATGTGGCGGGAAACAGTCCATGGGTTTGAATTTACTGCCCAAGCATTAAAGGCTACATGAAATCAAGGGGTTAATGAAGAATATGCTCAAAACACCGAATCGCTACTAATAAAATCCCTCCAGAATAAACCAATCAAGCCCTATAAAGAGTTGGACAAAAAAGAAAAAACAAAATAACCTCCCAGTCAAATCACAATGTAGAACACTATTTCAGGTATTGTTTTGTTCTTACTATAGATCTATGATCGGGACTTCGGTTTAGGGCATTGGCTACAGCTTAACAAGGCAATTACTGTATTACTATAAGTTCATGACTGACACCTTCTCCGCCCCCAAATACATCAAATACACTGTGCCTTCCCACTTCTTACATCTGGTGTTCATCATTACTCAAATCTCCCACTTTTCTCCTAATTTTCTCTGTTAAGTTGGATTCATGTGCATGTGTTATTACAAAAAAATAGCTGGCCCAGGCCTGACGCGAAAGCCTACCAGACGAACGCCCACAAACAATATACAAATACTCATATCAGTCGACAATACTTCCTATAAAGAACCATCCTGCTAATAATAGTAGAGTAATGCAATCTCCACGTCTATTTCTTTCCATGGAAAGGCAGTTAGAATTCAAACCCTTTATGTCCAATTACGATAGATCAACTTCAAAGTGATCGATCCGGCATGATTCTTTTTTTGTTCATGTAGCCTACCCCCAAATACTTGGGATAAAAGGTTTAGTTGTTGTTGTACAATAAATCAACTATCCATTAGAATTCTTACAAGACAAGGAAACTAAATTCTCCAAAGAAAACTTATCTCTATGAGAACTAAGTCCAATCGATACAAGGAACCCTATTATCAGATACGAAGATAAGGAGTTTTAATTGAACTAGAGTATCTATTACAATCGACTGCCAACAACTATAAATACCCCCACCCTTAAAGGAGAGGGGGCAAATTCATTGTTGTGGATTTAACACTGAAGATTAAGTTTTGCAAGTAAAAAAGAGAGGAGAATTTTTAGAGATCTATAATCCTTTCCACGAATAAAAGAAGTCAAACAACCGACTCTTCTCCCAAGACATAGGCTCGAGATCTGTTTCTGTAAAGCCTCATTAATTATTGTGTATTTATTCTCTGTATTTTCTACTTTATAACGTTTTCTACATGTTAATGGCCTAAGATTCGTATATCGGCAGCGTGTTCTCAGAACCTCAACTTGGCTCAAGTTAGTATCTAACCCATGTCATTGCTTGATGCGATACTTAGAATATCATTTTCAGATGAAAAATAGTAGATCTTTACATTACTTCTTAAGTATTGAAGTATAAGGCTTAAGAAAGAGATTATTCACTACTTCATGGCATAAGAAAAAGATTATTCATCCTTAGAGGAAATATAAGTTTGATATGTTACTGATGTTGGAATATGGGCATGATGAACAACAAATATTGGAATAATGGAATATTGTTATTAGCAATAAATGCTAATAACAAGTTGGCACCATATCACATGGATCAGAGAAGTTGTACTGTTATGGGAGATATTAGAGAGTAATAGATAGGCTGAATTATTGGCCACACATCGGCATTGTATTTATTATGAGTATCATTAGTTTCTTTTAGCATTGTGGACAGGTCATTGCAAAATAGAAATATGAATAGGCATTCTTGAAAAAGGCTCCACAGAAAGGCTTGTTAAAATTATACTATGGACATTATAAAGCAGCAGAATTTATAGATGCGAGGTGGATAGGTTCAGTTGTCAACAAGCGATCAACTATATGATACTATGTATTTATTGGAGGGAATCTTGTGGCTTGGAAGCATTAAAAGTCAAGTGAGGTTTCTAGATCAAGTGTTGTGTCAAAGTATTGTGCAAGGACGAGTATGACTTGAAAGTTGGTGAATGTACTAGGGATTGAACTTGGTTTTGCATAAAATCTCCTATGGGATTACCAAAGTGATCAAGTTGTTAATCATATTACCAATTTGTTAATCAAGTGCATAAAATGTTCCATAAGTGCACAAAATATAGTGTGTCAGAAGGTATAGACCAAATCATTGACATTTGTCACTCGATTATCAGTTGGCAAATTTATTTAATAAGCCAATTGAGAAGACATAAGTCAATTTTGTATACAAGTTGCATAAGTTACATATATAATCTAACTAGAAAGGGAGAGATAAGATAAGAGTAGTAATAATTAATATTTTGAAAGGCGGTTGCTCAGACAAAACACAAAGGCCATCCAATTAGGATCGAGGGGGCATCACCCAAGCCAAAAAGAAGAATGAACGATGATGATGGAGAAAAGACGAAAATGAAGCCTAATGCACTCAATATGCCATCCTTCCACACCTACATACTTCGTCGCTGTTAACCCACACCACCCCCCCCCCCCCCCCCCCCCCCCCCCTCCTCCCAACAAAAAAAAAAAAAAAACAAACAAAACATAAACAAAAAAACACGATGGTTGTTGTTGCTCTCTTCTGTTCATAAGAGGGACTTGGGTTAGGATTAAGGCCCTACTTCATATAAGATGGGTTTAGGCTCTATCCCTTACCCAATTCACCACTTTTGTGAGCGAGAGAGAGTGATGACAGCTATGAGGGTTGACCATGACACAATCAAGGGTAGAGGGCATGACATAGGGCAATGATGCAATGAGGTAGGCTTTTCCTTCTTTCCTTCATTTCCTATCGTTTGGCCTCAGCAATTGGCTAATGCCTGGGAGGCTAGGTTCTGGGTGGTATGATACTGCCTGTGCTGCCCAATACTTCCCGTAACAATAAAAGTAGTTTAAAGCTATATAATCAGTTTATACTTAGTACTTGTTATATAGCTATAAGTAAGACTAATTAGAGAAGAGATAAGGATAGTCTGATATATCTACTAACTTTCAAGTTTTTAAATTCAAATAAAGCCATCCTGCTCAGTACTAACCATATTGCCCTTTCTGTTTTCTAAATGTAACCGCAACAAAAACACAGTAAGTCTATTGTTTCTTGCACTACTAATGAATCATCAAAATCCACACCCAAGAGAATGGCCTTTGATTACCACGCACAAATTTTCTGACTCTAAGAGTTTTTCTCTATTTTTTAACTTTATTTATAAGATATTTTTTTTAATTTAATAAGCTGGACACTAATAAAGATCAGCTGAAACTATGACCTACTGTTGAATGGTGTTGAGTAAATAAAGTAGGGTAAAAAATAAGTTGTTACTAGAAAATAAAAATGAATAAATAAATATATAAATGTTGAAACATAGCCTCATTACAACTAACTCCAAATTCTGATTTATGGAGTCATATGAGGGACCCTGCAGAGTTTTACAGAATATATTAAATTAATGCATCATCAAACAAGAAGCAAAAAGTGCACCACAAGAAGTAGTCGTTGAAGTGTTCCACACTACAAAAAGGGAACAAACAAGTAATCCTATGTAACATATCTCTTATAGACCATAAACTCAAAGAAAAACGAGCAAGCATTCTAAGCACCACGAAGTACTAAGAGGCAAAAGGATGAGAATATGCAAGCGTACCAGAAATAGAGTGCAGAAAAATATATAATGTTTGTCAAGCATGTAAGAAACCGTAATTCTAGCAAAGTAATCGCTTCCATTAGTGATTGTTATTTATTAATAGCTTAAGCATCTTAGTTAGTGGACAAAAATTATAGGTAACCAATTAAAATCTTACCTCTTCTTTTCCAATAAGAATAGTATCATAGCAAAACACTGTATAAATGTTGAACTTTTTCTAAGAGTAATGGTCGTAGTTACCTTATTTTTGAAGAAATACTCAAAGGGCAATACGTTCAATGTAACTGACATATCAAAATTGAAAGTGACAGCTGGAAATGCATCATTCACACTGCAATAAGAAATAGAATAAAAATATGAGTAAAGCAAGAAAATTTAACAAAAACCTACGAAATTAAATTTTTATATGTCATGTGTGTGTTTTTCATTTTTTTTTGGGGGTTGTAACAATCTAATTTCATCATAACTTATATTCTTGATATCAGATTAATCCCAAAGTGAATGGGTTGTATTTGTCTCATTTTTCTATATTTTTGTGATTTTCTTGAAATTTTTAAGATAGTCACTTAAAATAATATTATTTTAATCATCGGTGGGTCCTACACATTTTTTACTAGTCTCTCTCCTTTTGACTTGTAAAAATTTAATTTGACTTTATTTTGATTAGTTTAATTAGAATTTATGACCTTAAACAACTCTAATAAGCTATTATTACTGGTCATTTGTCATATACATATTTTGTCTTTATTCACCCATACCTTACCTTCACCATACTTATTCTTTGGCCAAGCATGACAAACCATCATCTTACCCCCATATCTCTGATTTATTTATTATATCTTTTTCTTCCATTCCTATCATTTATTCTCTCTCCTTCATTTTCATTCCTCTCTTCCTTTTTTTACTTCAACTCTCAAAAAGAAAAATACGAAAAAAGAAAAAAAAAATGAGAAGTTATTTAGTCTCAAAATAGACTTATCTTCCTAACTCATGAAGGCAAGTAAAATCACATCCACTCTCATGTTTTTTTCTAACTCTAATTGTTTATGGTTAATTTAAAATCTTGATTTGTTAAAACTTAAAAAGATAATGTCTCTATACAAAAATCTCTACGATTATTCTAAAAAAATAAAAACATTATTTTTACACTTTACTCTATGTTTATATATCAAATTTATCATTTTATTTATAATCTCTCATTCTTAAACTACAAATTGTAAAATTAAACTATATACTTAATTTTTAAATTATAAAAATACTACCTTTATGAATGTTCATTATATTGGATATAAATTTGAAGTTTTCTACATAAATTCTTTGTGTATAATACAATAATTTAAAAATTATTTTCCACTTGCCATTAGAAAATATGTATATATATATATATTCATTATCATATTTTAAAGAGAGAGTTTCATATAAGTTTTACATTAAATTTACTAAAATATATCTTTTATGCAAGCTATTACGTTAGGTCATGATTCCTTTATGTTAATCCATGTTCACTTTAAAAATATATACATTAATAAGATTTAATAAATTTGTTACTTTCCATACCATGAAATTATACTAGAATTTGGAAAATTCATATATTAAAGTAATCGTTATAATAGTGTTAAGTCTATTTAATTTCTATTTTTATACTTTAGTACCCACTTTCCAATATGTCTTTATATGCATAATTGTATATGTGTGGTTTACATTCATGATCATTATTTCCATAACACGTTCTAGTATTCTATAACTATCATACTTGCCTTAACATATACATACTAGTCACTTATACAACATATATGAAAATATGTCGGATTTTCCTTATTAGTACATACACATGTCTTTGATAATGCCATGGATCCTAACTTGCCTGTTAACTTGATTTTGATATGGACCACATTTTTCTTATTACTAAACATGTATATGTAGAAGTCTTGATATGATTGGTTCATCATATTCCGGATTGATTTCCATATAATACAACTTGAAACCTTGGGTTATGGGAGAACTAAAGAGTGGACAAATATTGTATCGTGAAAAATTTAGGATAGGTTGCACAACCGAAATAGGGGCTCATCCGCGGGGCGCCTAGATGATACTAAGCCATCATCTCTTGTTTAGTCCATATTAATGGGACGACCGATTACTTAGTATCGGTATTTGCTTGAGTGCTTAGCGGCATGGCTGGTTCAGCGCCAGCATCTTGGTCGGATTCCGGGTATGCACGGGTATTTTCACGATAAGAATCTATTTATTTACGACTTAGTTCAAAATATAAACTAAAATAAAATATTAACTTAGACTTGATATGTATGTATATCCCTACTTGATATTTTTACTTGATCATTACTATTTTCCATACATGTGCATATATTTTTCACATCTACTCTCATATTTTACTTATTTGTTTATATTATGTATTCCCTATTTTTTATTGTTTTACTTACCGGATTTGATCCTGAGCTCCCCCACACGCTCAGTTACTGAAGATATGAGCGAGAATCCGCCATTGCACAACCCGTACTTCCTGAAGTAGGCCGAGCAGCAGTAGATTTTTAGACCTCCCGCTTTTGTATTTTTAGTTTGGTATTTATCACCCCTTTGGGACTTTATTTCCAACTTTTGTATTAATATTGTACTTGTTACTTCTTATCTTAAACATGTATATCTTCTCTTTTATATGGCAGTAGACTAACTTCCAAGATCCTACTAGATGACTAGTATTTAGTTCCATTCATTTCTGCTTTTACATATTTATAGGTCTCGTGCACGTTGACTTATACGTGCCCGCTGGTAACGCACTCCGTTTCCGTATTCCTCAGAAAAATGGGGCGTTACAGAGTGGTATCAGAACTCTAGGTTAATTTAGAATGTCTTTAGGACTACTGTCATATATAAAAATGTCCAAATTTTTTTTTGATCTAAAATCTTATGTTGGTCCTATTATTAGCTGATTTTCTATCTTGCCTTGTTTTTTTATTCATACCATATCTATCTTTTGATTTTTTATATACCTAGTCTTGTACTTCTACTGTTCGAGTCCTATTGAGTTGACGTGGTAATTATAGAGTTTTATTCTCAGTCGACAACAATTACAATAATTCATTAGAACTATAGCAAGAGGATTTATGAGATACTCCATAGTTGATTTTCGACCAAAATCATATTAATCATATTCTTTCGCTATTATGAGTCTTATATATTGGCGTGGCAATAATTGATCTGCAGGCAATTATTGCAGCTATTCGTAAGGATCTTAATAAGTGAGACTTATGATATTTTTTCCATCATATATCTTTGATTATTTATCCCACTAGTTTAGATAGTATGACAAGTTAGTTAGTTTTCAGTTATATTTTGATTGGAACTATTTTCTTAATAACCACATTCTTATCAATTTATTGATATCTTATTACTCCAATTAGTTAAAAATTAAATTTCAAACACGAAATTTTTTGTAAGGAGGGTACGATGTAACAACCTAATTTCATTATAATTTACATTCTTGATATCAGATTAATCCAAAGTGAATGCGTTGTGTTTGTCTCATTTTTCTATATTTTTGTGATTTTCTTGAAATTTTTAAGATAGTCACTTAAAATAATATTATTTTAATCACCGGTGGGTTCTACATATTTTTTACTAGTCTCTCTTCTTTGACTTGTAAAAATTTAATTTGACTTTATTTTTATTAGTTTAATTAGAATTTATGACTTTAAACAACTCTAATAAGCTATTATTACTAATCATTTGTCATATACCTATTTCGTTTTTATTCATCCATACCTTACCTTCATCATACTTATCCTTTGGCCAAGCATGACAAGCCATCATCTTACTCCCATATCTCTCCTTTATTTATTATATCTTTTTCTTCCATTCCTTTCATTTATTCTCTCTCCTTCATTTTTCATTTCTCTCTTTCTTTGTTTTACTCCAACTCTCAAAAAGAAAAATAAGAAAAGAGAAGAAGAAGAAAACGAGAAGAAATTCTTTAGTTTCAAAATAGGCTTATCTTCCTAACTCATCAAGGCAAGTAAAATTACATCCACTCTCTTGTTTTTTCTTAACTCTAATTGTATATGGTTAACTTAAAATCTTGATTTGTTAAAACTTAAAAATATAATGTCTTTATACAAAAATCTCTATAATTATTCTAGAAAAATAAAAATATAATTTTTACACTTTACTCTATGTTTATGTATCAAATTTATCATTTTATTTATAATCTTTCATTCTTAAACTACAAATTGTAAAGTTAAACTATATGCTTAATTTTTAAATTATAAAAATGATACCTTTATGAATGTTCATTATTGGATATAAATTTGAAGTTTTCTACATAAGTTCTTCGTGTATAATACAATGATTTAAAAATTATTTTCCACTTGCCATTAGAAAATATGTATATATATATATATATTCATTATCATGTTTTAAAGAGAGAGTTTCATATAAGTTTTACATTAAATTTACTAAAATATTTCTTTTATGCAAGCTATTATGTTAGGTCATGATTCCTTTATGCTAATCCATGTTCACTTTAAAAATATATACATTAATAAGGTTTAATAAATTTATTACTTTCCATACCATGAAATTATACTAGAATTTGAAAATTTCATATGTTAAACTAATCGTTATAATAGTGTTAAGCCTATTTAATTTTTATTTTTACACTTTAGTACCCACTTTATAATATGCCTTTATATGCATATTGTATATGTATGGTTTACATATATGATCATTATTTCCATAACACATTCTAGTATTTTATGACTATCATGCTTGACTTGACATATACATACTAGTCACTTGTACAATATACATGAAAATATGCCGGATTTTTTCTTATTAGTACATACACATGTCTTAATAATGCCATAAATCCTGACTTGCCTGTTAACTTGATTTTGACATGGATCATATCTTGCTTATTACTAGACATGTATATATAGAAATCTTGACATGATTGGTTCATCATATTTCAGATTGATTTCCATGTAAAATAACTTGAAACCATGGGTTATGAGAGAACTAAAGAGTGGACAAATATTGTATCGTGAAACATTTAGGATAGATTGCGCAACCGAAATAGAGGCCCATCCGCGGGGCACCCGGATGGTACTGAGCTATCATCTCTTTTTTAGTCCATGTTGATGGGACGACCGATTACTTAGTATCGGTATCTGCTTGAGTGCTTAGCAATACAGCTAGTTTAGCGCCAGCATCTTGGCCGGGTCCCGAGTATGCACGGGTATTTCACGATACGAGTCTATTTCTTTACCACTTAATTCAAAACGTAAACTAAAATAAGATATTAAGTTAGACTTGATATATATGTATATCCCTGCTTGATATTATTACTTGATTATTACTGTTTCCCATACATGTGCAATATTATTCACATTCACACTTATATTTTACCTATTTGTTTATATTACACACTCTATAATTCTTATTATTTTACTTATCGGGTGTGACCCTGAGCTCCCCCATACGCTCAGGTACTGAAAATGTAAGTGAAAATCCGCCATTGCACGACCCGTACTTTCTTGAGCAGGCCGAACAGCGGCAGATTTCTAGGTCTCCGCTTTTGTATTTTTAATTTGGTATGTATCAACCCTTTGGGACTGTATTTTCAACTTTTGTATCAGTATTGTATTTATTGCTTCTTATCTTAAACATGTATACCTTCTCTTTTATATAGCAGTAGACTAATTTCCAAGATCCTGATAGAAAACTAGTATTTAGTTCCATTCATTTCTGCTTTTACATGTTTATAGGTCTCTTGCACGTCAATTTACATGTGCCCGCTGGTAACGCACTTCGTTTCTATATCCCTCCAAAAAATAGAGCGTTACAGAGTGGTATCAGAGTTCTAGATTAATTTAGAATGTCTTTAGGACTACTGCCATATATAAACATGTCCAAATTTTTTCTTTGATCTGAAATCTTATATTGGTCCTATTATTAGCTGATTTTCTATCTTGCCTTGTTTTTTATCCATACCATATTTATCTTTTGATTTTTTATGTACCTAGTCTTGTACTTCTGCTGTTTGAGTCCTATTGAGTTGATGTGCTAATTATAGAGTTTTATTCTCAGTCAACAACAATTACAGCCATTCATTAGAACTATAGAAAGAGGATTTATGAGATACTCCATAGTTGATTTTCGACCAAAATCATATGCTTTCGCTATTATGAGTCTTACCTATTGGCGTAGCAATAATTGATCTACAGGAAATTATTGTAGCTATTCGCAAAGATCTTAGTAAGTGAGACTTATGATATTTTTCCATCATATATCTTTGATTATTTATCCCACTAGTTTAGATGACAAGTTAGTTTTCAGCTATATTCTGATTGGAACTATTTTCTCAATAACCACATTCTTATCAATTTATTGATATCTTATTACTCCAATTAGTTAAAAATTAAATTTCGAGAACGAAATTTTTTGTAAGGAGGGTAGAATATAACAATCTAATTTCATCATAACTTACATTCTTAATATCAGATTAATCCCAAACTGAATAGGTTGTGTTTGTCTTATTTTTCTATATTTTTGTGATTTTCTTGAAATTTTTAAGATAGTCACTTAAAATAATATTATTTTAATCACCGGTAGGCCCTACACATTTTTTACTAGTCTCTCTTCTTTTGACTTATAAAAATTTAATTTGACTTTATTTTGATTAGTTTAATTAGAATTTATGACCTTAAACAACTCTAATAAGTTATTATTACTAGTCATTTGTCCTATACATATTTTGTATTTATTCACCCATACCTTATCTTCACCATACTTATCGTTTAGCCAAGCATGACAAGCCATCATCTTATCCCCATATCTCTCTTTTATCTATTAATTTTTTTATTCCATTCCTTTCATTTATTCTCTCTCCTTCATTTTTCATTCCTCTCTTCCTTTTTTTTACTCCAACTCTCAAGAAGAAGAATAAGAAAAAAGAACAAGAACAAAATGAGAACAAGTTTTTTAATTTTAAAATAGGCTTATCTTCCTAACTCATCAAGACAAGTAAAATCATATCCACTCTCATGTTTTTTTTAACTCTAATTGTTTATGGTTAACTTAGAATCTTAATTTGTTAAAACTTAAAAAGATAATGTCTCTATACAAAAATCTCTATGATTATTCTAAAAAAATAAAAATATGATTTTTACACTTTACTCTATGTTTATGTATCAAATTTATCATTTTATTTATAATCTCTCATTTTTAAACTACAAGTTTTATAGTTAAACTATATTCTTAATTTTTAAATTATAAAAATGCTACCTTTATGAATGTTCATCATATTGGATATAAATTTGAAGTTTTCTACATAAATTCTTCGTGTATAATATAATGATTTAAAAATCATTTTCCACTTGCCATTAGAAAATATGTATATATATATATATAATTCATTATCATGTTTTAAAGAGAGAGTTTCATATAAGTTTTCAATTAAATTTACTAAAATATTTCTTTTATGCAAACTATTAAGTTATGATTCCTTTATGCTAATCCATGTTCACTTTAAAAATATATACATTAATAAGATTTAATAAATTTGTTACTTTCCATACCATGAAATTATACTAGAATTTGGAAAATTCATATGTTAAAGTAATCGTTATAATAGTGTTAAGCCTATTTAATTTTTATTTTTACACTTTAGTACCCACTTTCTAATGTCTTTATATGCATAATTGTATATGTGTGGTTTAAATACATGATCATTATTTCCATAATACATTCTAATATTCTATGACTATCATGCTTGTCTTGACATATACATACTAATCACTTGTGCAATATACATGAAAATATGCCGGATTTCTCTCATTACTACAAACACATGTCTCAATAATGCCATGGATCCTGACTTGCCTGTTAATTTGATTTTGATATGGACCACATCTTACTTGTTACTGACATGTGTATGTAGAAATTTTGACATGATTGGTTCATCATATTCCGAATTGATTTCCATATAATATAACTTGAAATCTTGGATTATGGGAGAACTAAAGAGCAGACAAATATTGTATTGTGAAAGATTTAGGATAGGTTGCGCAACAGAAATAGAGGTCTATCCGCGGGGGCGTCCGGATGGTACTGAGTCATCATCTCATGTTTAGTCCATGTTGATGGGACGACCGATTACTTAGTATCGGTATCTGCTTGAGTGCTTAGCGACACGGCTGGTTCAGCACCAGTATTTTGGCCGGGTCCCGGATATATACGGGTACTTTCATGATACGAGTCTATTTCTTCACCACGTTGTTCAAAACATAAACTAACATAAGATATTAACTTAAACTTGATATGTATGTATATCCCTGCTTGATATTGTTACATGATCATTATTGTTTTCCATACATGTGCATATATTATTCACATCCACACTCATATTTTACCTATTTGTTTATATTACACACTCCCTATTTCTTATTATTTTACTTGTCGGGTTTGATCCTGAGCTCCCCCACACGCTCAGATACTGAAAATGTAAGTGAGAATCCACCATTGCACGACCCGTACTTTCTTGAGCAGGCCGAACAGCAGTAGATTTCTAGGTCTCCGCTTTTGTATTTTTAGTTTAGTATGTATTACCCCTTTGGGACTTTATTTTCAATTTTTGTATCAGTATTGTACTTGTTGCTTCTTATCTTAAACATGTATATCTTCTTTTTTATATGGCAGTAGACTAACTTTCAAGATTCTGGTAGAAAACTAGTATTTAGTTCCATTCATTTCTGCTTTTACATATTCATAGGTCTCGTGCACGTCAACTTACACGTGCCCGCCGGTAACGCACTCTGTTTCCGTATCCCTCCGAAAAATGGGGCGTTACAGGGAGGTTGGTTTGGGGGTGAGGGGGAGGTGGAGTGAGTCTCATAGCAAGTTTTTTTTCTGGATTATGCATAAGTAATAAAATAGATGCCCGAACAAAAACAAGTTGTTCTCTTCCCTCTCTTACCGGTGCGGATCCACACCATGGTTGAATCTAATCAAATTTACATTTAAAGAGAGGGTCATTTTGTTGGATTATAAAGAGAAAAAAACATAGTTGCAATGTGCTAATAAGAGTCAAGTTTTCTTTAAATTTGTTTCAATAAACTAATCAGGTTCTTAATCAAATTTAAATAACTTTATAATGGAGAGGGTAGACTTGTTCGTTTTTTATGATCTGAGGAGCAAATCAGAAAATAAAAAAATTAGGTGAGAAAATATGAAAATGTGTGGACTTAAAATTAGATATGTAAAATATCCTAGTATAATTATATTTTGTGAGAGGGGGCACGACATCATTCCATATATAATTGTGTGGTGAAATAACAGTGTACTTACTAGTAATGTAAACATGGATGGCCATGCACGTTATTTCTTGGTGTGTCAGGCACAAGAATTTTTGTTAGGAAATTGCACGACATCATTCCATATATAATTGTGTGGTGAAATAACAGTGTACTTACTAGTAATGTAAACATGGATGGCCATGCACGTTATTTCTTGGTGTGTCAGGCACAAGAATACATTACTAGGAAATTGCACTATACATCATGGATGTAAGCAATATGCAACTTTCATCTGACCAATTTGATCAATTTGGTTCATCTGAGAAACTCAATTTTTTTTTATGTTTTATTTTTGAATATTCAAGATGATGTAGATCACATTAAGCATAGAGCATTGTCAACTGTAATGACCCATCATCAAATTGAAAGGATTAGTTTCCATATCTGCTGAAGGTAGCCATCTCTTTCTCCCTCCTGCCCTACTGCTTCTCACTTTCCTGCATCGAGAAAGTTTGACTAGGATCCTACTGATGAGATTTGAGCTTAGAGCCCATCACTAGGAATCCAAATAGTTTGCAACTCCAGTAAAAGATGTAAACCATCAAAAATTATCAAAATATTTAAAAATGCAGAAAATAAAACACTTATTCCTTCCACTACATCATGATCATGCCAAATAGACATCACATACGGAACTACAAGCCAAGAAAACAAGAGTGTCAGTCCGACCAAATTTTAAAAATCAACAAAATCTAAGAAATTTCTTAAACTAATTAGTAAATTGAATTTTTTATACTGGAATTAGAATTGGTCCCTTTTTGAGTATTTTGGATAATTAGCTATATGAACACATTTCTTAATGTATAGAAATATGACCTCCGCATCCTATAAGTGGCACATGAAATACCCCGTTCTCTTAAGAAAATGGAACAAAAAAGGAATTTATCAAATATTCTTTTATATGATATAGTGATGAGAATCCTCTATTGTCTCTTCATTTTTTTCTCTTGGTTTTTGTCTCGTGATTTGCATGTATTGTGCACAGTATTTTAAATACCGGCCGATATACCGGTATATCGACCGGTATATCGGTAATTATGAAGAAACGAGACGATATGGGCATTACCGTTTATCATTTTGGACCGGTATGGGCCGATATATCGGCCACGTGGCGATATATCGGCCGGTATCGAGATGTCTAATACCGGCCGGTATTGGATAATATCAGTTATTGGGTTTTGGGTTTTGGTTACTGGTTAAACCCATTAACCTGTTAAGATCCGACCCGTTAAGAAATAAAACGGGTCGGAAGGGAGAAAAATTTTATTTTTTTTCGCGTTTTCTCTCTCTTTCTCTCCCGGCGATCCGAGCTTTCCCTCCCCGCGACGAAAAACCCTAACCCCAAATTTCCCCAAATCAGCCCTAAATCTCTCTCCGATTCTTCTTCTTCCACTCTCTGGCTCTCTCTCTCGTTCTCTCCCCGCGTTCGTCGGCCGATTGAGCCGAACGGCCCGAACCCTAACCCGAATTTTCCAATCCATCCAAAAATCTCTCTCGTATTCTCTCTATCTTTCTTCTCCGCTCTCCGATAGCTCTTCTCCTACTCTGGGAGTCTTCAAACGGTGCTCGCCGATCTCCAGTGGGGCAGTCGCCGCCGGCCAGGTAAGTTTAGTTTGTTTTTTTAATGTTAATTTGATTTAGAGTTACAAAGTTCGTCAATTTCTTTTATAATTGTGCTATTTAGGTTTAATTGATTGCGATTTATGTTAGATTTTTTTTTTGGTGTAATTTGAGTAGAATTGCTAAGTTGGGAGGGCAGTATATCGGCGGGTAGTCTACTACAGTGATTTCTTTAATCACTGATTCACACTGAATCAGTGATCAGTGATTCGATTCACTGATTCAGTGTGAATTAGTGATTCAAGAAATGATTTTGTGTGTATGAGTTTCATGCTAGATAAAATTTGTAAATTTGAGTATTTACTATTTATATGTATTCACTGTTGTTGCAGATTCACTGTTTCATGCTAGATTCACTGTTGCAGATTATAATTTCTTTAATTATGTCTTAAATATGGTGGGTACAGTGAATGTAGTAGCATATTCAATTTAATACAATTTTTATAGTATAGATGCAAATTGATGTGAAATAATATAAATTTAGTTTTATTTACTATTTATACAATTTTCACTAGTGTTGTTGTAGATTCTTTAATTATAAATTCACTACTTCTTAGGTTTGGTTATGTGAAAAAATATAAGTTTAGTTTTGTTCATTAAAGTGAAGGGAGATTGCAACTGTATATGACACAAATTGATGCGAAATACACGGGACGAGTATGAGACATCACATAGAATGTATTGTAAACATTGACATATATTTGCAGTGTTTTAAAATAGTAAATACACATAAATACACATGTAGAAACACTTTTCTTTTATCTTGAAAACTTATTTTTCTTAATTTTATGATTGTATGTCGCTCTATGCATATGCGAACGTTCTAAACGGTATCTGCAAATTCGTAAGTTGAATATAAATAAGCCAATGTAAGTACTATAAACTTATTTTATGTATTTTATTATGTTCTATATAGCCAATTATATGATTATTCTTTAACTGGTATGACACCGATATGACACTCCGGTATTTAGGATCATATCGCGATATCCCACCCAGTATCCGGTAACCGGTATATAATTTGCTGACCGGTACGAGACCGGTATCCGATATTTAGAACACTGATTGTGCATGTTATTTTTATTTTAAATAAACATGTGAGTTCATGGATGACAAAGAATCATGATTATGGAAAATAGTTTTTTTTTTTTCTTATCATATATGATGCACTAATAAATCTTTTCTCAAGTGATTCATGAGAAAGCGGACATGTGATTTGTCAGGGTATTAGACATTAACCTATCATGCATCCATTTTATATCTTTTCTGAATACCCAAAATAAAACCAATTTCCCTTCCATCCTGTTTCAGATAATTACCTCCCTTGAACCAAATAATCTTGCTATCTCTCTCCCCCTCAATTAAATAACCAACATAATGATCCTCTCTCTCTTCATCCCACCTATTTTATACAGTCACAGGTCACCAAAAGAACAAAATCAATCAGCTACCACGAGATTCTGGTTGGGATGTCAAGAGAATAAAAAGCTTGAAATTTTGTTGAGCAAGCCATTGATAATAAATTAACCTCGTTGAGTATGTGATCAACTTTGACTAGTCGACTACTTAAATTTATCTCTACAAAGAGGTGAAAATGGCGAAGGAGAGAAGAAAGTGAAATTTAGTCTTTTACTTTTAAGAAAAAATAGAGGTAACCGAAGAGGAAGATGAAAGTTTTATTTTGAAAGCTAGAAGGAAAGAGAGGGGCAAAATGTCTTATTTAACTATAGAACATGATAGGCATTTTGAGTGTCACTCATGATTTAAGAGGCATGTTTCTAAACATTGATATTATGGAGGAATATATCTAAATAGTGTGGGGGTTATGTAACTAAAGCCCTTTATATTTGTTGCTAAATGATGCTATTTAGGACATCCTATTATGGATTATAATTGTAACACACAACAAAACAACTAAACCTTTTATCCCAAATACTTTGGGTAGGCTACATGAACCAAAGAGAATCCCGCCGGATGGATCACATGGATTATCCTTCCCCTCTCACTCCTATCGAGCAATATGTCTTCATTTAAATCTCTGTCATCCATATCTTTTCTTATCACCTCCATTCATATTTTCTTCAGTCTTCGCTTTTCTCTTTTAACTTGTCCTATATTAATAAACTCTACTCGTCAAACTGGTGCATATATAGGGTCTCCATTGCACATGACCAAACCATCTTTGGCGATTTTCTATAATTTTTTCTTTGAGAGAGCTATGTCTACCTTAGTATGAGTATCCTCATTTCTCACTTTATCTCTCATAGTTTTATTGCACATCCATTGAAACATGTGGACCCAACTACACTCATTTTCCTGTGAATGATGTCTCTTTATAGTACAACATTATGTGTCATATAGCAAAGCTATCCTAATAACAGTCCAAAAAAATTTTCTATTCATCCTTAATGAAATGTTATAATCACATAAAATTCCTGTTGTGCTCTTCTATTTTAACTAATCAGTTTGAATCCTATAGTTGAAATCACTATCAAGCCCTCCATTTTGAATAATAAAACCCAAGTACCTAAATTGATTATCCATTTATATACCTTACTCGTCTAATATTATAGCATTATAGTCTTCGGTGTTTCATTTACTAAATTTGCACTACATATACTCAGTTTTGGGTCTGCTCAATCTAAAACATCTGATTCTAATATTTGCTTCCATAATTCCAACTTAATACTCACCCTTGTTCTAGTCTTATCGAATAAGAAATATTATCAGCAAATAACATACATCAATGTATCTCATCCTGAATAGCTCTGGTAGGCTTATCTATCACTATGGTAAATAAGAATGGACCCAATGCAGATCGTTGATGCAATCTAATTGTAATTAAAAAATCACTTATTAAGCAGCAACAACTTCTGATATTTGCCATTATTTAATCGTGCATGTCCGTAATTATATCAATGTATTTGATGGGGACTCACTTTCACTTCTTTATTAATGTTTACTAAAGCACCTCTTTGGATATCATATCATAAGTTTTTTTCTAAATCAATAAAAAGCATATGCAACTACTTCTCTTAGGAAATCGCTCTACAAGTAGATAAAGCACATGAATAGTTTTTGTCGTCGATCATTCCGGCATAAAACCAAATTCATTTTATGATATTTTAACATACTGTCTCAATTTATATTCAATTATCCTTTTTCAAAACTTCATAGAGTGATACATGAGTTGTATTCCATGGTCTTAGAACAACTTTGAATATCACTCTTATTATTATATAAAAGTACTAGAATACTCTTTCTTTTTAAAAGTCTCCATATTTAAAATAAGTTTAACTAATAAAATCTTATCTTCCTTCCTCCTAACATCCACTCCTCAAGTAACTATTTATTTATGATAACATGTAACCAATTACGATTCTATCCCAATCCATATATCAAAGTTTATAACCCCAGGGAACTATGACTTAGCTTTCTCACATGCTCACTTAGTCTCCTGCAAGTACAAAATATTAATTATCCTTCTAATCATAGCATAAAATATCTTTGCTACTATGCCCCTAAGAGAACCTATATTGCATGAGGCTAACCAAATCCTATATTTATGAGCTAAGTGGGAACTTCTCATATTTGACACCACATCCAGGCTTGACATAGTGCGTCGCTTCTGGGCGACAACCTAGCAACTTTCACGCATTTTTTATACACATGGGATCCGATATAGGGCATCGCTAAGTAGGTAATGCCCCAACGAAATTCAATTTTTGGCTTATGTTATAATATGTTACAACGTACTGGCTGTCACAAATCTACCATAACCCTTTCCCTTTATCCTGGGGAAGGCAATAAAAGGTTATAATTGTAACCTATAGTTTATTTCTTTTATCAAAGTTCTATTTCAACTTGTTTTTATGAATCCAATTTGGATATGTAATTTCATACACTTTTTATATTTACTTGGGCACAATGCGACAGACTGCATGCAGTATGCAGCAGTAAATCGCATGCTGACATATCACACATTGTGACATTGATTTAAGAGCAGTTTGATGATCCATTCCACTCAACTTGAACTGCAAAACTTCAAGCAGAATAACAAAAAAAGAATCAAATTTAGATGTTTTTGCCTTTTTACCCCTCATACATCAGTACACAAAATGGGCAGCAGAGAGGTGTTATTCTTGATCTTTTAAGTCTAGATCGCTTGAAACACCACAAATATTTGTGCACAAGGGTTTAAAAGAGTTTAAATCATGAATCATGATCAAAGGATTGGTTTTCAATTTCTTTGCCCCATCAATAATTTACACTTTAGAGGATATACATCAATGTAGAGGTAAAATTGCTTCATTGTTCCCTTAAATATGACAAATATTGGCAAATAATTACAAGATCATGATAACATTTTGTCAAATCACTTGTCCAAGAAATAATAACATGACAATGTTTTAGTCCCCTCTATATGTAAAAATGGAGCAGATAGCCTCAAGAGTCGTGTAACTAGAGAATCATGGCATGCTATGCTACATGTTGAATAAAAACAAAATCCTGATTTCTCACCAGTGCAGGTACAATTCCATTAAATATTTTAGTGTTTGTTGAAAATATTCTAAAGTGAATGATCCACTTGAGAATGACATATAAAATGGATAAACAGTCAGAGAAAGCAAGCCCTCGGATAGGACATAAACTGCATGGAGCTTCTACAGCCATTATCAAAATGATTTCAGATAAAAATTAGTCTTATTTTGAAATAGATTTTGAAAATGATAGATGGAAATTAGTCTCCATTTAATGAATTTCTGAGTCCCTCTCACCCTCCCCTGATATGCATACACAACAAACACCAACTTGGAAAAAAAAAGAGGAAAAACATAATGAACAATAAGCTTTGTTGGATTTTGAGTATGTTGAGTCATAAGTGGGCCATCACCCTCTCTTCCTTCTTCCCCTATGGTTGACCTTTAAACTACTCTCACCCTGAAATCCTACAAGGGACTTCTCGAGTCACTTATAACTTTTGAATTATGCTTTTGGTCAAATTGGAATCATTTTGCAGTATATTTGTAAGTAAACTGCAAAAGGTAGCTAAAGTCATACATGAAGGCTATTGATATATAAAACATTTAATGGGCCTATACCGTCCAGCATTGAGAAAACTATGTATTCTGTTCACCAATATCTTCTCTCAATTTATTTATTTCCTTCTGTACTGCATCATATCTTTGTAATGATTTCTAATTAAGAAAATGAATGCTCATATTTATAGAATCAGGTTCTTTAATACTCAGTATGGATTATGAATAAACGCATAAGAAAACAGAAATAAGGCAACTTCTTGTTGTAAAATGGACACATTCAATACAAATTAGAACTTTATTTGCATAAAATAATTAAAGGATATTTATGCAGGATATTATAGGGCATAATTCTCTAGAAAATATGATGAAGTGTCAACAAGCGCAGGGCAACAAGAAAAAATAATGACTTTTTAAGTTTTTATTCTTCTCACTAAAACTCGGAGGAAGGAAAAACAATGAATTTATTCACCAATTTCACAATGATAATGATATTATCACAGAGAAAATTCTTGAAATAAATTGGATTTGCAGTAAGTGAAATGAGAACAGAAAAACTCGAATAAAATGTGAAAATGTGCGTTAAGAATGAATACCTTCCAGAAAAAGTGAAACACGTAAAATTATCTGTTGTGGTGTGGCGAGTCAAATTTGAATGGTTCACAAAGATCTATAAAAGGTCCATAAATGAAAAAATAAATCATGTATACCTCCAGATAAAGTAACTAGTAGAAATAAAAGGCTCATACCTGTTCCATTAAACGGCTGTATGCAATATCAGGAAGATAAGCCAAGGTCGTACCACTATCAATAACTGTTCCCCTATTCATTTTCGTCTGGAACAAACTGAGTGGTAGTTCTAGAATCTTACCACCAACCTCAATTGACGTCATATTGACATTGTAGTGCTGCCTATCACAGTAGCAAACTAAGAGAAAAATTATAGTTTCCATAAACAAAACTAAATTGAATGGATATCAATATATATACATATATAATATATATGGACATCAAAAAGTAGTTAAGTTGCACTATGAATAATACAGCATAATAGGCACTGGAAGCAATCAGCATTTCTTATTAAAACATCCTTCTAATTATAATTTAATCTAAAGTGAATATGAAAGCTAATTTGGGACACCTCAAACATGGGTAGGAAATACACTAGAAACAGAAAATAGAAATTGCAACTTTTGACATAAGATATACTGCATATTAGGACAAAGCACCCGTATACACCTCAAAAGTTAAATCAAGGTCCATGTCTTATTATCATTATAGCTGCCTTTGCAAATTATATAAGAACATTTGTTTACCCCTTATATTCTACAACACGAGGTTCTAGTGAGTTTTCCAATGCTCTCAACTCATTAGTGTGTGACTATCCAAGGAAACAAAATCATTTTTAGTTATTTGACAATTTTGGCAGCAAATATTTAGATAACAAACTTAGTAAGGATCTCAATTCATTATTAACCTTTTATACCTTTTTAGCTAAGACAAATAGCAGTAGTACAAACCATTGTTGAAAATAACGCGTTATGAAACCCGTTATTTGCGTTACGTAACCTAACGGAATCCCAACGCTACGTAACAACTGGAAATAACTCAGTGTACCGTAACAGTACGTTTTTTACGTTATTTTACGTTATATTACATAACGTTACGTTAAATTACGTTATGCTACGTTATTTACAATTATTTTTTTTTAGTAATTTATATATTATTGTTGATTATTATTTTGATTATTAGCGAATTGCTGTAATTTTCTTAATTAATTGTTGGCTTGTTTGATTGCTTTTGGAATTTCTAACTTGATAATTTAAGTTTGTTTTTTTATCCACCTGTATTTCTCGTCCGGTTGCTAAAATATTTTACTTGTTGATTTTATTGAATTTTTAATTGAACTGAAATCAACAATCATAAATAAGATAAATTGAACATTACAAAATATAAATTACAACAATGATAATAATTGGAATCGAAATAAAAAAATGGAATCTTGCTTTTTTATTTAAATGATGATTGGAATTACGGTTGCAGATTTAATATAATTTATGAAGATATATGAAAATTATTGTAAAACTTAATATAACATTTGAATAGATTATGTATTACAAAATAATTTTATATTTTTTTAGATATTTTAAATTTATTTTTCAATTTATTAAAATTATTTTATATGGTTTTATATTTATTTTTATTAAATAAATAGAAAATTGCATAACCTACGTTATGCGTTACGCTATTTGCGACATAACCTAACAAAGGCAAAACGTTACGTTACCGTTATCGCTATTTTAAACATTGGTACAAACCATACCGTGAAACCTACAAAAACATCGGACACTAACTGCTCAAAAATTAAAAAAGATATTTAACTCTATAGACACCACACATATTAGAGATATTACCTTCAGAAGGGTCCAATTTATGAAATGTCAAGCCATTTATGTGCAGTGGGAGATTTCCGACCATTTCTCTAAGGTTATCGGGTTTCGTAAAGATAAGTCAATGAGGTAAAGATAGTCTCTATGAACATATTACATTACACATGACATACATGCTATGTAAATTGACACAACTTCGAATAGAAAGGCTTGTAAGTTAACTTATCTATGGTATAAAATAAGTTAAACAAAATACTATATGTAAAGCACAAAACTGATACTTTTCCTTCAGTGACACATAAAAGTTGCAGGGTAACATACATTTTGGGTACCAGAGGTGTCATCTTCACTTTTGGCTGCACCACATTTCCAATAGCAAATATTCCACCTCCCTTAATTGTGTCTAAGCAATGAGCAAATATCTTCCTCACTTTTCCAGAAGAAGCCAATTGTGAGATCATGGAAGAATTTGCCTGTCCAAAACCAATTAGCCCTTCAATTCCTACATCTGAAGTTCCAGTTTCCTGAGCAGCACAGCTGTAAACAAATAAATAAGATTACATGAAGAAAAGGTCACATAAAAGAATACAAGATTCCAATATACAAGCAACAGGATGGTAGAAAAAGGATTTCAAAACTCTTAAAGTTATTATCAATCTGATCATTTAAATATCAAACCAAACAATTGAGACAAATAAAATACAGGTTTTCTCAAAACAATTCATCATGTCTGTACCAATAGCATACATGATTGGCACTAGGATAAAAATACTAGTAAGCCAACTTCCTTTTGAAACGGTAACAGGATCACTAAAAAGATTGGTTGAATGGCATTCCATAAGCCTCTGAGCTCTGAATGTAATGTAGTTAGCTATAATTATTTCATGTATGTGCATATTACCTTCTGGTACAAGTTCCCAAATATTATGGTATGATGAAAATAATTCAACGGTCATATAAATAAAGTAAGAATTTCTCAAATAATTAGGAAAACAAAAAAATATTTATTTATTTGATATATTTGTTCCTTCTTCATTTCAATTAATTTTATCATTAATGAATATTTGGTGATGAAAACTGGGATTTAACAGAAGACGAAATGATTTGCAAACTGCAACTACTCAGCAAAAGCTATTGCAGATATTAGATGAACAAGTTGGCAAGGCCTGTGTGGCCTGATGTTACTTATTTCACTACAAGATAGTAATATGTTGTGTGGTGTAAGAGAAGAAAAAAAAAAAGTACTGACATCTTGCATTTTGTATAATTTCAACTTATTGTTGCCTTATTTTGTGATGGATTAAACTCGATCAATAGTGCTATTCTAATAACATGTATTGGTCAAAGTCTACCATTGTTTTATTCTAAAAGAGTTTTTGCACAAATACTTCTAAATTTTATTAAAATGGCATGCAGAATTTAAATCATATGCTTCGGTATGCAAAAATAAATAAATAAAATAACTTGCAAAATCATCTAAAATACCTATAGTAACTCTAACTTAACTTTGCAAGTACGACACATATTTTCTTATCCTTTCATCACATGAACCAAGACAATATAAAGGAAGGATATGTAGTCTCCAGCCTCGACTCGTTATGAAATGAATCCTAAAGAGTATTCATTGGGACTTCCCATAGCAACACCTTGATGCCACCATTCTGCAATGGTAAGTAGACAAAAACATTTTGCTAGGACATATCCTCAAAGAAACACGTTGTATTGATTTCGTACTGTTAATAACAGCTGAGAAAGAAAAGTTCATAGAAGAGGAAGAAGCAAGAGGCCTATGCATGAGAGTTGGATTAGGCTAGTTATGCAGAATATGGGTAAGCTTATAGAAAAGATGATGAAACTGGATGGCACATTCAATAAAAGAAAGATTAATACAATTACACAATACTAAAGGGGGTAGAAAATAAATCAAGGGAAATAAAGAATACTGGATATTTTATTTTGGTACATCAAAACGGAGGAATATGAACAATTCTACTAAAGGAAGATATAAGATGGTACTCATAGAGTAGAATGAAGTTGGAGATACAATTTTGAACTTTGCGGTATCTTATGATTTTATGTTAGCAGATATATATTTTAAAATAAAGAGACCACTTGATATCCGTTAAAGTCGATCAAATAACAATCAAATCTATTTCCTCCATAATCAGAGGCTAGATATGTTGGCATGCATGTAAAGTACCACATAAAGTTCCTATTGCAATGGGAAATGCTCTACATTTAATTAAGTTATGAATTAATTCACGTAATTGGAAGCAATAAGCTAAGTTTATAGTGGAACCTAGAAATCAATCATAGTCAATCACTTCAACAATAGCTAGGTCTAAGAGACATCATTTCGACAATAGCTAGGTCTAGAGAGAAATTGTGAGTATTACATTTATGCATTACTTTCATATCAAAGTTAGGACGGCTGACAATATTAGTCAGTATTAATAGCATGGCCATGTTTATCAACATCAAATTGGTTAAAATTGTAACCATTTAGTGTTAATACATAAAGCAATGAACTAAGTACCTAAAGTTAGGGAACAAATATTGTTAAAACTAGCATATTGGATGATCAATCAGCCGAAATAAACATGAACAGATATGGGACATATCAATATTTAAAATAGCGATAACAGTAACATGACATTTTGCCTCAGTTAAGTTATATCACATATATTCTAATGTATAACTTAGACTATGCAATTTTTTAACTATTTAATAAAAATAAATATAAAACTATGTAAAAAAAAAATCTATAAATTGGAAAATAAATGAAAAATTATGAAAAAATAATATAAAAAATTTATAATGCATAGTCTATTCTAATTTTCTAATAAATTATATTCAATCTGCAAACTTAATTTTATTTATCACCTAAACAAGAAAACAAGATTCCAAATTTTTTATTTCAATTTCAGCTATTATCAATATTGCAATTTATAGTTATAATGTTCAATTTATCTTATTTGTAATATTCATTCTAGTTGGGAATTCAATAAAATCAATGCATTATTGTGTACTGAGTTGTTTCCGACTGTTTGATAATGTTGGGGTTCCATTAGATATCATAACGCAATATAACGAATTTCATAACGCTTTATTTTCAACATTGATACGTATAACTTCGTCTTGACTAAATTTGTAACCATGAGTAAACTTATTTCTGGTTAACAAGAGGTTAACAAGTATGCTCACAACATATGTTCTATGTTGTAAAATGGAAAAGAGTGATTCGAATGGACAGGAGTCCATGAGGTCAATAATAATTTAAATGGAGAAAACATGATTTATTTTATTGTTAATACGAAATTGCATGATAAAAACATAAACGATGAGACTAATATTATATCGAATAAAATATCTAGTTGTATTAGCAATGTAGACAAAGAAATACTAAGAAATAAGGGGGAAATAAAATATAAGCTAGACGAAAAAAAAGCATAATAAACCAAAGTCAAAGCTTATGAAAATTTATGTAAATTGGCGAGGAGGAAAGAAGGTATGTGTAATTCTTCTAAATGTGAAAACGAATGAATAGAGACTTAGGTTGTAAAATATATTAAGTGTGAATATCATCCTGTCTCAGTGACGTATGATTAAATAAGAAGATACAGAAGTGTTATTTTCAAAAATTATTTAATGAGAATCACTATGGAGATGAAGCATAATAGTATGTTGTAGGGTCCTAGAAGAATTTTGAGAAGATCCTTATGTTGCTATCATAATTTGAAATTATCTTTTAACAAAGGTTGTAGCTAGCCCTAGCCCTGCTCCCCATATATATCACTGCAAGTGAGGTTTACTGATATCATATTAGCTAAGAGATGTTACCACTTGGAAGTTATAGAAGTGTAATTTTTAAAAATTATTTAATGAGAATCACTATGGAGTTGAAGCATAATAGTATGTTATAGGGTCCCAGAAGAATTTTGAAAAGATCCTTATATTGTTATCATAATTTGATATTACTTTTTAACAAAGGTTGTAGCCAATCTTAGCCCTGCTCCCCCATAAATTGCTGCAAGTGAGGTATGAACTCCTAATATCTTACTAGCTAAGAAATTTTACTACCAAGGTGTAGTGGCACTTGTATCTTTATTAGGGATTACAAGAGTCGTTTGATATTGGCACCCACTCAAACTTTTACGCAATTTATCATGTTAGAAACCATTAGAGTATTGGAGTAGTATTAGTATATTATAATAGTAGTACTAGTATTTGAATACTACTTGTAGGGATTTATTATTATCTACTAGTATTTGAATACTACTTGTAGGGATTTATTATTATCTATAAAAACAAAAGGACCAAACCTTGATATAGAACATCGTTTTGCTATTTCTAAATCTTCAAATGGCATCATAGCAAGAAAGAAGAAAAGAAATTTATAAAAGGGTAAAAAATCCTCAGTATCTTAGCCTATTGTAGCCACCATCAAACATTTCAATTCATTATGGTGCATCACCTTGGAGATCCTACTATCAGCTCTCATCACATTGTAAGCTTGTTGGATCCTCATCATCTCTCCTTCCTCAGATCCCAACTTGTCTCCTTCCTAATGACCTCGATCTTGCATTTGTTCTCTTTCTTTCTTTGGTCAAATCTATTCAACTTATAATCAATCTCATGGTCATATCTTCAGCTAAGTTCGTTTGTAATCAGACCTAGTCCTCAGTGTCGACCATTCACTTTAATTTTTCAAGTTCTATATCTTCGATTTTATCTTTTCATTTTCTCAAGCTCTAGCTCTCGCCCTTAGGAAAAATAAACATTAAAAATAAAAAATTGCATGTTAATATACTCAAGCTAAGAAAAAAAATTTCAGTCTCTATTTTTTCAATTCACGTTTCTAAAACAAAAAAAAAAAATCGATCTCTATTTTTCAATCTATTTAAAATGAAAAAAAAGTCTGTTCTCTTTCCCTTTATTTAAAATTACTTCCTTTCTCATACTTGTTTTTCAGTATTTTCTTTTTCAATCTCTTGATCCACAGAAAATAGATTATTTTCTCCTTTCATTCTCCTCAAAACATATTGATAAACAAAATGAGCTATAAAGACATAGTGTATAATATTTATAAGAAAATTAAATTGCAAAATATTAGAATTTGAAATAATAATTATCTGTATATTAAAGTGCAAAATATTTCATCATAAGGGACTCATAATCTAATCCAGTAAAATAATATGCTTATGAGATATGAAGTAATCATGACAAAAGTGGATAATTTCAAAATATTCTAACATATCTAAGAAATTTTGAGTAAAGGCTTGCCAAATTTCATATTTAGAAAATCAAAATTTTAACTTTTTTATTTTGTATTAAATTATTAAATTCATATTAAAAATCAAACATAAATATGAAAACTATAAATATCATATATTCATTTATGTTTAAGTTTAAATCTGGATGAGCCCAAAGAATTTTAAATCTATGAGTATATGCTTACACAAAAACCTTTCTAGAATTCCTATATTAGTCTTTTTACATAAGTTTAACATGAAAGAATAAATTCTATTCAATTCGGGTAAAATTAGTAAACAAATCTTTTTGGTATATTTCAAACTCTTACTTTTATAGTAGTATAAATATTAATATCTATATACTTTTCTGAGCAATTCATCTGGTGATACTTTTTTCTATTCAGGAAAAACCATGTATGAAAATTCAAAGTTTAGAAGTCATTTTATATATATATTACGATAATAATGTAGGGAAATCCAATTTACAGTTAGGAGTATTACATTAAAGATGATTTAAGAATATTCCAATTTACTTGAAATCAATATCAGCACAAGACCCTACAGTAGTGAAAGTGAGAGCTCAATTTTTTAATTTTCAAGTACAATTTTTAAAATTTGCCCCATCCTCCCCAAAAAAATATGCTAGCATTTTCAATGTTTGGAAAGCATATGATAGAAGCAAGTGATTCAAGCCAAATTAAAAACAACAATTATTGTCGTTAAAAAAAGGCTTATTAAGGTTGAAGATGCTCTAAAAATTTGAAAATTAGAAAATTGAGGGACTGGAAAATATCATTGAGGTTTAGAAGGTTACGATCGATATAGGCTTACTATGGTTAATCAAGGTATTTAAGAAAATTATAGATACCAGAACAACTGCTCGAGGAGTGGAGAATTCGCAATGAGCTAATGATATATAAGAAATGATAACAAAGAATAGCAATGTGATTCTCCAATTTATTTTGTTTAACAGCCATAAAGCATTCTATTTGCCTAATTAGACTGGTAAGTCCCACTTGGCCTTTCATAATTTATTTGAAACTTTAATAGTTGTTTTATCTGCAAATTTAATTATTCTTTGAGATTGGGGAAAGACCCATGTGGGCAGTAGGCCCTGCAAGTATGTGATCGAGCATGCTTGCAACGTCTAGATTTCTAGTTGTTGTTGAGTTGTGCCCGAAATGCCCAAAGCTGGGAACCCGGTAGCAATAGAGAGTCATGTATATGCTCACATGTGCTTGCCCAGTTTTGTTGGCTGCTTGAACCAGGCTCAAAAGGAAGCTATTTGAAACCCACTTTTGAACAAATTTCTTTTACATCCTCTCACTTATATATACATCCTTTCATAGATAAATCTGCTATGAGATTTAAGAGAGATTCCAAGCCTCGACTTTCATGTCTTTGAATCTACTCTTTGGAGGAGAGAACAAGAGTGCATCACTTTTCATTCCCTTCTGATCCGTGATCCTATCATCTATGTGGGATAGTTTTTATTGCATCAAGGGTTAAAATTTCATATATCTATTCTTTACTCTTGGTTGTAACCAAAGTCTTTCAACAATTGCTTACTTTCACTTTCCTATCTTTTCTTTCTTTAGAGATATAAAAGTGTAAATATTTTATCCTTATTTATTGATCACAAACAGAGCTTATAAAATTTTATAATTAGTTATTAAGAGCTTATAAGTTGGAATCTCATTCTATATGGGATTCTCAAGCTTGGTGATTGAGTTAAAATCTCATTAGTGCTTGGTGGGAGTTAATGGCAATATCTTCCAATATAATATCTAGTGAATTGAAGGTTTATATGGGTTAATAAATATAACTAGTGAATTAAAGTCGAAGTTGGTCCTCACGGGGGCCTTATTCCGAGTGGTATAGGAATCTCTGTAACATATCATAGTGTCACTGGCTCCCTCTTCTTCCTTATTCTTTACTTTATTGCAATTAGTTTGTTGTTTTAATTTACTTATGTTCCCTACAATCTCAAATATTTATGTTGATTGTTGAAGTAATTTTTAATGGCTGTTAACTTTGTTCACTCTCCCCCTCTAGGATTAATCTCAAAAATTTTCAGTATTTTTCGGAACTTAGAACTCCTCATCTTTCTTCATCTTACTCCCTCTCTAGAACTTAGGATAATTTGCAGAAAAAGACCATAACGCTTCACTACTTACATAATACATATGTTTCCCCATATCACTTTGCAATCCCAAAGATGGCTAATTCATAAACCAAAAGAACAAAAAAATATTAATAACACCTTTATGAGAAAAATGTTGGAAATGAAAAAACTGATGTATTTATGAATAAAAATATTTAAAAATTAGGCTTTTATGGAAAATACCTAGAATTTATGACACTATGGATGCAGAAATAAGAATTGATTCAAAAGAATTCTAAAATTTTGAAACTTAGCCATATTATATTTGGTTGTCACTTTCTTTAAAAATCTGCGAGGAGACATCCTCTTTCACAATTCCTCAAATTGGATGACAAAAAAATTATAAACCAATAAATAAAGAAAACCAATAGCATTTTGGTGAAATCATCCCATAGGATTTTTATTGTTTTCATGGTTCTAAACACTACCGTCCCTACATCCAAATTTTGCAACTAAAAAGAGCAAGCATAATGTTGTAACAAGTTCTAAGCCACACTGAATTCTTTAATAAAGTCTGGATAGGTAGAAGGCACTTCATTAGTCACTTGTAAAAGTACAAAACCAACATCATTTCCTAGCATTTGATAGCTTCAAATTCAACATGAAGTGTTTCCACCTTCTCCCTGTCTCTATTCTAGAGAAGATCTCAAGTAGCATTTCTTGTTTCATCTGCCTATGATGTCAAATACATTCTCTTCCTGGAAATATTAATGGAAATGTTGCAAAATCTTTTCACTTTGAATCATTAAATGACTTCGCATGGCTTCATATGCAGTTTCATCTTTCCATGGCTTTTACTAACAGTCTCATAAATATGTTACGGTCAACAACTCCTTCATTCCTATTATATACCTATCGAGTTAATTTATTTTTTATGACAATTTATTTTTTGTGACAACTTGCATTGTCTCAACTAATTCTCAACTTCTACCATCCAAATATGTTCAAAAAGAATGCACTAGTAGATAGAAAAAATTAAATAGTATTTGATAAGATTAAGAAAAAAATTCTTGTTCATTCAATTACAAATGTCACACTATCAAATACCCAATAAAAAAAACCTCTCTCACATGATTCTAAAGACGTTAATTATAATAGACACTGATTGACTCTTTACGAAATATAAAGAACATGAATAAGGTTAATTAACTATCAAAACTTTTAACAATGGCAAATTATCAATTAACTAACTAATCATATAGCGACGACCATACAAGACATCGTCAAAATTCAAGTTACAATTCAAAGGGATATAGAAAGTACATAAAGCTACAATGTCATACAAGACGTCTTCAAACTTCAAATTAGAACTCAAAGAAATAAAGAAAGTACATCACTAAAGCACACTATGGTCAGAGTCTAAAACCACTAAATGATTAAATGAAATATATATTGCACATGAATAGCGATGACCTGTGGATAAACAGGAGTAACAAATTAACCATCGGCTGGAGTTTGCTCAAATGTGAGGGAGCACAAAATTAGTGATTCTCTATGAAGAATGGTAATTATCTAATTAAAAGATGCAGATTGGAAAACTATAATGAAAATATGGCATAGTATTCACTACTTTACATTGCCCATCACGTATTTGTCAACTCTCTCCCTGGTTGTCAATTCTTATTTTTAAAAAAAACTATTTCTCATTGATTCATATCCAAGTGAAAATATGTCAATGTCTTAAATGTTTCACAGATCACTTTATTTAAATGAGCATGGCATGGTCAAAATTACCAACTAAGCAAAAGAAATAGACAGGAAAATTAACATGAAACTGTCGAGGAACTAACCCAAATGTAACGTTTGCAGTGCCATGTGTTTGGTGATAACCAAAAACCTGGTTATAATTTACTAGATCAGTTACATAATATCCAGAAGTGGAGCTACCATCACCATATACCACTTTAAAGTTGCATAGCTCATCACTAGCACAAGTTGGTCTCTCTTCTTCATTTAATCCATTTATAGTACCACAGAACATTTCATTACACGCTAGCTTTTTGGCACTTTTGGAACTTTCTGGATCATATGGTGTCAATTCCCCCTACAACATGAAAATAAAATAAATAAATAAATAAAATATTCTCTTATTCCTTAAATGCAAGAATTTTTCAAACTTACATAATCAAAAGGTAAATTAAAGATTACTAGTATCTATCAACTTACCTACTAAATTATCTTATTAAAAGTCCAGATACATATGTTTCCCATGGTCAAAAAATTAATACCAACGGAGAGAGTTGATTAATCATTAAATGTTGTGAAGTTATCACAACTCAGAGATTGTTCCATATGCAACCTATTCGGTAGATAAGTTATACGAGCTTTGTTAATAAATATAAAGATGGCTACAACGTTTCTAATAGCAAGAAGATTAGGTAGAGAAAAGGGGTTAAATAGCCGGAACTTACTTCTCAACTACATAGCATCAATACTTCAAAAAAAGAATTGTACCCGTGTCAGATATATATCTGATACTCAAACACTCGATTACTTGAGTAGATATGTCTCAAATACTCCTTTTTATATACCAAAAGACTGTACTGTATTCTAGAAGCTTTATAACATAGGAGATAGAGAAAAGTTAAAATTTTAGTGTGTTAATGATTTTTTTTTATTTTCATGTGTATTGCATTTTATAAAATTTGTATATTTTTAGTAAAGAATATGATTATGGAAACAACTATTAGTTTAGACAATTAGAAAAAGTTTCACATATCCAAAGACAATGAATATTAACACAAACATATAATTCTATTAAATATGTACCCACAATCACATATATGAGACAATGGACATCGACAGATACATATAATTCTATAAATAATATGCCCAACAGGAGTTGCCCTATTTATATACTATATCATATCTTATCTACAATTATCACAAGTATTCAAGTGTTTATAAAATTTATACATAATTCTTGCCATAACCATGTCGTACCCGTGCTTAATGTTTTCAAATTTTGTCGAATCATTGTATGCATATTGCATCATACATATATCTCGTATCCATATTCATGTGTCATAGTTAACTAGTAAAAACTTAAAAAAAAGAAGTTTTATACTAGTCCATGATCAAAATATAGAAAATAAGCATCAATAAATAAGGTCAACAAGGAATTTTATGTATTACTTGATAATCACAAACATATGAGGCTATTAGCTAGGAAAGGTTGCAATAGGAAGATGTTAGCTAATTTGATAATTATATGAGTAATTTTCTCGTCTAGAATTAGCTTGGAACGAGAAGATTATCATAGTCAAAATTCTTTTAGTTAAAGTTGATTTGAGAAATGGTATAATAATAGCATTAGAAAGGCTAAAAGTGCCAGGAGAAACAAGAAAATTTTGAATCTGAAATAAGGTAGGTAGAAATGAATAGAAGAAAAAGTTAGGAATTGATCAAAGTGATGAAATGCTATGTTACTTGCAGTAATGTGCTAACACCTAGATAAAAGGATAAAAATGCCATGAACCTTTTACGAGGTGGTTTACTTCAACATGGATTCCATCTTTGCATTAACCATCCTCTGCTTCATTAAAGTCTTCTTATTCTCTTAAATAACCATCAACCTGAGTAGATATGGCTCCAAAAAAGTCTTTCATATATTGTTGTTGTTCAGATTATAAAGATTTTCAAATGCCAAGGCTCTCACAACTGCACAAATCTATTTTCATTGTACCGAACAATGTTTAAAATAGCGATAACAGTAACGTAACGTTTTGCCTCTGTTAGGTTATGTCGCATATAACGTAATGCATAACGTAGGTTACACAATTTCCTATTTATTTAATAAAAATTAATATAAACTACATAAAATAATTTTAATAAATTGAAATATAAATATAAAATATCTAAAAAAAAGAATATAAAATCATTTTATAATCATAATCTATTCTAATTTTAAATTTTACAATAATTTTCACATTTATCTTCATAAATTATATTAAGTCTGCAACCGTAATTCCGGTCATCATTTAAACAGGAAAAAATATTCCAAATTTTTATTTTAGTTCCAGTTATTATCATTGTTATAATTTATATTTTGTAATATTCAATTTATCTTATTTGTAATTGTTGATTTCAGTTCAGTTAAAAATTCAATATAATCAACAAGTAAGATATTTCAGCAATCAGAGAGAAATTACAAGCGAATAAGAAAATAATCGCAAATTAACAAATTAGCAATTCCATAAGCAATCAAACAAGCCAACAACTAATTAAGTAATAAAATTACAGCAATTCACTAATAATCAAAATAATAATCAACAATAATATAGAAATTACTAAAAGATAACTGAAAATAACGTAACATAACGTAATTTAACGTGACGTTACGTAATATAACGTAAAATAACGTAAAAAACGTACTATTACGGTGTATTGAGTTATTTCTAGTTGTTACGTAGCGTGGGGGTTTCGTTAGGTTACGTAACGCAATATAACGGGTTTCATAACGCGTTATTTTCAACATTGGTACCGAACTTCCAACTAATAAAATCTAAGAAAGAAAATTAACAATATTTTGGTATGAAACAATGTGGAGAAACTGTTTACATATTCAAAAATTAACATTTTTTTTGCTGGTCAAACTCACACACACATACTTTTTGCAACACTAACCAAATTGAGTTCCTATTAGGAGTCGAACTCAGAACCTCTCGCAAATTGAAGAGAGGTAATGTCACTTGAGTCAAGGTTCATTACCAAAATTAACTTATAAATAACTGAAGAAAAAATTGTACTAACCACATAAATCCTTGTATCTTTATATCGGTTTATTCAGTATTGAAAGCCGGATACGGATAATAGTGGATACCAAAGATATTGATTTTTTATTTTTATTTTGGACTCCAATGAAAAAATTTACAAAGGAGGAATTATTCATCTAATTTATTTTATTTTATGTATAGGAGTTATTCAGACCAGTCAATTTTTGAACCAATTCCAATTAAAATAATTAATTAAAAACATATTTCATGTTTAAATACTGATATTATCTCTACTCTATCACGCGCCGGATTTTTTGACTCTTGTGATAGAATTTGACCCAATGGTAATATTGTAAACGTAGAAAAGTTTAAAGATATTCTAGTTTGATTTTTACCCCTCATGTATTACCTAATTGACCCCCTAAACAAATTCAGAAATTTCTGAAAAAAACTAGGCTTATTCCTCACGTTTTCTTGTCCACTTTCTCTTAGTACCCCAACCCAAGTTCCTTCTCCAATTCCCTCAAAGCCAAAATATCAGGCTAAAAACTTTTGGAAAATCTACTATGTAATCAATTTAGTCTTGTCCTTGAGTATTTCCTCATCAAATAAACTCCAATTTTTCACCCCCAAGTTTGTCTCCTCCAGAACGTACCTTTCATCTTGAGGTTGATTCTAGTACAATTCAATAATTTTTGGAGCAATAAAATCAATTTTGGTTATTTTCTAATTTGGGCTAAAAAAGAGGCAAGAAAAATCTCACAAATTGAGTTTATTGAGTTTCTTTTAAGTAAGAAGATCTTAAACAACACCAATTTCATGTTAGCCAACTCAAAAGTAAAACCTTTTATTTAAATTTATGTTTAAATTGCATAGTTTGTTATACTATGGAGTTTCATATTGATACTCACACTTGTTTATGTTTTGAGCCAAATGAATATTTATATATGCATATATCCACGTATATTGTTCACCTATAGCACATGACATATTGGTAGTTCACTTGAGAATTTATGGATGCATAACATTTTATTTATCATGAGTTAATGACATTTGTCATATCGTGCATGCCACTTTGAGCACAAAAATGTCCATGGTGTGTCATACTCAGCAGTATTGGGTAAAACAGCCATAATTTTTCCATCTTAACTCCAACTGATCTCATTTTGGTACTGTTAGAAAGATAACTTATTGATCTACAAATTTATAATATAAAAACAACCCTAACTCAATCATTTTCCTAGCCAAAAATTAGCTTAAAGTTGATATAGTATTGTACCAGGTTCTAGCAGTTTAGCAGCAAAGTGGTTAGTAAAACAATCATAACTTTTATTCTATAACTATAACTATGATTGAGCTCACCTTAAATTCATCAAAAAGGTGATTAAATTATCTATAACTTTCGTATATAAATCCTATTATGATTCAGCTTTTATCCCATCCAAAATAACCTGGAAGTTGAGGGTGTAGGTGTCAGGTTTATCGATCTAACAGCAATATAGACTTAGAAAACCACTATAGCTTCTTCATTAGAATTCAGTTTGGGCTCATTTAGGATTTATTAGGAAGATAATTCATATAGCTACAAATTTATCCTACACATATTTTGTAGTTCAAGCTCTGCCTATAGCTTTTGTTGCCTTGAAGTCGTTATGATGTGCAAGTCAGGACCAGGTCTACCCATATTAATCCACTAAACCTCAAAGTAGGTCACTCAAACCATATTTGGGCATTATGCATCATGTTACACATACACTACGTCCTTTGTAATATGATACACAAGCACATGTTTAATCATTGTTGTTCAGGCCCGGTGTAATATGTGCAAATCATACATGTTTAAAATACTAAACATGCATATATATTTCTGTGCTTGCATAAAATGTTATGCCAATTATTATTGCTTGGAAATGAGACTACATGCATGTGAACATGTTTTATTTCTTGCTTTTTAGTATCGTCGTACGTGTCGTTTCATATCCACACTTGACACTTCATAAGTATCGAGCAACACATGATACATTGATCCCATGATACTTAGCATATATCATATTGTAAGAACCTAATTTCTATCATAACTTATGTTCCTGCTGTCAAATTTATCCAAGAGTGAATTCGTTGCGTTCGTCTCATTTTTCTATATTTTTGGTAATTTGCTTTTGAAATTTTCTAGATAATCACTTAAAATAATATTATTTTAATCACCGGTGGGCCCTACACATATTTTGACTTGTAAAGATGAAGTTTGACTTTATTTGGGTTAGTTTAATTTGAAATTATAGCCATAAACAACTATAATAACTTATTATTAATATTCATTTGTTCTATACCTATTTTGTCTTTATTCACCCATACCTTACCTTCACTATATTTGTCTTTTGGCCAAGCATGACAAACCATCATCTTACCCCCATATCCCTCCTTTATCTATATCTTTTTCTTCCCTTCTTTTCATTTATTTTCTTTCCTTTTTTTTCATTCCTTTCTTCCTTTTATTTTTTTTTACTCCAACTCAAGAGAAGAATAAAAGAGAAGAATAAGAAAAGAGAAGAAGAAGAAGAAAAGGAGAAAAAGTTTTTAGCCTCAAAATAGGCTTATCTTCCTACCCATTAAGGCAAGTAAAATCACATCCACTCTCATGTTTTATTTCTAACTCTAATTGTTTATGGTTAACTTAGAATCTTGATTTATTAAAACTTAAAAAGATAATATCTCTATACAAAAATCTTTATAATTATTCTAGAAAAATAAAAATATGATTTTTTACACTTTACTCTATGTTTATGTATCGAATTTATCATTTTATTTATAATCTCTTATTCTTAAACTACAAGTTGTAAAGTTAAACTATATACTTTATTTTTAAATTATAAAAATGCTACCTTTATGAATATTCATCATACTTGGATATACATTTGAATTTTTCATATAAGTTCTTCATATATAATGCAATGATTTTAAATCACTTTCCACTTTCCATTAGAACATAGGTATATATATATGTATATATATATATATATATATATGTGTGTGTATGTATTCATAATCATGTTTTAAAGAGAAGATTTTAAATAAGTTTCTACATTAAATTGTTAAAATATTTCTTTTATACGAAATATTATGTTAGGTCATAATTCTTTTTATGCTAATCCATGTTTAGTTGAAAAATATATACATTAGTAAGATTTAATAAATTTGCTATTTTCCATACTATGAAATCATGCTAGAATTTAGAAAATCAATATGTTGTAAAGTAATCGTTATAAAAGTGTTAAGCCTATTTAATTTCCATCTTTACAAGTTAGTACTCATTTACCTAATATGTTTTTATATGCATAATTGTATATGCATGATTCATATACATGATCATCATAGGTATTTTTACATCTTAATACTCACATACGTGTTTATATGTATACTTGTATTTATGTGTAGTTTACATACATGATCATTTCCATAACATTCATTCTAACATTCTATACTCCATCATACTTGCCTTAACATATACATACTAGTCACTTGTACAATATACATGAAATTATATCGGATTTTCCTTATTAGTACATACACATGTCATGATAATACCATGAATCCTAATTTGCTTGTTAACTTGATTTTGACACTCCATCATACTTATCTTGACATATACATACTAATTACTAGTACAAAATATATGAAAATATGCCGAATTTTCCTTATTAGTACATACACATATCTTGATAGTGCCATGGATCATGACTTGCCTGTTAACTTGATCTTGACATGGACCACATCCTGCTTGTTACTAGACATGTGTATGTAGAAATCTTGACATGATTGGTTCATCGTATTCTGGATTGATTTCCATGTAATATAACTTGAAATCTTGGATGATGAGAGAACTAAAGGGTAGACAAATATTGTATCGTGAAAAGTTTAGGATAAATTACGCAACCGAAATAGGGGCACATCTGCGGAGGTGCCCGGATGGTACTGAGCCATCATCTCTTATTTAGTCCATGTTGATGGGACGATCAAATACTCAGTATCGGTATCTGCTTGAGTGCTTAGCTGTACGGCTGGTTCAGCGCCAGTATCTTGGCCGGGTCCCGAATATACACAGGTACTTTCACGATACGAGTCTATTTTTTCACCATTCAGTTCAAAATATAAGCTAAAATAAAATATTAATTTAGACTTGATATGCATGTATATCCCTACTTGATATTGTTATTTAATCGTTTTATGCATTCCACACATGCGCATACTTTCATATCCACACTCATATCTTACATATTTATTTATATTATACGCTCCTCATTTCTTATTGTTTTACTTACCGGGTTTGACCCTGAGCTCTCCCCATACGCTCAGCTACTGAAGATGTGAGCGACGATCCGCCATTGCACGACTCGTATTTTCTAGAACAGGCCAAGTAGCAGTAGATTTCTAGACTTCTGCTTTTGTATTTTTGGATTGGTATGTATCACCCCTTTAGAACTTTATTTTCAACTTTTGTATCAGTATTGTACTTATTACTTCTTATGTTAGACATGTATATCTTCTCTTTTATATGGCAGTAGACTAACTTTCAAGATTCTGGTAGATGACTAGTATTCAGTTCCATTCATTTCTTCTTTTACATACTTATAGGCCTTGTGCACGTCGACTTACACGTGCCTGCCGGTAACGTACTCCGTTTCGTGTTTAGCGAGGAGAGAGGCGTTACACATATGCTTATTTATGTATACATTACATGTTCTAACCTTGTGCATGCATACATGTTCTAATCATGTGCATACATATATGCAAATTACCCTAGTCATGTGCATATATACATGTTCTAACGATGTCACACATATATATTCCATGCACTGGTTGACACGATGTTGCATGTGTTACCTTGTTCATGAAATAGTGTTGCACATATCCATGTTTATATGATCCCTTTCTTGCTTATTATCTCTAGTTTACATTTGGCAAAGCCGTGCACATTTTATCATACATGTAACACTATTCGTACTCGTTTCTTGTATTCGCTAGGTATCGTGGCACTGATGATATGTGATGTAAGTTTTGCTTGCCTTATTCTACTTGCACTTGATCAACCATCTCATGGACTTATTATTAGCTACTCATCATTAACACTATCATACCCTACTTGTCGTATGATACATGTACCATTTACTTGCTTGTTAGTTGTCCAATTATCATATTCTTACTTGCTTGATACATGCTATACACCTAAACTTGATTTCTTGCTACAGTGAAACGAAGTTCTTCATGATATTTTATTCATCATTGATGAGTAGTTAGGTGACTAATTATACCATGGATATGGGAAAATAAATGATAGAATAAAATATATATTGTGGGAGTTTCTTATCTTGTTAGGATGCATCTAACGATATATATACTGACACCATCATTCTTTAATACTTAGCGGTACATCCGGTTTGTGTGAAGACCAGTGACTTGTGGTGGTGATCCCGCGTATGTACAAGATATCCCAAATCCTTAGAGGCATGCCATCTGGTTTATATGGAGACAGGTACTTATGATCGTGGTACCGAATATGTATGATACACTCCTATAATACGTGAATACTTCCATCATTCAGTTCCAAACAATATAAGTTATAAACAATTAAGTCAAAACCGCGTGGGATTAATGTGTCTTTACAAGACTACAAGTCTAAGAGACCAGTTCAATGGGCTACCTCTTTAACTTATTGAGATACTCTTGCTAACTTTAAATTCTATATTTCTATATTGTCAATGACATCCATGCTCGCATTTATATCCTTCTATGCTATTATTTACTATTGCTCATGTTTGCAAAGTGTTTACCGCTTTCTTGTATATTCCTATTGCATGATATATGTACACACATTATGTAGGATCTCATGCTCATGCTAGTACACCTACTCAAGTTCATTGTGCACAACCCTATTTCCTTTTCCTCTTCTTGTTTAGGTTCTAACCTTTTAGTGTACTTACACACACTCAAATAATGTTGACTCAAAGAAGTCTACTCGCCACCAGTAGATCAATCCATAATTCCTGCTAAACAGCGACCAAGTGGTGGGTACAGGACTCTATCTACCCATCCTTCCTTTGTTTTCTCTGGGCTTCATTTAATATGCTATTGGTTGTAGACTTGTATCTTAATTTTCATCTATTCATATGTGGCAGCTATTGTATTACTATTGTAAGCAAATAATGCATAAACCATGTTCTGTATTTTTCAGTCAAGTTAATGAAAACACACTCTTATATTTATATATGACTTGTGTAGCAAATTAGTTATTTCTTATTTTAATTCATCTTTTTGATATCTAGACTGTGTGTTATGGCCTTATGTATGTTATTGTTTTTGTATGCGCTCACCGGCGGCTCATTCTGTTTCCGAATTCATGTGGGGGAAATGGGGTGTTACACCATGGCTCAAACCCACAGTAGAAAATGTGCAACAAAAAAAAAAAAAGAAGAAGAAAAAGAGAGATCATATGTATTAATTGATAATCACCAATATACAAGGGTCAAGGATATGAAGGAAGGTCAGATAAGTAGAGAGTTGTGGATTTAGAATCAGCTTGGAACAAGAAGATGGTCATAATAACAAATTCTCTTGGTCAATATGGCACTGAAAGGGTGTAATAGAGGCACTGGAAAGAAACATGGAAACATTGAATTAACCCAAAAAGAAAAAGAAAAAAAAAAAAAAAAAAAAAAAAAAAAACTCAAAAAGTACGGTAGTATAATTTACCCCAATATCGCTAGTTTTAGGGCACCCGTCACAAGGCACACAACCCACCCATAGGAGGTCGCTCCCCGTGTCAACTTGCAACGAAAAATTCATGGGAGGCGTCCCAATAGACAACTCGGTATAGTAGAGCCTACATTCCATTCAGCCATCAACAACATCAACCCCCAGTCCACAAATAGACGGGAACAAACGTGAAAGATCAAAAATAAAAAGGGAAATGTACCCAAGAGAAGTTGGGAGGCCATTGCCGCCGAGAGGAACATCGACGGCAGCAGTAGAGAGGATTCGGGCGTGGCGGTTGACGTCGTGATTCTTGAGATCGCCAATTGTGTGGTGTCCGCTGCCGCCGACGAACTTGCGCTGTACCTTAAATACCCCTGCTGCGCCTGTTCCTCGGACGACGGCGACGGGGAGGAATACCAAGAGAAAGATAGAGAATGGTGAAGGGCGTCTCGGAGAATCCATGACGGCCTTAACTCCTCTAACAAAAAAAATTAGTCTTCTTTTATTTCTCTTCCTTTTGCAGGAGAAGCGGAGAGGAAAAAAAAAAATAGAAATTTCGTGGTGAAGAGGACAAGGCGGATTTTTCATGGTTGCTAATTATGGCTATACATGAAGATTCAGCGAACGATTCCTTCTTTCTTGGGAGTTGCTAGATGCGCCCAGTACCCCCTGAGTACGAGGCCAATGTGTTAAACTATTTATAGATTTGACATTTATAATTTAGGTTCGAATTGATCTTATAAATCTTTAGTAAGGTCGATTTTCTTTTTTTTTTCAGACTGTTTTTCTTAGTAAGTTTCAATTTTTATTTCTCTCATTTTCATGCGAGTTGTCCAGGAGAAAAAAAAACGAAAAAAAGGGAAAAAAGACACATAAATTAGGAATATTGAAAACCATCAAACTAGAATGTTAATAATAAAAAATATATAATATTGACAATATGTTCGCTAGCTGGTATGTTCCCAAAGTGTTTATCACTCCCGGTCAGTGGATTTTTCATATGAATTTATTACTTTAAGAAATATCTATTGAGAATAAGTTATGTTATTCGACAATGGCGAACATTATGCATAAATCACGAATATTGACAACCATCAAACTAAAACGTTCATAACAAAAAAATAAATAATATTGACACTAAGTTCAACTTAATATCATCATATATTCGATACAAATGAAAAAGTACAATTATAAAAATGAAATTATTCATAACATCATAATTACAAAGTTATGTATAGTGCGCATGGAAGTACAACATACTATCGCCTAGCAATTTTTCTAACACGATGGCGGGTTCGTCCACCCATTGTTGGCGGTTCCGGAGATCTAGTCTCGACTTGGTTTTCAAATCGGCTAAACCAAATAAGCCAGACACTTTTTGTATAATGCTGATATCCCAATACTGCTTATATAATAAAGTTGGTATTTATTTCTGAATGTCATCTTTACACAAATGTTGATATCTCAACACTGCTTATAAAATGAAGATTTTTTTATTAGCTCCACAGAGCACAACCTAAGTGGCCACGCAACTATTTTTCTTTGTAGGATTGATGCATCTCAATAGTTCTCTTTCCTGACAATAATTATTACGTCAAATCTAACTACGCAAATATAGAACTTATAAATATACGTATTAAAGTTAGTAGATGTATATCGGTGGCTTCATGCCAGCTTTCTTCCTCCGATGCGAGACCGTCGGTCTAATTCGAGATGACTCAGATTGATCCCCTGTATAAGTATTGAACATACATTAATCCAAAATTCCAACAATAACCACACAAAATTGGTCCAATATTGTGTTAGATGATAATGCGTTTTTTCAAATTCCATAAAAATCCTACTAAATATTATTACATAAGAGGAGATGAAATTTGGATATTCAAATTGGATTTTCAAATTATCAAACCCTAAATACTACTCAAAATCGGATGTCCCTATTATATCCTAAACCCTACTAGCACTATTAAATAATATAGGAGATGAAAATGGAATGAGAGGAAGGAGATAGGAATACTAGGGAGATAATAGTGATGAAAATGAGAGAGAGTGGGGCTCAACTGCGTATAGGGAGATAATAGTGTTGAAAATGAGAGGAAGGAGATGAAAATGGAGGGCGCGACCGAAATCTAAGGCTCAATTTGGGCGGTGGTCGTTGAAGAAAGAGAGAGAAATCTGAGCGGAAGAAGAAGAGAGCATGTGGGAGGAAGAAGAGAGAGAGAGTGGGGAGGAAGAAGAAGAGAGATGACGTTGAAAAACCTAATCTCCTAGTGAACCTCAAATTTTTCTTAGTGAGCCACATTTTACCTCTCAAATATTGCATTGGTAGTTACAGAGGCAAAACTGAAAAATTTATGGGACTCGCTAAGAAAAAATGAGCTAGTTTCAAACTACTATAGGACTCACTAAGAAATTGGGGCTCACTAGGACAAGTATGAGACACATCTAGCAACTCCCTTCTTTCTTTTTTGGTAGTGATATTGCAATCCTGACCCAATAATCGAACATATTTCTATATTACTAAACTAAGCCTCTAGACGAGGGAGTTTCCAAAGGAGCACAACACTTTTCCCAATGAGCCCACTGTCTAATAAATTTTTGGTCCAAACTGGTCCTTTTTAAGTAGGCTCACTAGGAAAAATGGTGTGCTCCTTTAGAAACTCCTCTAAATGAGATAGAGGGTTTTCAATTTAAAAATTAAATAATTATAAAATTGGAGATAATTGGTTTTGGCCTTTGTTATTTTTTGAGCATTTAAGGATTTTTTTTAATTACTTACATTTTTTTAATATATCAGTTAGGCTCATTGGACTCCTAATATTATAAAAGTTGAAGGTTAAGTCCCAATTTAGTGTGTATAAAGGTGATAAAATTTTAGGAAAATTCTATTCACACACACGCCACTTTACTCAAGATGCACACATTACTCTTTTTGTCCACTTTTAATTTTTAATCATCCCTTATTTACTCAATAAATCCACTTATTTTTTTCCAATTCTAACACTCTCTTCCTCTCCCTTATTTTTCATCTCATTTCATCCTTGTCGGTTATTACTTTTCGATCCAAATGAAGCTTTATCGAGTATTAATACCCAACCAGTATTCAATTAGGTCGGGTATTAATTCTCGAACGAGTAGGTGTGAAAGAATAACTTAGTCCAAAAAATTAATGATGAACTCGTAATTTTTTTGGAAGTTTCAAACGTGTGTCTCGCGCAAAGTGGTGTGTGAATATAATTTCCAACAATTTTTTTTATTGAATGTTTTGGAAGTTATTCCAGAAGTTTTAAATAAGTACTAGATTCACTCTTGATATCTTTAAAAAAATGTAAGTAATTAAAATTCTTAAAACACTAAAAATATAAGAAAGGACAAAACCAATTATCTCTAATTTTGTAATTATTTAATTTTAACTTGGAAATTTTCTCTTTCCTTTTGGCTTAGTAATATAGAAATATATGAATCCTCGACTGCCTTTATATCTTTGTCTTCTCGAGCCATGATCCTGACTATCTTGATCCTGTATTTGACGCTCGATCCGTCGATCTCGATTACCACTCTCTCTCGATTCCCGACACCAGTGAGTAGAGTATTGGTTTTTTAATTATTTTTTATTGCATTATTTGACTGTTTTTAATTACATTGCTAAATTATTTTTCAAAAATTTCTTAAATTGGTTGCAATTGGTTTGTTTTCAGGCTAAATTTGTCTCTCTTAGCGCTGAACAACAAAGCAAAATCACCCATAAGCAATTTTTATTATTATATACTTTTATTTCTTTTTCTTTTCTACGATGACGAATCGATGCTGATGATGATGATATAGTTACTAAAATAAAAGAAGAGAGGTAGAGTTCTAGGGCTTGCTGGTTTCCCAATTTTTTTCATTTCCATATGCTAATTTTACTTTGTAATTGACTAATTGCAGCATAGTTCATAAATGAATAATTGAATATATACCCTATCACACATTGTAATTGCAATCACATTTAACATCAATTACACGACATTCTCTCTTCTTTGTCATTTATTAAAAAAAGGGGTTTTTACATATTGGTCTCTTAAATCTTTAAAAATTAGACTTTAGTCCTTAAAATCTTCATATTTTGATTTTAGTCCACCAAATCCTTTAAGTTACTTCACTTTAGTCCCATGGATAACTTCTATTAGGCCAGTTAAAATTTTAGCCCAAATTTTCCGTTATACCCCGGAAGAGATGGAAATATCAGTTATTTCCCTCACATTCCTTTTCCTCCTTTCTTTCTCTTCTTATCGAGTTCCCAACTTCATTCTTATCCTCTCTCTCTCTCTTCCTTCTTTTTTTCCTAATCTTATATCTCTCATCTTGTGAAGTATGGCTTCTTCAGTTAGCCCAAATTCTAACAAAATGACCTAAGAGTAAAATTAATATAGGGTATATTAGTCATTTTGTCTACCTCTTACATATTAAAATTAAAATTTATTGTTTATTTGGATGGAATAGCTAACGGAGAGACTAAAGTGGAGTAAGTTAAAGGATTTGGGGACTAAAACAAAATATGAAAATTTCAGGGACTAAAGTCTAATTTTTAAAGATATAAGGGACCGATATGTAAAATCCCAAAAAAATATATTATGTCTTCTTTACAATCTGCCATCTGAAAAACTTGAAAATCTATTTTATGGTAGCCTGAAATTACTTACCTTATCGAAGAAATATAATTGTGAAGATCGTTATTAATTACCTTATCGAAGAAATATAATTTGTAGAATACTTTTCAAAAAAGAATATTTTGGTAGTCTGAAATTAAAAAAAGAAAAATATACATAAGAATAAATATTTGAAAGATAATTTTATGGTAAGACAAATAAAAGGCTTCCTTGAGAAAAAAAGAAAACGAAAAAGTAAATTAAGAGATTAATGAACATGATTAGAGATAGATGTAGAGGAAAAAGGATATCAGAGAGAAGGAGGAGGAACAGAGAGATCTTTAGGAACAGAGAGATCTTTAAGATCTTTTTCGATGTTGTGGAGTAACTACCCAAACTCTCTCAGTAACCGATTTCCCTCTTTTCTCTCACCTTTTTTTTTTTCTGAGTCTAATTGATACATAAAAAAAAATTAAAGAATTTAAAAATTCTAAAACTCTTAGAAAATAGTAAAGGCCAAACCAAATTTTATCAGATTTTCTAATTATTATTTTTTAAATTGAAAATTTAAATTAGAATTATTCTAATGTAATGTTATTTTGTTTCAGGTTGTGGAAATATCCTTTTCGAAAACCATTTCTGCAAATTGTTTCTTAATAAGGTAAGTAACAACAATCTCCATACTGTTTTCATTTTAAAGATATATATTTATCAACCAATGTTCGTGGATTTCTTTATTTTCTTTTTTATTCAATGTTTCTTTATTATTTGTCTTCTTATAAAATAGAATTTAATTTTTTTTTTAAATTTATTTCTCTATTTAGTTTTAAACAAGTTGGAAGCCCTCATAGAGATATTTAGAGGTACTTTTTTTGTGGTAGGTGGAGTGAATTATTTTATATAATGATAAAAAGATCTAAAAATAAAAATATATTTTCTAATATGTTTTCAAAGATAAGAAAAATTAAAATTAGAATATTATAGGTTACTTCAATGTAGATATTCTCTTGAGCTAAGGATTTAGCCTGTTTCTATTTCGGAACCCCTCGTAACTTTACCATTTCTTTATCAATAAGTTAGTTCTCACCAGTAACTATTGACAAAAAAAAAAAAAAAAAAACTAAAATCAAAAGTATCATGCATGAACACCAATTAAAATGGGAGTTACATTTCATTAATGAGTGGTTCAAAATGGGAGTTACTCTTCATTCAATTAAAAATTAAAATAGGGATTACACCTTTGAAATGGGGGTTACACCTCCATTATCTCTAAATTAATGAGAATTTAAATCTCCAAAACTCCTATAAAAACCAAGAAGCCTAAAAAAGATGGAACCTTCAGGAGATGATCCACACACCTCTATGAGAGGATCCGCCTCTAGTATAAGAAGAATAGAGATTATCATATTATGAAGAGTTCTACTCTTTCTTAATCTAGAGATTTTTATCTCTTAAAGAGTTCTACTCTGTCATTTCCAAACCCATGCAAGACTATTTCAACTCTAAGAGTTTGATGTTAAAATCATCAATGAAAAATATGATCATCTCCCACTACTACATTGGAGAATTTTAACCTAACATGAATAATATGTTGATCATCAACTAAAGAGAGATCTATATTTCAAGTCTAAAATGGCTAACACATGGATCATCAAAGAGATATCCATATTTCAAAGTCTAAAATGGCTAAACGTGGATCATCTGTCATAGAGAGATCCACATCTCAAAAGTAAAGAAAGGCTAAAAAGCGAGCCTCACAAAATTGCATTTTATCTCTTAAAATAGCCAAAATGCGGATTTTCAGCTAGAGAGATCCGCAAATTAGGCTAACAATGGTGGCCCCACATAATCGCGTTTTAAAAGAATGATCCACGCAGACCCTTAAAGTAGTAATAAAATGTGGATTTAATTCGCGACTCAAGTGAGAGATCGTGGTGTGGCCCACAAAAGCACATAGAAGTCAAAAATGGCCCCTTTACAATAGAAGGGCGAGCCCAGCTAATAAACTAAAATGCGAATCATCAATTAAAGAGAGATCTGCGATTTTAGTTAATTTCTTAGCTCATGACTAGAACTAAACATAACTCACGTGAACTCCAGAGGGTTGCGATTCTATTTTAAAGCCTAAAGGAACAAAAACCATCTCCAGCAGCACTCAAATGTGGGTCCAAGTATACCGTGCAAGCTATTAAACACCAAAACACAAATCTAAAGGTTGAGATCCGCATTTTGGTTATGATTCAAAGAATTAAAAACGTCGGTTAGAAATCTGGAGATTTAATACAAATCCACCAGATCAAAAGGCGAGAAATTAATACTCAGATTGAGGAGGCAACAGTTGGACAGTTATAACAACTCAAGAGTCTCCAAAACTCTATAAATAACAGAAGTTTAGGCAGAAAAGGCATCTGGAGATCAATATTAAAAAAAAGAGTCATTTTCTAGCAAGTGCTAGTGCTATCAAGAGCTCTAATTCCTGGCCAACTCAAAATTTTATAAGGAGTATCAACGGAGAGCAATATCGTCCTCCATAGCTACTCAAGAACTCAGTTTTAAATGAAGAGGGAATTAAATTTTCTTCATCTTATATAAACGAAAAACTGTTGAAATTGTAATCTTTTATTGAAATTTTTGTAATAAAGAATCATTTACGATTTTATGGCTAACAGAAAATTGAAGACTCCGTTGGAGACACCTATCATCTCTAATGATAAGGTTGTAGCTCAATTCGATAAGATTCCAGTTGGAAGCATAGTCGACTCATTCATCATTGAGTTCAAACAGGAAAAATATGAATAATTCCTTTCTTCTAGTTCCAAGAGCTCTAATTCCTTACATAAATGCCTTAAGGTTTCTAATAGCTCATCCACTAAAGAAGCTTCAAATGCGATAGTCCTGTTGAATGATTCTTCAGACCAGTTTAGTCTCAAAGGAGAATCATCTCCTTTACCAGCACAAGACTTGGGGTCTGCTCTATCCAAGGTCTATGTTGATCTCAAGAGAATGGACCAGGTTCCCCATATTAACAAGGGAAAACGATCATTTTATGATTGTCAAAAAGATGAACCAGAGAACAAGGTTCCTCTCACTCGCACAATGAGAAGGAACCTAAGAAGAGGTAAGGCTCACGCTCTCTGCAAAGCCATGAATCAGTGAGAATCTGTTGAACCACAAGCACGAAGACCTTTAGTTCAAGTATGGAGGTCAAAAAGCAAAGTAGTGGTTCCAGACAAAAAGAAAAATCAAGATGCAGATGGATTTATTTGTATTTCTTACAAGAAACGTCGTACACCTACCAAGTTCATCTATGATTTTAAACTAGGAGTTTACATCCGCATTTCACAAACAAGACGAGTGTCCTACACCTACGTCGCAAAAACAAGATGTGATTTTCAAAATCGCATTTTTATAGATAAACGCGGATCTCAAATTCGCGTATCAATAGAAAAGCGCAGTCCTCAAAATCGCATTTCTAAAGAAGAACCAGCTCTTAAAGCTCGTGTTCCAGAAGTTCATCCATCCACTACTATGGCTAAAGTAAAATTTGCTTCTGGAATTTTCAAAGGGATAGAAACTCTCATCTCGAAGATATCATTTGGAGGCAATGTTACCTCCACTAGAAAAACAATGAGTTCCGATACATGAGACCTCATGGAATTTCTCAATGAAAAGAGAGAAAAATCCCGAATGTCTCATTGTCATCGTGAGCAATTGATCAATGTAGTGTTATCGGATTGCCAATGTGTGGTGACCCTTGCTAAACAGTCAGTCTTCAACCGACTGATGACGTCTTCAGCTCAACCATAAAAAAGAAGACAACGTAACAAACAAGAGTTCTCTGAACCAGAATACCTCAAAGTTTCATCCAATATGCTAAACTTCAGGGGGAAGAAGAAGAAGAAAACAGAGAGTTTTTCCAGAATAGATTCATCCGACTCTGAACATTCTTCTGGTTTGAAGAGTGTATTTAGTGAGATGCGGGGTATTTTTCAGAACACCCGACTCAGGAAAGGAGTAACAGCACCATTAGACTAGACAAATGGCTAGAGTCTCTTTCGATGAAGAAGACATAGTAAATTCAGTTGTGGCTGAATCCCAGATGTTGGACTCATTCTTTGAAGATTCTACATCTGCACCTATGGTACAAGAAACTCCAAAAGAGTTCATGGAAAGAATGGATGAGTAAGACAAAACCATCCAACAACAACAAAATGATCTTAATGAAATCAAAGATATGATGTATGTCTTGCTGGAGTTAGCAAAAGAAAGAAGGAAAGAGAAAGGTGAATCTTCTTCTAAAACTCCTCATGATTCGAGAAATGATAAGGGGAAGAGTCTAGAAGATGAATCTCGCATTCCTCGTAGAAATGATAATGAAAATAATGAAGACCGTCACGAAGAAGAAGATAATCGTTCCGTGTATTTCCATCACCAAGAAGGAAATCTGAATCAAGAAGGAAATATAAACACTGCTTGGATGGAGATTTTTAAAAATCAACTGAATGCTCTTATGCACAAGAATGACTTTCAAGAGCTAGGGGTTGTGAGGCCATATCTGGTAGAATGAGAAATTATACTATTCCTAGAGAATTACAAACCACTGAAGCTCAAATAATTTGATGGTAAAGGATTGCTAAATCAGCACATTTACTATTTCAAATCTTAGATGGGACACTTGGTTAGGAATGATCCAATCATTATGCGAGTCTTTATTAGTACCTTAACAGGTTTAGTGTTTGAATGGTTCTGGAGATTAGAACCGAGAACCGTCAATTCGAGGAATGATTTAGAAAAAGCTTTCTTGACGAGGTTTTATGAAGATGACATGGAAATCTCAATGTCAGCACTCCTTGCTACAAAACAAAAGAAAGGAGAATCCACTTGAGATTTTATTAAAAATTCAGAGATGATTCTTTAAGATGTCCGCATGGAATTCCAGAGAAAACATTAGCAGAAACTTGAAGACACAATTTCTCTACTAAAGTTCTTGCTGGGATGGGAACTGTAAAGTCTTCTACCTGGAAAGATCTTTCATTACAAGCCAAGGAAGCCAAAGAAATTACACAGAGACTTGAAACTGAAGAAGGAGGGAAACAAAGACAAAATAATTCTAAACAACGTCAGTCTTCTCAACCAAAGGGGAAAGAAACAATGGCAACTGATATTTTGAATCCTGTAAAATTTTCTCTAAAGGCTCCTCCTCAATCACGGATTCCTCAGAAATAATATTCATTCAAAGATGAGCATACCAATACTATCTTTAAATTTCTCATGACAAAGAATATGCTGAAGTTATTAGAATCCAAACGACCTAAAGAAGAAGGAAAGATTAATAATCCTAATTAATATATATATATCATGGGATCATTAATCATCCTACTCAAAATTGTTATATCCTTAAGGATAAGATTTAGGCTCTGATAGATGCTAAAGTCATTAAGTTAAGAGAAGATCAGAGGAAAGTAACTGCGAATATGGTAACTTTCAAATTTGGAAAAGCACTAGATTGGAAAGAGTCAACTGTTCAAGATGAGGTTCAGTCCATTCCCAAAGGCACAATAAAGATTATAAATTATGATCCTCATCAGCAACGAAAGAAAGGGTTATGTCCTTTTGAAACTTCTAAAGGAAAAATAATATGGGTACATCCAGATCTCCTTAACAATGAACAATGGGTTTCAAGTTCATCTAAAAAGAAGTCAAAAGGAAAAACTTTCACTTCTAATGCTGTTACTGCAATTCCTAAAGATGATACAGAATTTCCTCATCTTTCAGATTCTGAAGAAGAGATTAAAGATTCCTTGGCAGTTAATGCATATCAGCCAAAACATTTTGGAACATGTTTAGGAAAAGATTACTTGAAGAATTATGATCAAGTAGTAGAATCTCAACAACTTCCAGAGAAGAACAAGCAAAAAAAAGTTTAAATTTGACAAAGCCCTTAAAACAGAAAAAAGGAACTTGCAGAAAGTTCTAAGAAGCCATTCCAGTTTGATGTGTTGGCACAATTGGTCAATATTCCTGCAAGAATTACTTTGTATGAGCTACTAAAGCTCTCTAAGCAAACAAGAAAAATTTTAAGAGAAGCTCTGTAAGATTTTAAAGTCTTTTTGGCACAAATGTTAGAAACAATCAAAGAAGAAAAAGAAGTTTGTGCAGTATGTCATCAGACTTCTAAAATAATTCCTTGCATAACCTTCGCTCCAAAAGACATGCAAGTCAAGAATAATAAACATCATCATCCTTTATATTACAAAGGATACATAGGGTTATCAGAAATTGACCGAATCTAAGTTGATCCTACATCTGCTCTAAGTATAATGCCGAGACGAATATTGTGATATCTTGGAGTCCCTATGAATAGATTGGCCGTCAACAAATACTACCATTTTTGGATTCAACGCTAATGGTAGTAAACCACTAGGCAAAATAAAGTTGAAATACCAGATCGGCGATTCGAAGACGGAGGTCACATGCTATGTAATAGATGCTGACAAGTCTTATAATTTTCTGCGTGGAAGGCCCCGGATTCTCATCAATCGCATTATTCCATCTACACTTCATCAATGCATGAAGTATGTGGGTAAAAATGAAAATGTGAAGACCATGATTGCAGAGAAGCAACTCTTTAAATGAGTTGAAAACTACTTTATTGATGCGTTGCTGTATCAAGACACATTTGAAATAGCTAAACAACCTACTCCAGAGGTATTTGATAGAAGCAACGAAGCTGACACTGAATCAGGATCCGAAAATTTGAAATCCGATGATGTAAATTGGAATAGAAAACCCATTATAATAAGTCTTGTCGGTCTTAATGTAAATGACACCACTAATTCTGATGGCGAGTTGATAATTAATGAAGATATAGAATTTGTTTATTCTTCAAATGTTGATTCTAAACCCTTAAGTATTAGTACTAACGTGGTCAGTGATAATCTAGATAAAATATATTCTTTAGTTTCATTTCAAGCACCCATTTGATCATCCTTTTACATACAAAGTGATGATGATGGAGATGCAAATGAAGCTATTTTTGAAGTTCCTCCTAAAAATAAAAATAAAAAACTTATGATATTTGGAAATGCAAATAACAAGAATAAAGGAAAATATTTTGATTCTGAGGAAGAATAGAAAAATCTCCAGTTCTTCTATTATTATGAAAATTCTCATAAGTTAATGAGAAAAATGAGATATAACCTAGCCAAAGGCAGGGGGTTAAATTTTGAAAAAGGGAAGAAAACAATCTTTCAATCTTTTGTTCCAAAAGGAAAGATGTCCGATTATTATGATAAAACTGGTAGGGAGTTGGGATATGCTACCACTTTCAAAAATCTTTCGGATATGAAATCTGAAGAAAGGCAAGAAACTCAATCGTCAGAATCATCATATTGGGATTCATATGTAAGCATTGTGTCATTTTTTGTGAGGTTTCTGTTAATATGGCCTCCGCAGACCAAGAAAAAGAAGACACTGACGAAATATCACTAATCAAGGATGACCCTTGGGCAAAACACCTCAATATGAAGTGAAAAATTCAGTTTGAATAGCGAGAACCTCCAACTGAAGATAAAATGATCCAAATAAATATGGGTGACGAAGTTAATCCTAAACCCATATTTATAAGTGAAAATTTATCTTCAGAAGAAAAGGGGGAAATGATTTCTCTCATACGTGAATACATTGATGTTTTCACTTGGAATTATGAAGATATGTTAGGACTTGATCCAAAGGTTGCAGTTCGTAAATTAAATATTTGGCTAGATGCAAAGCCAGTTAAACAATAACTATGAAGATTCTGTCATGAAATTATGGAGGCAATCGAAGCAGAAATTAAAAAGTTAATTGAGTCCGGTTTCATTCGCGAGGAACAACATCCAGACTGGGTCGCAAATATAGTCCCTGTAACTAAAAAGAGTGGAAAAATCAGGGTCTATATTGATTTTAGAGATTTAAATGAAGCCTGCCCGAAGAACGATTTTCCTTTACCTATTATAGATGTAATGATAGATAATACTTGCGGCTATGAAAGGATGTTATTTATGGATGGATTTTCAGGATACAATCAAATCAAAATGTACCCTGATGATGAAAAATATACATCTTTCATAACACCATTTGAAGTATACTGTTATACAGTCATACCATTTGGTTTAAAAAATGCCGGCGCCACGTATCAACGTGCTATGAACACAATATTCTTAGCACATCTATGAAAAATAGTATAATGCTATGTAGATGATCTGGCAATTAAAAGCTAAAACAAGAATGATCATCTTCGTGATTTGAGAACAATATTTGATCTCATGCGGAAACACCAGCTTAAGATGAATCCTACTAAATTTTTTCTGGGAGTTTTCAGTGGAAAATTTCTTGGCTTTGTAGTCACTTCTCAGAGAATTCATCTTGATCTAGACAAAATTAAAGCAATCCAAGATATACTACCACCCAAAAATCTCAAAGAATTGAGAGGATTGCAGGATAGGCTGACATATATTCACAGATTCATATCAAATTTATTTGGAAAATGTCAACCTTTTACACGGTTGATGAAGAAAAGAGTATCATTCATTTCAGATGATGCATATTAGAAAGCATTTGAAGAAATCAAGGAATATCTCATCAAACCACTTGTTCTCGTAGCTCCAGTTTCAGGAATATCTTTCCTGTTATATGTGAGAGTCATAGATCATTCCTTGGAAGCTTTATTGGTGCAAAAGAATGAATTGGGGCATGAACAAGCCATTTATTATCTCAGCAGAATGATGATTGGGGATGAACATCGATATAACCCAGTGGAAAAAGAATGCTTAGTTTTGTTTTTCGCGATATAGAAAAGTGACACTATTTAGTTGGGTAAACAATTCATGCTATATCGAGAGTTAATCCCTTAAGAATACTAATGCCTAAGCCATGGTCATTAAATTCAAGGCTATCAAATTGGACTATTCTTCTACAATATGACATGCATTTTATCCCACAAAAAATTAATTAAAGGACAAGTTATAACTAATTTTCTAGCTGAACACCCAATTCCAGCATCTTCAAAATTATATGAAGATATTCTTGGCAAAATAATTGAAGGAAATACGATTTTAAGGCAAGATATTCTACAAAAAACTGCTGAAGTAAATACTATTACAGAAGATGTGCGGCAACTTTTCTACGATGGTGCCTCTAGAATGGGACTCAACGGAAAGATGGTAGCGGAAGTGAGAGTCGTTTTTGTTTCTCCTTACAACCACATCATTCCTCGAGCATATTCATTGATAAACTCATGTTCTAATAATGTTGCTGAATACAATGCCCTAATGGTTGGTTTGAAAATAGCCAAACAGTTGGGGTGAAGTATTTAGAAGCGCATGGAGATTCCCAACTTGTCATAAATTAGCTTAGGAGAGAATATGAAGTTAAAAATGAAGATCTCTTGCTATATTACCAAGCAATAATCAAAATGGTTGATAGTTTTGATGGTTTCTATATCAGTCGTGTGACGAGCCATCAAAATGGTTATACAGATTCGCTAGCCTCATTAGCCGTTGCTTTAGCGTTACCCAAAAACGCTAGTAAGCGAATAACAGTGGGAAGTAAGGAATTATTTTGCCCAAAAAACGAGCTTGAAACGGAATTAAATCTAGAAAAGAAACAAGAAGCAAATGAAGTACATGCTCTTGAGTCTAATCTTGAACCAAGAGATCAGCGATTTTCTTATATAGATTATGCTCTTTATGGAATATTGTCAGAAAATCCTAAAAAAGCAGCAGCAATTTGAAGAAAACTTATTCGATTCTATTATAATGCCGAAATTCAGACATTATATAAAAAATCTTATGAGGAGATTTTTCTTTGTTGTCTTTCTAACAAAGAATATCAAGAAACACTTGAAAAAGCTCATAACGATATTTACAGAGCACATTAAGAAAGACCAAAACTCTAGGATAGATGTACGCCCGAAAATTGCATCTTTGATTCCATTGAAAAATTGATGAATTACAATGAGAATTCAGATTACAAAAATAAGATAGGAGTCACAAGAACGGGAATATTAGTGGATTCTCTTTTTTAAGTGGGTTCGGGTGGCGGTGGAGTCTTGTTACTGCCTCCGTTGACTGTCCAACTTGGAAAGGGATCTGTGAAGAAAACCCGCTCCTTCTGATCTCTCTCAACCCTCTGTGAAGAATCGCTCTGCCAGCTCCCCCTTAAAAAAAGGTCCCTTCTCTCGAGTCCAATCCTGTATTTTATAGACTGAGAGGACTTGAAATCCGGATCGATTCGCTCTTGAAAAATCGGATCACGGAATATCAGCAAAGGAAACGAAACGAAAAAAATACGGAAAATAACTCGCGGGTTGGCACCTGCGGGATCGCTCCCGCGGGTTGCATCGCGGGAGCTCCTGCGGTTGCATCCCGCGGGAGCTCCCGCGGGATGCAACCCGCGGGAGATCCCGCGGGTTGCAACCCGCGGAAGTCTCCTGCGGGTAGCAACCCGCGGGAGCTCTCCCGGGTTGCATTCTCAGGTTCTCCCATCGTGGTTTCCATATATATATATATATATATATATTTTTTTTTTTTTTAAATTTTTTTACTTATTTTTAGTGTCTACATAACCCCCTCCAAAGTTTTTGGAATTCTTTAATTTATTTGTAATGAATTTCAAAATACTTTGGACTTTTTCTTTTTAAGTGGGATTATTTGTTATTTGGATCTTAATTTGGGTAGGAATTAGCATTGGAATAGGAAAAGAATTTTAAATAAATACCCAAATCCTATTTGGACTCTAATCAAACTTTGATTTTGGTCAGAACTTTGATTCCTTTCCCTATTTGAACTCCTGCTAATTCACTATAAATACCCGTAGATCTCCACCTCTTTTTTTTCATACTCAGAAAATCTCTTGTTCTTTTATTTTGTACGATTACTTTCTCCTTTCTCATGGCTTCCGCAGACACTTCGCACCCACAGGATTTAAATGTTGAAGATCGATCTGTGGGCGTTATCGCCGACGAGGATCGACATGCAGGCGTCACCTCCGCTGTTGATCTCTCTTCCCTGATATCAGGTAAACAAACGGTCATCCGTTTACTTTAAAATTGCTTTTGCGGTTATTACACGTTTATGTGGAACCACGTATAACTACGGAAGGATGACCACAGGGATGACTTCGCATTTGGCACGAGGATGGCACCGGGGTGTCCATGCACGGATATCCACCCCGGGATGGTACTCCACGGGTGCTCACCCGCGGGTGGCACCCCGTGGGTGGCATCCGCGGGTGGCACCCCGCGGGTGGCATCCGCGGGTGCCACCCGCGGGTGGGCGCCCGCGGGTGGCACCCCGCGGGCGCCCACCCGCGGGTGGCACCTCGCGCACCCCGCGGGTGCCTACCCTTGCTAAATTTTTTTTTTCAGATTTGGATTAACATTATTATTATTTTTTTCTTTTACAGTTCCGTATTCAATGGATCCTTTATCCAAGAATCATTACTTTGGATTTTCAGGCAGTCCGAATAATCAATCTCACTTTGGATTCGACGGTCACATCCCTTTGGTTGAGGAGCGAAGTAGTGCGGATCGACGACAGAAAATTATTAGCTGCAACCCACTCACAGCTCGTGAGTTAATCACGGATTCCGTCTTTGAAGGCGCAAATAGACAGGTTTTGAAGAAACCGCAATTTCTTTTTGGGGATGCTGTCAACCAACCAGACGAAGATTTATGGGATAGCAACAAGTGGTTGAGCAATGTCGGAGGTCACCATATGTTTATCCCGGATCTGGAGCGCAGCTATTCTTTATCTTATCTGCAGCGGATTTCATATCCCCGCATGATGTCTTGGCCAATTACCCGTAGCAGTCATGGCGTTGCGACCGGGAGATTTAATAGAAACGATCCATTTGTCGACGGCCCAGCAAAGTATGTCACAGGTCTGTTGCCCAGTAGATTCGGCAAAGACTTATCTGTTGGAGAGCACCCGAAACGAGCAGACACCTTTATGAATCAATTTTCGAATGCCCATGGTCAATTCCCAGCTCATGATTTCCGCACTCCTGGATGGATTCACTCCACTTCGCGATCATGGTGGTCTCGGATGACCCATTTCATTCTGGAAAATTTCAAGACACGTTTAGAGAAGCTTGGCCTCTATCGTGCGGTGCGCAACGTGCAATTTGGAATTCCACATAGTTCTCCTCACTTCTTCTGCATACTGGAGATGTATAATCCGGAGACCAATACCTTCTTCACCCCTGTTGGAGAATTGGGATTCGCACTTCACAAGATGCATGAGATTTCAGCATTATCCATAGGCGAAACCCCTTACGAGGAGTATGTTCCGAATATGAAGGAACTGCTCTGCCTCAAGGCTGTTCCAAATGCATATTCAACTTACTGGGAGTTGATGTGTCATTACAATATTTGTGCTGATATCTCCAGGCCACGAAATCAAGGGGCGCGCCAGGCCCGAAATCAAGGGGTGCGCCATAAGGTATGGGCAGAGTATCTATTCCAGAATCTGGAAGTACGGGCTGCTTGCGATATGGATACTGTCAATGAGAGGATTGGCACCTGCTTCGCAACTACATACACTGCAGAATCTGATGAAGACGGGTTCAAAGCTCAGACTATTTTCGAAAGTTACCACTACCAAGCAGCTTCCCCCATATCAGACAATGCTATTTTTGCCGGATATCTCATGTTGTGGTTGAAGCGCTGTGTAGTGCCTACTTCGTGTCGTGAAACTGTTACCGTTGATGTTATTTACCCTGCAGTCCTGTTAGCGTTCGGCCAGCCTCTGGGGTTATTGCCAGCTATGATTTGCAGTTTGCAACGTGGCTTGAGGGATATAATTGCCCAATTTTGCAAAGTCCAACAGGCGGAAGATAACGGTGGTAACATTATCTTCAAAACGCCTAATCCATGCATCGACCTGCCATTCACTTATCTAATGGCTTGGTTCGTATTGCACTGTCCAGAATTGATGACTTCTCCTTCAGGACTTATTGATCATGCCACTCCTCATGTACAGCGTTTCGAAAATTGTTCATGGAATGGGAGGTACATGGCTAAGATTCGGCAAATCCTTGGGCGACACCAAAATTACCATATTTACCATTGTTTCCCAAAATTTCTCGGAGGAAGTTACAGTAGCCAACTTGAAGATAGTTCTGGAAATGATGGCTGTACAACCTTGCCATCGGGTTGCTTCTGGTGGCTTATTAGCATCCGGCCAAGTCATCTGGTTTTTCGACAGGGTCGAATTTGCTTTATGGACCCCTATACACCCAGTCGCTTCGCACGTCAGTTCGGATATGATCAGCTATATGTTGGCAATCCGAACTCTTATCTCCGTTGTGAGGGAAATCTTCTCGAGGGTGCGCGAGGATGGTACCATTTTGCGGCCGGAGGTACAAAGGTATCTTTTACCCTTCCAAGCCAGTCGCCATCCCTTTTTGCGTCAATGGGATTCTGCAATTGGTATCATCTTGCAGATATTATCCCTGGCGACTACCAGATTAATCATTCCTTCTTAAGGCATATTGAGGCATCACATAGATCCTCGAAAAAAGGCTTGGCGCGTGAATCCCAATCCATAGGCGCCTCTCTTAGTCCTGATAGCAACGATGGCGATGGACAAGATGATACTTCTACCCCAGCTTCTCCTCACGGAGGTAGATCCGCATCGAAGCGCTCAAATCCTAGAGGAGTCAAAGTTCCTCAAAAGAAGAAGAAATTTCAGGCTCGGGTTGACAATTCGGTTGTAGGACGAACTGTTAGTCGTTTCGGTCTGCCGACCACGACTCATCCGGATCCACCGACTACGAGTCATTCAGATCTACCAACCGCGACATCTGTAGTTCCGTCAATCGTTTTATCTAGGAATGATTTCATGTTACCACTTCGATGTTTGGATCAGGAGGACACTTGTCTAGTACAACTTTTCCGGTCTTTTCCACTGTCACACCCACACCGACTTCTTCTAGTGAGACTGTCAGGATGTATGGTTTTGCCGCCTTCTCCACACTTAAGACACCTGATATCGTAAATCCAGTCCCTAAAGTTGCAAATTTTGGCAGGAGTGATCCAACTATCCGGGATAGAGGAGCTGTGGAGCCGACGGGTACTGCATTGGACGATAGTGCACTAGACGTCTTTTTGTCATCTCCCGGTGAAGCCGCTTTGCCTAGCCCAGCACCAAGACTTGTCTCTTCTGGTGAGCGTTTTTCTTTAAGGATTGGACTTCATTCCATTTTTTTTTAATTAACACATATTTGCTTGTATTTCAAGTGGCGAAGGTTCAACGATCCACGCCTCCCCGACCGCCAGATCAGACTCTTTGGATCTTGTGGACTATTCTGGTGTAAGTGGGGACATTTGTGACCTTGATGGTCTAGGCTCTGATGGAGAGTTCGATAGTGACTACTTCTATCAACCCAGCATAGACAAAGCCTCTCACTTCCTTTTGGAGGTCTCAGAGGCAGATAGACCTGAGAGATCTGGTTCTATTTCCATAGCTGCCACCAATACAACCTTTCCAACAGGTATTTGCATACTCCTTTTTTTTTATTTTGCACAAATCTTTTTGACGATAATACACGACCGCTTTATTTTTACCAGATGCAGGTGATGCTAGCGCACCTTCCATGTCTTCTGCAGAGGCTCTAGTAATATCTGTGAACACAGAAAGCCTTCCTTTGCCGACATGCATGGTTTCATCACATTCTGACGCCATGGAACCAACGTGCGGCGCATTAGCCATGCCGCTAACATTGGCGACCTCGACAGCAGAGGTGATGACCACTTCAACGGGAGTTGCAACCAATTTATTAGATGCGGCGGCAACTCCATTGTTAGAATCTCATATATCATCAGTACTCCCTGCGGTCGCTCCATCATCCATATATCCTCTACCTGCAGCCTCAACAGATTTGAAGCAGAATTCGGCCTCCAGCTTTAGTGAAAGAATCATCAGTCGCAATATCGAATTCTTTCTTGAACTTTTTTATGGATGCATTGAGGAGATTCTCAACGGAGACGATTCTCTGGAGAAGGTTCATCCTCTCATGGTGAGTCACCTAGACCATATCACGAGGATTGGAGGACCGCAGCGAGCAGCTCTTTATAGGGCTCGATGGGACGAGTTGGAGGTCCAATTGTCGTTACTCAACAGTTTGCGCCAGGCCGATCTTGCCGAGATGGCAAACCAAGAAGTGGCTCGCTTACGAGCCCAAAACTTGGCTCTTCACGCCAAACTTCAGCAGAATATAGAACGCCAGGCCCAACTCGTCGCGGGACTCCAAGGTTCTTCAGAGAAGTTGACTTGGGACCTGACCCAGATGGAGAACGATATTGAACACCACCGTAACTCCATAAGCCGCGAGCGGGAGATCATAGCCAAGGCTCAAGCCTCAAATACTAATCTTGAACTTGAAATTCAGAATATTTCTGGCAGAGCATCTGAGATCTCGCTGCAAAAGGAACAAACCGAACATGACATTGTTGTCAGCATCAGGGAGTTAGAAGAACTCCAAACTCAGGCTGCACAACAACCTCTCATGGATGAAATGGACTTGCAGAGGAGAGCTTTAGAGACAGCGAGAGAGAGTCTCCATCGACGGCTGCAGGAAGTGGAAGATGCTTTGAAGGCTTTATCTCAAAAGTAATTGTTACTATTATTATTATTATTATTATTATTATTATTATTTTTTTATAATTGTAATAATACAGAAAGAAAGACTTCGCTATGTGCTGCTGTATTATCATTATTACTATCTTTATCTTTTCTTTTTTTTTTTATTTTATACACTTTCATGGATAATAACTCAGACTATTCAGAGGTTCAGGACTTGATAGTGAGAGTTTTCAGATAAATTTAATCCTAAATGTTCAGTGACATATAGTGCGACCAATTAGGATTTACGAACATAGGCAGATGTATAATATTAACGTGCCTAAAGACAAAATGTAAAGCAGAGGTAGGATGTTAGCGTGCTTATAGGATAACCAAATGTAAAGCAGAGGTATAATATTAACGTGCTTATAGGATGACAAGCAGAGGTATAATGTTGACGTGCTTATAGAATAACAAACAGAGGTATAATATTAACGTGCTTGTAGAATCCTAACCGTTCAGTGACATCTAGTATGACGAGTTAGAAAATGACAGAGGTATTATTAAACATATCTTGGGGCTCAACCTATTCAGAGGATCTAGTCGTGATAGGAACGAAGGAGCCGACCAAACAGAGGTGATTGTTAACGTGTTCGGTCTCAAAATTCTGACTATCAGAGATAACTGTTAACTTGATAGGAAAATGATTGTCGTTAGAAATTTTTTTTTTTTAACCTAACGATCTTAAGAAGATTATGTTCATCAGACGTTGTAACTTTGGACTTGAGGAAGTATGATTTTTTTTTCGTCCCCTTTTTTTTTTTGACAAAGTGAAATCTTATCTTAATGAAGAATTGATCTAATGTAAGGTTTTTAGCAAACCCCCAGCTATCAACGGATTTGATTAGCCTTTACCAACTACGTTTGAGTTGGGCTAGCCATGCTATTCTCCTCAGCATGGTGAGTTATCGAAGGTTTTGTTTGGGCTTAGAGGCCAAACGTTCCTTCTTCCCTTTGCTTTAGTAGCTTTGGGCAGTGATATATCCTTACATTTAGGTAAGGATATTATTGTGACAGATTTGTCATAGGATTTTTAGCAAACCCCCAGCTATCAACGGGTTTGATTAGCCTTTACCAACTACCGTTTGAGTTGGGCTAGCCATATTATTCCCCTCAGCATGGTGAGTTATCGAAGGTTTTGTTTGGGCTTAGAGGCCAAACGTTCCTTCTTCCCTTTACCTTGGTGGCGTTGGGCGATTCGTACTTTTACCCCCAGTATGATGGGGTTGGCGAGAAATCTATTCTCTTCCCGTAGCCTTATCGGCGTTGGGTAATTCATACTCTTTACCCCCGGTATGATAGGGTTGGCGAGAAATCTATTCTCTTCCCATAGCCTTGTCGGCATCGGGTAATTCATACTCTTTACCCCCGGTATGATAGGGTTGGCGAGAAATCTATTCTCTTCCCATAGCCTTGTCGGCGTTGGGTAAAATTTTTTTCCTTTATTTTAAGAATAATATTTTTTAAGAAATTTTCCATTAATAGGCGCCATCATTCGATGTCCATGCTGATTAATCAACCGGTATGCTCCGTTTGAGTAGACTGTCTCCACTACAAATGGGCCTTCCCATTTCGGCTGAAACTTGCCTTTAATTTTATGCGTGAGAATCATAGGACACCTGACTGCTAGGACCAAGTCACCCACTTTAAAAGTTCGTTCCTTCACCTTTTTGTTGAAGGCCCGAGATATTTGCGCCTGATAAAGCTCGATTTGCGGTTGAGCTTTTAAGCGTTTCTCATCCAATACTTCTAATTCCCGAAGTCGCTGGCCATGTTTTTCCTTGGTGGTCATTCTTGTAGCTAATGCCACCCGAAGAGAAGGAATATGAATTTCTAGAGGTAGTATAGCTTCGCAACCATATACCAAAGAAAATGGTGTACTCTTTGTCGGTGTCCTAACCGTCGTGCGATAAGCCCACAGACAAGCCCCCAATTTTTCATCCCAATCACGCTGACTTGAAGTGACAAATTTCTGCAAAAGCTTCACAATGGTCTTGTTGAATGCTTCGGCTTGACCATTTGCGGCCGGATTATATGGAGACGAAAATATGTTCTGTATTCTGAACTTATCACAGAATTTAGTATAGGCTCTGCTAGTGAATTGAGGGCCGTTGTCGCTGATGATCCGTCTAGGAACATCAAAGCGATAAATAACGTGGTGTTTGATGAAACTAACCACATCATTCGTTTTTACTTCTCGCAAAGGGATAGCTTCTGCCCATTTTGAGAAGTAATCGGTTATAGCCAGTATAAACCGATGTCCATGAGAAGATGGCGGAGCAATGGGACCAATGATATCCATTCCCCAAGTCTCGAATGGCCATGTAATTGTGGTTGGATGTAGGTACTCTGCGGCCTGGTGTATGTAGTTCGCATGTACCTGACATGCATGGCATTTCTTCGCATATGCCATGGCATCTGACATCATTGTCGGCCAGTAGTAACCCATTCTCTTTATCCGGTCTCCCAATTTAGGTCCCGACTGATGAGCACCACAGGTCCCGTCATGTGCTTCTTTGAGTACTTCTTGTGCTTCTTGTTGTGATAAGCACCGAAGTAAAACTCCACCTGGTATTTTCCGATATAAGGTACTAAGCTCAGGATTATAATAGAATTTTTTTGCTTCCTTTTTCACTTTTGCGGCTTCTTTAGGATCTTCAGGTAACATCCCGTAGAGCGCAAAATCGACGAATACGAACCGCCAATCTCTGGGTTCGAAGTTCATTCCTGACACATGAACCTCATTTGCCTCGAGTATTTCCTCAGGGCAAAGGAGTTCCCGGCTTCCAACCTCAACACTTTTGGTTGACTTAGCAGGAAGCGCTAATGTAGCAGCGAGGGACGCCAAGGCGTCAGCATATGCATTCTCGTGTCGTGGCACATAGTCAATATAAAATTCTTCGAAAGAGTCAGCAAGTTTGATTGTTGCCTTGTGGTTGGGTACGAGATGCTCATGTTTAACCTCGTATTCTCCTCTTACTTGATTTACTATGAGCTTGGAATCCCCATAGGCCTCTAAACGTCGGACCCCCAGCTGTTGGGCAATTCGCAATCCCGTTAATAATGCATTGTACTCGGACACATTATTAGAACATGGTTGAGTTAATGAATATCCTCGGGGGATCACATGGTTTTGCGGGGATATTAGAACCACCCCCACTCCAGCAGAGTTCTTTCTCGCTGCTCCATCAAAGAACAACTGCCAAATCGGTTCTTTAGAGACCAGATTGGCTTCCACTATCTCATCTGGAATATCCTCATAAAGTTTCGAGGATTGCAGGACATGATGCTCTGCTAAGAAGTCAGCAATTGCTTGTCCCTTAATCGCCTTTTGTGGTATAAATCGCATGTCATATTGCGATAGGAGGATTGACCAATTGGCTAACCTGCAATTGAGTGACCCAGGCTTGGTCATGAACACTCTCAGAGGGTTTACCTGAGAAATCACATGGATTGTTTGACCTACTAAGTAATGCCGCATTTTCTGAACTGCGAATACCAGGGCCAAGCATTCTTTCTCTACTGGAGTATACCGATGTTCGGCACCTACCATAGTTCTACTAAGATAGTAAACAGCTTGCTCATGGCCGGAGTCATTAGTTTGGGCTAACAAGGCGCCAAGTGAATGGTCCATTGCCCGAACGTACATTAAGAATGGTTTTCCTGATATAGGGGCTACCAATACCGGAGGCTTTGTGAGGTACTTCTTGAGATCTTCAAAGGCTTGTTGACAAGCTTCATCCCAAACGAACGACACCCCTTTCTTCGTTAGCCTGGTAAAAGGTTGGCACCGCCCTGAAAGATTGGCGATAAATCTCCGGATATATGCTAGTCTCCCTTGTAATCCGCGAAGTTCTTTAAGGTTTCTTGGTGGCTGCATATCTTGAATTGCTTTTACCTTTTCAGGGTCTAAATAAATACCCTTGGATGTAACAACGAAACCAAGGAATTTGCCACTAGAAACACCGAGAAAGGACTTAGTTGGATTCATTTTTAATTGGTGTTTTCTCATAATATCAAACACCGCTTTCAGATCCCGGAGATGATCGTCTTTATTACGACTCTTGACAGCCAAGTCATCCACATAACACTCTACCGTTTTACGGAGATGCTCGCAGAAAATTGTGCTCATAGCACGCTGATAAGTTGCACCTGTATTTTTCAGACCGAATGGCATGACCGTATAACAGTACACGCCTAACGGTGTCCTGAATGCAGTATGTTTCTCATCTTCCGGACACATTTTGATTTGATTGTATCCGGAGAATCCATCCATGAAAGACATTCTTTCAAATCCGCAGGTGTTGTCAATCATGACATCCGCTATTGGAAGTGGAAATTCATCTTTAGGACATGCTGCATTGAGATCTCGAAAATCGATGCAGATTCGGATTTTTCCATTCTTTTTGGGAACTGGAACGATGTTCGCTACCCAATCAGGATGTTGTTCTTCTCGTACGAAGCCAGATTGTATAAGCTTCTTTACCTCATCTTCGATTGATTCTATCAGTTCTGGACGGAATCTTCTCTGTTGCTGTTTTACTGGTTTCGCATATGGCTTAATATTGAGTCGATGCACAGCAACTTGAGGATCTAAACCCGGCATGTCTTCATAATTCCAAGCAAAGACGTCTATGTATTCTCGAACGAGAGTCACCAGGTCCTCTCTTTCATTAGGAGGTAAACTCTCGCTTATAAATATGGGTTTAGGATTGGTTTCATCTCCCATATTTATTTGGACCACGTTATCCTCCGTAGGAGGTTCACGTTGCTCAAAGCGCATGTTCCATTGGGCATCAAGATGCTTTACCAATGCTTCATCTTCTATAAGGGTCAGTTCATCGTTTTCATCTGGGATTGGACTGATAGATGTCATGTTTACCGTCATCTCTCTGAATAATATACCCAGGTTGATATTCGAATCCCAATCGGAATCTTCCACATTCTGGCAAATCATATCTTCGATATCCGAAGGATCGGGTGCTGTGACGTATCCCAACCCCCTGCCAGTTTTGTGATAATAGTCCGGTTCTTTTCCTTTGGGTACGAATGAGGGAAGCGGATCTCGACGTCCCTTACCAAATTTTTATCCGGGTTTATTGATGAAATCATATCCCATTTTTGCCATCATCCGGAATGACTTTAGTCCATAATGATAGAATTGAGGGGCTTCCTGAGCCTCACTCTCACTATCACTGGATGAGGCTATATGTGATTTAATTCTTCCAAAAAGAATAGGTTTTTGATCTGATTGATGGGCCGGTACTTCGAACACCGCCCCATCTGCATTTTCGATGTTTGGTTGTACCATCATCGATGATCTAATAGGTATGTGCATGGTTGCTAAAGTCTCAAATTCTGAGAGACTATCTGCATTCGTGCTAGTAGCTGAAATTAAAGAATCAGTAGGAACACCAGGCAAATAAGCAAAGTTCAGATTCTCATTTATTTTCCACTCGCCTTCATCACTGGCGGTGTCATTTACATCTAAATCATCAAGATTAATTACAAGAGGTTCAAAGCCTTCATTGGCAATAAACACTCCTGACTCAGTATCCGCTTCATTCCCACTATCACATTCATCGTGTAGTGGGGGGTCGACCTCAGCACTTTCAGCATACAGAAGGGCATCTACGAAGTAGTTTTCAACACCCTTGAATGGCTGTTTGTCAGCAATCAAAGTATGCACTTCTCCGTCTTCATCCACGTACTTCATGCACTGGTGCAGGGTGGACGGGACGATCATATTAGCATGAATCCATGGTCGTCCTAAGAGAATGTTATAAGAAGTGTCTGCTTCGATCACGTAACAGGTCACCTCGCTTTTAAGATCTCCGATCTGGCATCTGAGCCTGATCTTTCCCAGAGGGTGACTGCCATTGGCATTGAAGCCAAAAATGGCGGTATTAGTTGGAGTCAGTTTGTAGGGAGGGATCCCAAGAAACTGCATAAGCCTCCGTGGCACAATGCTCAAGGCAGAACCCGAATCAATCTGAATTCGATCGATTTCCGCTGAGCCAATATACCCGGTATAGTAAAGAGGCCTGTTGTGCTTAATATTCTTCAGCTGCATGTCCTCTGGTGTAAAAGTGATATAAGGGGCGTACCTCGACACTGAGTTGCAGTGCGGGCATGCCTCCTAAACCTCCTCCAGGAGATGGGCTAAGAAAGCTTCAGATTCCGCTAGGGCTTCTCTTAGTGCATCTCTTGTAGACTTGGACAGGCGTAATAACTCATACATAGTTATTCTTGCAGGTATATTCGCCAACTGTGCCATGACATCAAACTTAAAAGAGGAACTTTGCTCTTCAGAGACATCTTTTCGTAGTGCTCGGTTGTATCTGAGCTCCTTTTATTTTCCCTTGTCGGGAATCTGCTTGGTAGTTCCTTCATTAGTCTCCTTGGTTGGCTTAGAGGGGCCAGCTTCTGTGTTTGAGAGATCCTTCAAGTAGTGTTTTCCAGATCTGGTTCCAGAAGGTGGTGCAGGTTCATTCTCCACCGCCAGAGCTGTCGCCTCCGATTCAGAATCTGTCAACAGCGGAATGTCATCTGCATCCTTCTCAATGGTTGCTGAGACGGCATTGCACATGCTCTTATTTCCTCTTGTTTCAGTTCTCTTTCTGGTCCTGACAGTTGTCCATTGTTCATCTTCAAGAATGTCTGGATGCACCCAAAGGACCTCCTGTTTCTCTGTTGTGAAAGGGACTAACCCTTTCTTCTGCTGATTATGGGGGTCTAAATTAACCACCCTGAGCTCACCCTTTGGAATAGGTGTGAGCCCAAGTGGTACCTCCAGACCACCCACTGTAAATGTGGCCGAGTTAGCTGTCACCCTTTTTTGTTCAGCTTTGAGCTGAACTGCTCCAGCATCAATTAGTGCCTGAATCTTGTCTTTCAAAATGAAACAGTTTTTAGTTGGGTGACCTACGATCCGATGGTATAAGCAGTAAATCGGATCATTGGTCTTTCCAACCTCTTCAGGCCTCTTGCTCTCTGGCAACTTAAACATGTTGCGCTTAGTGAGCAAATTGAACATGGTAACAATATGTTCATCCTTGAATGAATACTGTTTTTGTGGCCTGGGTGAACCTGCTGTGTTGCTTTTAGCCGGCCTTTGTTTTGGCTTGGATGTATTCTCCACCGCCATTATGTCTTTCCCTCTAGAACGGGGGAAATGAGATGTTGGTTTGTTCGAGGTGACTCTTCTCGTAGATTGTTGTTGCTCTTCAAGGCGCCGGAGTATGTCTTCGGCCTGCTCACCTTGCGTGAGTAAGTCTCTCCAAGATTTGGATTCACCGAACCCATTTTGACTAAGACATCAGTCAATAAGTTATGTCTGCAAGTCTCCACGAGGGTCTCCTGTGTCATGCCATGTGGACACCGCATGGAAAGCTCTCGAAACCGCTCGACAAAAGCTTTTACTGTCTCACCCTCTCCCTGCTTTGCTGCTAGCAAGGATGGTACCGAGACTTCAGTATCGTCTTCGAAAAATCGAGCTAAGAACTCACGTTCTACATCGGCCCATGATTTAATCATTCCTTGGGGTAGTTGCATAAACCAGATAAATGCGGGTCCTTGTAAGGTACTTGCAAATATCTTGGTCAATGTTGGAGCATGCCCCATTAAATGCCCTGTCTGTGACAGGAAGTAGAAGATGTGTTGCTGCGGAGAGCCTTTCCCGTCAAACGATTGCAGGTTTAACGGTTTGTAGTTTGCAGGGTAGGGTGTAGTCTCCCATTCTATAGGATAGGGACGCACTATCCCCACTTCCTGTAACTTTTTCCGGTGAAGAAAAGCCTGTAGCTGGTTTTCCATCTTCTCCATTTTCTCCACCTGAGAATTAATAACCACTTTTACCCTTTCTTTTTCTCCTAAGTGAGAAGGTACTTCTTCGTAGTCATCTTCGCTATCTTCCTCTATGCGGACCTGTTGTTCTTCTTCATGCCGTTTAGAGGATGACGAGGACTGGCCCTTCTTCGTTTGGGCCAGTAACTGAGTTAAGAGTTGTTTCATCTCTTCCATGGTTTCTTCTTGCTATTTGAGACGTTGTTCTTGTCTTTCTAGCCTTCTAGAAACCTCTTCTGGAAGATCGGCTATGTTTACTGCAGCCTCTGATCCTCTGTTCGAATCAGAGTAAGATGAAGATACAACAGCAGAATATTTGTCTTCCTCTTCATCAGATCCTCCAGCCAATTTCTTATAATTTAGTGGTATGGCGACTCCTCTCCTAGCCCGAGTGTGTCGAAACACGCCCTCTGGCTCAATGGACACCCCCTTTAATTTTGAAGTAAACTCTTTGTCTGAGGAGTCGCTTTCGGCAATCTTCTTTCCTTTACCAACCATATAGAATGAAACGGCAGGCAGATCATCCCCAGGGCGCATCTTTTTTACTATCCGTCTTCTCTTTGGCTCCGTAATCCGCTCAAAAACGGATGGTCCTGACTTATATTTGCAGTTTGACAAAACAGCTGAGATCAACCGTTCACAATGGCAGTGAGAAGTGGATTGGGATGTGCTCCTCTTTTGAGTAAGATACTCTCTCAAGTCCTGAGACATATTCCCATTTAAATTTACACTTTGACGCCTCTTGCGTCGCAAGTTCTGCTCATAATATTGGTTGGTTTGTAATATCTCAGGGCTGAGAATTTCTTCAGTATCAACACAATCTTCTTTATGAAATCTTCTAGAGTGTGTGCTGGCTTGCACAGTTGCACGGGCCCCGCACGCATCTGACTTATTCTTCGGAATATGTTCATCCGAAGAGGAACTTTGTGAGCGCACAAGCACATCTTTATATTTGTCTGTAGAGGAGTGGGATGGTACCCCTGAGAGAGTAACCAAAAAGTTAGGTGTGCGCTGTGTGCTTACTGTGCGTGTGCCCAAATAGACACCAGAACCAACCCCTGATTTTCATGCGGAGTGCAACCCGCGGGTTGTAACCTGCGGTGTGCAACCCGCGATTGGAATCGCGGATTTGCACCCGCGGTTGCAAGCCCCGGATTTGCACCCGCGGTTGCAATCGCGGGGTTGCACCCGCGGGGTGCAACCCGCGGTTGGAACCGCGGGTTTGCACCCGCGGTTGCAACTGCGGGGTTGCACCCGCGGGGTGCAACCCGCGGTTGGAACCGCGGTTGCAACCGCGGGGTTGTCCCCGCGGGGTGCAACTCACATTTGGAACCGCGAGTTTGCACCCGCGGTTGCCACTCCGGGGTTGCCCCCGTGCGGTGCAACCGGCATTTCTGCCTGTCGATTTCCACTTTTGGAATTTTTCTTCTCTGATGTTGTTTCCTGATCTAGATTTTCTGACAGTAATTTTTCAGAGGCACTGTTGAGGCGGGCCCGCTGGGCCTTACGCCACAGGTTTCATTTCTGAGAGCGGGTGAGAGTTTGATTCAACTTAGGAGTAGGCGATGACGCCACATATCTTCTGACAGAGTCAGTCTTAGCGGGCGAGGACGCCACATATTTCCTGACAGAGTCAGTTTCAGCGGGCGATGACGCCACATATTTCTTGATAGGCAATGACGCATTTTTCTTTTCGGTGGGTGATGACGCCTCACCTTTGTTCATCATAGCCCGACGATGACGCCTGGGCTTCGAATCGGAGGAAGAGAGAAATTCCTCGTATTTTTGCTGATCGACTTCTACGATCAGCGTTTCGACAACAGATCCGATGGGTAGCAAGTCAGACTGCGCCACAACATTCTCTGTAGTGAACAGAGAGGCTCCCACTGTGGTCGCCAGTTCTTGTACGCCCGAAAATTGCATCTTTGATTCCATTGAAAAATTGATGAATTACAATGAGAATTCAGATTACAAAAATAAGATAGGAGTCACAAGAACGGGAATATTAGTGGATTTCCTTTTTTAAGTGGGTTCGGGTGGCGGTGGAGTCTTATTACTGCCTCCGTTGACTGTCCAACTTGGAAAGGGATCTGTGAAGAAAACCCGCTCCTTCTGATCTCTCTCAACCCTCTGTGAAGAATCGCTCCGCCAGCTCCCCCTTAAAAAAAAGGTCCCTTCTCTCGAGTCCAATCCTGTATTTTATAGACTGAGAGGACTTGAAATCCGGATCGATTCGCTCCTGAAAAATCGGATTACGGAATATCAGCAAAGGAAACGAAATGAAAAAAATACGAAAAATAACCCGCGGGTTGGCACCTGCGGGATCGCTCCCGCGGGTGCCAACCCGCGGGATGTCCCGCGGGTTGCATCCCGCGGGATCCTCCCGCGGGTTGCAACCCGCGGAAGTCTCCTGCGGGTAGCAACCCGCGGGAGCTCTCCTGGGTTGCATTCTCGGGTTCTCCCATCATGGTTTCCATATATATATATATATATATATATATATATATATATATATATATATATTTTAAATTTTATTTACTTATTTTTAGTGTCTACAATAGACTCCGAAAAATGGGTTATTACTGGCCCAAGATGATGACAGATGCAATTACTTATGCTAAAAAATGTAAAGCCTGCCAAATACATGCAAACTTTATACATCAAGCTTCAGAATATCTTCACCCAACGGCTACATTATAGCCATTTGAACAATGGGAAATGGACATTGTTGGTTCAATTTCTCCACTATCAACGAGAGGACATTGATTCATATTAGCCATAACATATTATTTCTCAAAGTGGACCAAAGTTATTCCTTTAACTGGAGTAAAGTCATCAGATGTAATCAAATTTATCAAACATCATGTGGTATGCCATTTTGGAATACCTAGGAGAATTATTCATGACAACGGTCTTAGTTCGTGAGTCAGTCATTCTCCAGATTTTGCAACAAATATAGAATTAAAAGTGTGGCTTCATCTCCATACTATCCTGCAGCCAATGGTTTAGTAGAAACTTTCAATAAAATCATTGTGAAGTTTCTTAAAAAGTTCGTTTCATCCAATCAACAAGACTGGGACGAAAAGCATGGAGAATGTCTTTGGACATATCGAATTACTGTCAGAACTTCTACTAATTCTACGCCATTTTCTTTGGTATATGGGTCTGAAGCCGTGTTACCCTTAGAAATCCAAATTCTGTCATTACGAGTTGTATTAGCAACTAAAATGACGCAAGAAGAACGATATCGACAGAGACTCTTAGAATTAGAAGCTCTCGATGATAAACGTCTGGAAGCTCAACAAAGTATTGAACTCTACCAAGCACGGATTTCCAAGAGCTTTAATAAAAAGGTTAAGTAGAGAACTTTAAAGAAAGGTGATTTGGTCCTTTCAATAAGAAAACAGATCATAATTAATAAAAAATCCAAAGAAAAGTTCTAGTCAAAATGGGAGGGACCCTTTGTTATTGATGCAGTCTATTCTAATGGTGCATATCAGTTGGCAAAACATATTGATGACAAAATAATGATGCTAATTAATGAAAATTTTCTGAAGAAATATTATTCCTAACTGATTAAACCAATTTGTCCACCAATCAAATAGAGCTCATCTATAAAGAAAAGCCCATTCTTAATGAGTTTCAGCATGAAATGTCGAATAAATATTATGTTTCTATGACTAAGAATAGAGGAAAGTTTGGCATTTAAAGTTTAAATAACATCCTCAACAACCCTACCATGCTGGGGTAAAAAGCATGAATAACTCTAATCCATTAAGGTATAGAAAAGTGGAAAGTTTGGCATTTAAAGTCCAAACAAAATTCTCGACAACTCTTCATAATGAGCGAAATAGTATAACTAGCCCAACGCAAACGGTAGTTGGTAAAGGCTAATCAAATCCGTTTATAGCTGGGGGTTTGCTAAAAATCCCATGAACTTATCATGATAAGTTCTTGTCTTTGACAAATTTGAGATTTGCGAATATGTAATCAAAGGATCCTAAAACGCAAATTTCATAAGGTCGTGTTTTAATACTAAAAGAAGTTTAGAAATGTAGTCTTGAATTTTAAAAGTGTGAATTTTCGTAAAGTCGCACTCTACTTCTGTTCTCCATATTTACTAAGTTAAAAACTACCTCTAGCAAAATCAAATTTTCTTCCTCCAAATACCTCTGGCAATTCAAAAAGCTGTTATACTACTAATTGAACGGTTGAAAATACATTTTGATCAGAAAAGTTATTGAATACTTCTATTCTGTTCAAGAAAATTATTCATTCGTCGCAAAATTTACTTGGACAGGTGAATACTGACTCTATATTGTCAAGTTAATGATTACCTTTGGACAATATACAACAAAGAGTCAATGATGTATCAAGTTAACTGTTATCACTGATCATCAACACCAAGTGCATTCATCAAGTTAACAATTACCTCTAAATGAATGATGACAAATCAAAACTCCATTTCTCCAAAATTTGTCAAGTTAAAATTTACCTCTGACAAATCTAAATTCTATTTCCTCCAAAATTTGTCAAGTTAAAAATTAGCTCTGATAAAACCAAATTCCATTCCTCCAAAATTTGTCAAGTTAAAAATTATCTTTAACAAATCCAAATTCTATTTCTACCAAAATTTATTAAGTTAAAAATTACCTCTGACAAATTCAAATTCCATTCCTCCAAAATTTGTTAAGTTAACAATTACCTCTTACTGAATGACAAGTTTTATCAAAACACAAAAAATCCAAAGTATTCCAAAATATCTTCAAAAAGTCAGATATTTTGGAAACTTTAGAGGGGATTCTGTTGATAGAAAAAATCAAAATCAAAAGCATCATGCATGAACATCAATTAAAATAGGAGTTACATCCCATTAATGAGTGGTTCAAAATGGAGGTTACACCTCATACAATTGAAAATTAAAATAGGAATTACACCATTTAAATGGGAGTTATAGCTCCATTATCTCTAAATTAATGAGGGTTTAAATCACCAAAACTCCTATAAAAGCCAAGAAGGCTAAAGAAGATGGAACCCTCAGGAGATGATCCACACACCTCTATAAGAGGATCCACCTATAGTATAAGAAGAATAGAGATTCTCATCTTATGAAGAGTTCTACTCTTTCTTAATTTAGAAATTTTTATCTTTTAAAGAGTTCTAGTCTGTCATTTCCAAAGTCATGCAAGACTATTTCAACTCCAAGAGTTTAGTGTTAAAATTATCAATAGAAAATATGATCATCTCCCCCCACTACATTGGAGAATTTTAGCCTAACATGAATAATATATGGATCATCAACTAAAGAGAGATCCATATTTCAAGTTTAAAATGGCTAACACATTGATCATCAAAGAGAGATCCATATTTCAAAGCCTAAAATGGCTAACACGTGGATCATCTTGTCATAGAGAGATCCGCGTCTCGAAAGAAATAAAAGGCTAAAAAGCGAGGCTCACAGAATTGCATTTTATCTCTTATGATAGCCAAAATGCAGATTTTCAGCCAGAGAGATCTTTAAATTAGACTAACAAGGGTGGGCTAAAGTCGTGTTTTAAAAGAATGATCAATGCAGAGCCTTAAAGTAGTAATAAAATGCGAATCTAATCCGCGGCTCAAGTGAGAGATCGTGGTATGGCCCGCAAAAGCTCATAAAAGTCAAAGACGACCCCTTTAAAATAGAAGGGCGGGCCCAGCTAATAAACTAAAATGCGGATAATCAATCAAAGAGAGATCTGCAATTTTAATTCACTTCTTAGCTCATGACTCACATGAACTCTAGAGGGTCGCGATTCTACTTTAAAGCCTTAAGGAACAAAAACCATCTCCAGCAGCACTCAAATATGGGTCCAAACATACCATGCAAGCTACTAAACACCAAAACGCAAATTCAAAGGTTGAGAGTCACGTTTTGGTTATGATTTAGAAAATTAAAAACGTCGGTTACAAATTTTGGAGATTTAATACAAATCTACTAGATCAAAAGGCGGGAAATTAATATTCAGATCGTGGAGGCCAATAGTTGGATAGTTATATCAACTCAAGAGTCTCAGAAGCTCTATAAATAGCAGAAGCTTACGTGAAACGGCATCTGGAGATCAATATTAAAAAAAAGAGTCATTTTCTACCTAAGTGCTGGTGTAATTAAGAGCTCTAATTTCTGGCTAACTCAAAATTTTATATGGAGTGTCAACAGAGAGTAAGATCTTCCTCCATAACTACTCTAGAACCCAGCTTTAAACAAAAAGGGAATTAAATTTTTCTCATCTTCTGTAAACGAAAAACCATTGAAATTGTAATCTTTTATTGAAAAAAATTCAATAAAGAATTATTTACGATTTTATGGCAAACAGTAACATGTTATATTTTATTGATAAAATAATTGAATACTTTGCCTCCAAGTCTGTCATTTGTGAGCATAATAGTATCAAAATGAAATATAAATTTAGTATAGAAAATAAAAAAAAAACTTTTATCCAATTATACTTGATCCAAAAATAAATATGGAAATAAACTGATTTGAGTGTGGAAGTACAAAAATTACCTCAAAGTTTGTCAGATAGTGGACAATGTTCAATTTGTAAGACATAGCTAAATTTTCAAAAAAATAAATATTCATTTATATCCTATACAAAAAATAAATAATAAATAAATTTAGGCATCAAAATAAAAAATTATTCACTTCCAATTTATTTCATGTTAAAAATGGTTAAAAAGTTACTTTTCGAGTGTGCAAGCATAAAAACTACTTCAAAGTCTATGAGGTCAGGGACGATGTAGCGAGATAATTTATCAGTTTACAGAATATATAAATTTATTTCAAAAGTTCATTAATTAGAAACTGTATAAAAACAAAATATGAATATATGCATCAAAAAATTAACAAAAATTTTCAATTTCTATTCTATCCAAAAATGGATAAAGAAATTATCTTTTAACTGTGGAAGTACAAAAATACCTCACAGTCTGCGAGTTCAGGAATATTATAGTGAGACAATTTCTCAACTTAAAGGAAAGTCACATGTTTGGGAAAAATCATCACTCTCCTATATAAAATAAAATATAATTACAGGAAAAAAAAATCAAATAAAATTACTAAATTTCTAATTATATTTGATTCCAAAAAGAATAAAGAAATCGCCTTTTGAGTGTGGATGCACAAAGTTTAAAATATCTCAAGGAGAAGAATTAAAAATATTTCTAAATATCATGCGGGTTTCTCATATGTTACATTAGATAAGATCATAAATATATAGTTATTACTATGTACTATCTTATCACAAACATGATACGGAAATTTTTTTATTTTTAACAAATCAATATAAACATCAATTGTTAAGCATATAGTCATGAATGTATATTAATGTTTAGTTTATATTCTTTTTTAAAAAAAATGAAAAGATATATAGTTCATATATGTGCACTTGAGAATAAAAAAAAAATGCTCCTTTAATATTTCTCAAAGAATTTTCTAACCATTTAGAAAAATATTTAGTCATCAGTTTTATAAAAATAATGTTTTCCGCAAAATTTGCGCTTCTTTTCATTGTCATTGATTTATAATTATAAAAATCTCAAAGTACAATAAAAAGAAATAAAGGAAAATCAAATGAAATGATTTATAACTTATCACTCTCATTTATAAAAGCTGTGGGTTCTTAACGTGGCTTTGGAGTATCGACCTTATACTCTGTTGACAATCTAATACCTGAATTGATTTTGAACGTGAAGAATTGATGAAGAAGACTTGTCGACTGTCAGCTTCTTGCTGTTGGTCGGCATGCCCTTGCGCTTAGATGAATTTGCCAAAGGTCTCCAAAATTCTGTCTCTTCTTTCTAAAATTCTCTTATTGACCCTTATTTATAGTTTTAGGAGCTTCCTTAGAAGATAAGGATGTAATTATATCACAATTCAATCTCTGAACTTATATTTCAGTTTGATTTGAAATCTTCAATTTGGAGTAACTGAATATGATTGGATTTGAAATTCTAGTAAGAATTCAAAAGGAAACCCTCTTTGGAAACTAGCTCTCACGAGGCTACCTTAGCCTCGCGAGGCTATAGCCTCGTGTAGCATGAGGCTGGCTCCCTCGCGCTCGTGAGGCTGGATGCATCGTGTGCTCGAGGCTCACATTGGCCTCGTGTTACTGCGTAACATTTCAAGAAGAATCTCCAACCCACAACACTCTCTCCAAAGTTTTCAAAATCTTATTTGTTGATTTTTTAATGAGTTTTGAAATGCCGTGGACTTTAATTCTTTAAATTCTCCGTCAGACAAGTTTCTTTTGCACACAGGCTAATTAGCTTCATGATGCTAATAGCTTTGCAGGGTTTTAACAGTCTTGTGAAATTTTTGCTGCAAATTAAGTCACCGTGGGTGCCATTTTCCTTTTAAAACTGCCCCTTCATCATCATCTTCTTCTTCTCATTCATCCAAAAGAAAACCATTTCATCGTCTTCAAGAACTCCTTCGAATTCCCTCGAATTTCCTTCGATTTTTTCCATTCTTTTTTTGAATTCTCCCTTTATTCTTCGATCAATGACACCAAAGAAGGTTTTAGTCAGCTAGGGCGGTGCCTCTTCTCGTTCTCGATTGTCGATTGCTGGCATTGGAGCCGTTCTTTCATTCTTGGAGGTAAAATCCCTTTTCAACCTCATTCTCTTCCTCTTTTTAAGTAGAAATCAATTATGAAGCTTTAATTGAGGATTTTTGTCATGGTTTTTGGATTGGATTCGACTGAGAATGCCATTTTTGTTGCTAACAGTGTTGGAGTTCGTCGCCAGTGGCGAATCGCCTTTGGTTGGTGTTTGATGCGTGGCTGAATAGCCTCGCGTAAAGCTATGCGAGGCTTTTAGCCTTGCATTTAGTACACGAGGCAGACATCCTCGCGTTTAGTTACGCGAGGCTATTAGCCTCGCGTTATACTCCTTTTTACGTGGGGCTATTAGCTTTTTTTTTTTGTAGTTTCTGATGAGCTTCTAATTTATTCTTTATTTTTTGGTAGTGAACTACACAACTTCTCTAACGAAGCGGGATCATGTCGGCTTTAGAGAAGGTTCTGATGGTGGAATTCAACTTGGATTCCGTGGACAAATCTATCTTTCACCCTAGGTGCCAGTGTGGATCAGAGAGATAGGCTATCTAGCTGCACCCCATCTACTTTAAGGAAATTGATAAGTGGTGCCTCGCTTGAAGGTAAAAATAGAGAAGAACTTGAGAAGCCGACATTCCTCTTTGGCGACTCAATATTGGTCTCGGAGGAGTCTCTGTTTGAGGACGAATATAAGTGACTTCGTCAGGTGGGAGATGTGATGATGTTCATCCCAGAGATGGCGAGGAGTTGCTAATTGACTTATCTTCAAAGCATATCTGTTCCTCATCAAATGGAGTGGAGTCCAACCATGAACCAAGATGGCGTCCCTGTTAGTAGCTTTGGCAGTCAGGGTTCTTATCAATACAACTTTGATAGATGCCTGACTGGTTTACTTCCGAGGCGAGTGGGAAAGGATTTTCCTCTTAGCGAGTCCCCCCATCTTGCTAGCACCTTTCTATAACTTCAGCACTCCCGGATGGATTTATTCTACAGACATGATATGGTGGAGCAGAATGATCAGCTTCGTGCTCTTAAACTTTGAAGTTATCCTGAAAGATTGGGTTGTATGAGGCTATCAAAAATGTACAGTATAGTCACCCTCATAGCGCTTATTATTTTTTCAACATTCTGGAGATATACAATCCTCGTCTAGGACTTTCTTTACTCCTGTCGATGAACTCGACTTCGCTCTAAATGAGATGTTTGAAGTTTTTCTACTATCGATGGGGGAGTTGCCATACGAGGAAATAGTCCCGATCACATAGGAGCTGCGATGGATGAAGACCATGATCCTCAAGTATACGAGACATACTAGGAGGTGATGTGCCACTTTTACATCTTCTAGGAGGTTTCGAGCACAAGGAACCAAGGTGTTAGCCAAAACCTATGGGCTAACTACCTATATCAAGACGTAGATCATTCAAAGTTGCAGTAATGAAGTTGGACCCTCTCAAGCAGGCTACTGTCAGGGCTTGGATACTAACCTGGGAGCCACTTCATATGTAGTAGAATTAGATGAAAGATGGATTTAAAGCTAGCATGAGTTTCTAGAGTTTCCACTATCAGGCTCAAATGCCTATTTCTGATAGAGGATTGATAGCGTGCTTTCTTATGCTCTGGTTGAAATGATTTGTTGTCCCATCTGTGCCTTAGGATGCCATAGATATTAAGGTAGTATACCCAATAGTTCTTCTTGCACATGAAAAACTCCTTGGATTTCTGCTGCTATGGTCTACAAGTTGCAAAACGGCCTTCGGGAACTTGTGACGGAGTTTTGCCCAAGAGGCAAAAAGAAGAAGAAGATTAAAGGCACTGAATCTGAGGTTGAGTTGTCAACTCCTAATCCCAGAGTGGAGTTACCTTAGCCATGGTTCATGATACATTGTCCAAGCTTGATAACTTTTTCCCCAGAAGACAGCAGTGGGGTTCATACATTCAGAGGCATGAAGGATGTGATTGGAGGAACCATTACATGCGCGTAATTTGTAAGACTGTGCACAGTCATCAAGACTATCACATCTATTGATATTTTCCTGACTTCCTTGAAGGTGCTTATGGAGAAGAATTCAAAGATACCACCGGTCTTGACGGCTACATCACCCTTTTTCTAGCTATCTTTGGTGGTTGATCAACATCAGACCCCAGGCATTTGTTGTATCGTTAAGGATAGATATGTTTCCTCGAACCATATTTTTCTAATAGGTTTGTACGTCAATTCGGATACTCACAACTTTATGTTGGCAATCCCAACACTTTGTTACAGTTCTAGGTAATCTGTTCGAGTGTGCCAGAGGGTGGTATCACTTTTCCGCCGGCTGCGTGGGAGTTCGTTTTGCCCTTCCTCGGAAGACTCTCAACCTTTATATGTCTCTTAGATTTTGCTTTTGGTACCATAGTGCCAATACTATAGTTACTTTCGTTTTGATCAATCGTTCATATATGAAGGAGATTGAGGCATTCTATTCCTAGAGGAAAGGCGCCATAGTTCATGTGCAAGATATGGATGACTTTCATTCTATCGATGATGATGATGATGATGATGTTACAAGGGCTGCACCTGCCGCACCTGTTCAAGGAGATGTACTCGCTTAGGCGGATGTGTGCTGGGTTAGGCTGCTGTGCCTGCATAGGTTGGTGTGCATATACGAGCTGATGCGCCTGCTCAAAGAGATGCGCTTGTTCAAAGAGATGCACTCGCTCAGGGAGATTAAGAAGCCATGGCAAAGCGCACAAGGTTATCTAGTGTTCATGGTTCTGCTCGTCTAGCCAAGAACCCTCGTCGTTCTCTTATGGCCGAACTGGCGAGAGAGTTAATATCTCCTCAACGAGATTTGGAGGCTACAAGAGTGGTCGCAAACATTTCTGAGCCCATTGTTGCTATCCAGGAAGCTTCTTCTGAAGTCACTTCAGCCACTTCTGAGCAAACAGTCATCATTATGACTGGTGAGGGCACTAGTGCTATTTCTTCACCACCCGTCATGATGCCAGGGATTGCAAGTCCTCCCCGTAGTCCTACAACTAGATTAGTGTCTTCTCGTAAGTTTCACACTTTTTTTTTTTAACTTTTCTGTCTTTATCTTTTATAATGAATTATGTTCAGATGTTGGCTCCCCGTGGCCCCATTCTACATCTGATTGGTCACTCTCATCTGAATGCATTGATTACTCAAATATGAGTGGCCTTGCTAGTGATGACTGTGGTACTGCATTTGACATAGATACTTATGAAGAGAGTTATTTTACTCTTGCTCTAGACGCAAGTAAGAACATTCATCTCTGTCCCTAGGAATTGGAGACAATTATTTCTGAGAGTATTCTTCCTCCGGCTGTATCAACTGGTTCCTCAGGTATTCTTCTCCTGTGTAACTTTTATTTGTCACTTATGTCGTGCTATATTTTTAGCACTTATTCTTTACGCTTATCTTGCAGATGTGGATGTCCAACCTGGTATTTTGCCAAGTGTTGTTCCTGCAGCCGAGGCTCCTCCTGCGACAGTGAATGTAGAGGTCATTGCCACCTCCTCGTCTACTGATCCTGATGCAGGACCCTTAGTTAAGGTACCACCTACTTCTGAATCTTTATTTATGTTCTCTTTCGAAGGGGCGTGATCCAGTACTGTAAATATTTTAGAGGAAAGTCCTCTTTCGATGTCTGCTCCTATTACCATGATCATAGTAATTCCAGGAGGACCTCCGACTAGGATTTCAACTTCGGCCAACTTGCTGCTGCAACTACTGGCACCACATATCTCGGCACTGATAAGCAGTTAGACTCCACCAATCGTGGAGACACCACTATCTGTGGTGCCTTCGGTGGCTCCTGCTTCATCACTGGTACTAGCTTCTACTCAAGTTGTTCTTGATGATGATCCACTTGAAGAGTTTTTCTAGCATAGCGTCATGGACTCTTGCACTTGTTGCGGTGGTGTGTGTCCATGTTCTTGGAAGGTCGTCATTCCATAAAGCTCAGGCACCCAATGTTATTGAACTATTTAGATAACATCGAGAACATTAGTGGTTCTGAACGAGCTGCTCCTTACTAGCCCACTTGGCCACCTTGGATGAACAAGTCTGAGTATTGGACACTCTTTGATGGGCCAAAGTAACTGCTATAATGGAGATCGAGATTGCTCCTCGAAGGGCCAAGATGATTGCACGTCAAGAGGAGTTCCGACACCAAGAGGAAACTTGGTATGTTGAAGTTGGTAGCCTCCAACAAATCAAGAGGCTATTATGAAGAAATAGAAGAGGCAAGATTTGAGCTCAACGCCAACCAAGTTATCATAGATTGTGCTTGCTAGACTATTGCCAAAGCTCAAGCCATACTGGAGGTCACCCAAGAAAAGAAAGATGAGGTGCTCAGAAGGCAAGACGAACTTGTTCTGCATCATGGACAACTTCAACAAAAGGTCAACATGCGAAACAAGGCCATCGAGGAGGCTACGGCTTAGGCTACGCAACAGCTGGCTATCAATGAAGATGAATTATACTGCCAAGTCCTAGCATCAGTGGAGGGAACTCGTCGAGAGGCCATCGAAGAGACAGAGGTGAACTTAAAGGATCTGGGGAGTCCTTAAGCCTCTTTTCATTTCATCTCCTTCTCTCTTTTTTTTTGTTTTGATGAAGAATAAGACTATTTTGTTGCTTTCTTGCTTTTTCTCTTTTGTCCTGCAAACAAAATAAATGTTTCAATTAGTTTCAATATATTGTCTCATTTTGAAAGTTTATGTGTGATGTGATTGTGTTTTTCTAATGAATGTTTTGATAATATTCGTAAGTACTGACATTGATGGAGGTTCGTGGTTGGTTTAAAAAAACAAGATTTGCGGTATATAGAATTGCTACTTCCATAGCAAGATAACAGTCAGAGCCTATATGATTCGCCTGAATAAAAGACATAATTGATGTAAGAATGCGAAGCATGGATTTGTGAATTTTTGGAGGGTATGATTGGAGAAGATGGAACTTGCTATGGGTATGGTATGGCCATAACAACTTTAGTTTTGATGCTTTTTATGCGAGTAACTCATTTGGATAATTGGAAAAGTCGGAGTGATTCGTCTAGATAACAGAAAGAATCAATTTGAAATTAGGGGTGACTCTCTTGGAAAGCAGACAAAGCTGATAATCAGATTATGATCACAAAACCATAGATAGAGTATGGTTTACATGCCTACAGGGTGATTCGCTTGGAAACAGATAGAATCAATAATCAGATCAGGATCATGGAGTGTCTCATCTGGAAAGCAGATAGAGCTGGTGATCAGGTCAGGATTATGAAACCATAGATAGAGGTATGGCTGATATGCCTATGGAATGATTCGCCTGGAAAGCAGACAAAATCAATGATCGGGTCAGGATTATGGGGTGACTCGCCTGAAAAGCAGACAGAGTCAGTGATCAGGTTAGGATCACGAAACCGTAGACAGAGCTATGATTGACATGCCTACGGTATGACTCGCCTAAATAATAGACAGAATTAATGATCAGGTCAGGATTATATGGTGACTCACCTAGAAAGCAGACAGAGCCAGTGATCGAGTCAGGATGACAAAACTATAGACAACGGTATAGCTGACATGCCTATAGTCTGAATAACAAATAGAATTGATTTAAGATTATGAGGTGACTCGCTTGAAAAGCAGACAGAGCCAGTGATCGAGTCAGGATCACGAAGCAACTATTGTTGAAGTGTATATGGGATAATTTGTGAGATGGGTGAGATGATTCAAACTCGCTGTTACAGGTATGAGCTTAACATGATAGGTTAGAGAGGGATGACTGTATGAAGTGATATGAGTGAGATGATTCGAATCTCGCTATCAGAGATAAGAGTTTAACATGACAGATTTACGGGACTTTTACCAAATCTCCAGCTATCAATGGATTTGAAGTACTTTTACCAATCGCCAGTTGCGCTGGGCTAGCCATACTATTTTCCTCTACATGATGAGTTCTTGAGGGTTTTGTTTAGGCTTAGATGCCAAATATTCTCTCTTCCCTTTGCTCTTTGAGCTTCAGGCTATTGATTGTCATATTCTTATCTCTAGTGTTATAGGGTTAACGAGGAATTTTGAGTTTCTCTTCCCGTTGCCTTGGTGGCACTAGGCGACAAAATTATTACGTATATATTCGTATATATATTTTACATACGTTTTTTTTTAAGAAACTATATTTTATATGTAATATTTTATTAGGAATTTGTCATTGATAGGCATCATCAATTTGAGTAAATGGTTTCCACCATAAAGGGTCCTTCCCAATTGGGTTCAAATTTTCCTTTGGTCTTATGAATCATGAACATTGGTCTTTTAATAGGTAAGACCAAGTCTCCTTTTTTAAAAGTTCTCCGCCTAACCTTCTTGTTAAAAGCTTTCAAGATACGTGCCTGGTATAGCTCAATTTGCTCTTGTACTTTTAGGCATCTCTCATCTAGCCTTTCTAATTCTTGAATCCATCATCTGTGTTATTCTTCACGAATGAAACCTAAACCCACAAGCTTATTCACTTCAGTTTCTATAGCTTCTGTTAATTCTAGGCGAAAGCGTCTTTTTTGCTGTTTTATAGGTTTAGCTTTTGGCTTGATATTGAGTCGATATACTGCGACTTTCGGATTCAAGCCAGGCATGTCTTCATAATTCCAAGCAAAGACATCAATTTATTTTCTTATTAGAGCCAATAGGTCTTCTTTCTCGGATGAAGTCAGATTCTCACTTATAAAGATAAGCTTTGGATTTTCTTCGGTCCCCATATTGGGTCATTTTGTCCTCGATGGGTGGTTCTCGTTGCTCAAACCGAATATCCCATTGGGCTTCCATCTATTAGACCCATGGATCTTCTAGTGAGAGAGGCTGATCATCATCTTCTGCATTAAAACTTGCCGAAGTCATGTTTGATGTAAGATCTTAGAATATTGCTCCTATACTTACGTCTGAATCCCAATATGTTGTGTCCCTGTCACCTTCTGAATTAATTGGCTATTTTAGCTCTACTTCTGAGGGCGTAACATAACCTAACCCCCTGCGAGTTTTATGGTAATGCGAGTTTTATGGTAATAAATAGGATTCTTTCCTATTTGCACAAATGAACATAAAGAATTTCTCCTTCCATTGCCAAAATTTAAGCCCTGTTTGGAAGTTATGACTACCCATCTTCCTCATCATTTAATGAAAATTTGGTTCATAAAGTTAGAACTGCGTTGATGCTTGGTTATCGCTGTCGTTACTTAGGTTTGGATCAGACCGTGACTCAACTCTCCCAAATATTATGGGATATTGGTCTGACCTTGGCGGAGGCACTTCAAAGAAAACACCTTTTGGGTCAGCTATTTTTGATCATGTAGCGAATGATGACTGTATCGGTAAGTGAAAGGTCGCTAGCGTCTCTAACTCAGATAAGTTACCTACCTCTGTACTAATTTAGGAGGGCATATAGTCCAAAGCAACAATAGGCAAATAAGCAAATTCTACATTGTTATTAATGACCCATTCACCTACTTCATTGGTGGCATTAAGTACAGCCACTTTATCTATGTCAATTACAAATGGATTTATTTCAAGCTCAAAATCATCGTCTTCGTCAGGCTCGGGCTTTTTAATCTACTTCATTGCCATTGTCATAACTTCCTTCAGCGGGCTCCTCAGAGGTCTCATGGGCATCTTGATATAACATGGCATTCGTGAAATAATTTTTCAACCCGCTGAACGGTTGCTTTTCTACTATCAATGTATGAACCTCTCCATTTTCATCAAAATATTTCATGCATTGATGAAGTGTTGATGGTACCACCACATTGGCATGGATCCATAGGCGTCCAAGAAGGACGTTGTATGACGTGTCGGCATCGATGATGTAACACGTGACTTCTATCTTTAAATCTCCAATTTGGCATCAAAGTCATATTTTGCCTAAGGGATGACTTCTGTTAGTATTGAATCCCTAAATGGTTGTGTTAGTGGGAGTCAGCCGACTAACGGGGATGCCCAAAAATTACATTAACTTTCGAGGGATGATGCTCAATGCAAAACTGGGATCAACTTGGATCCAATTCACCTTGGTTGAACTGGTATATCCCGAATAGTATAGAGGTTTATTACGCTTCAAATTCTTCACCTGCATATCTTCAAGTGAAAATGTTATATATGGGATTTTCCTCATTGTTTGGTGACTACACGGGTAAGAATCTTCTTCACCGGCAAATGGTTATTCAATATGTACAAGAAAAGTTTTCCCACAGGGCGTCTCTCGTTGCCTTTGATAATTGTAGAAGTTCGTAAAAAGTGATCCAAGTAGGGATGTTGGCTAACTGACCTAAAATGTCAAATCGATGTTGTACCCCTATTGCCTCACCATCCTTTCTATCCTTCTGGAAGCAGAGTTCTTTCTACTTAGCGGGCGGTGCTTCCAGCACTTCTACAGATTTACTTGGGCCCAACTTTTGAATAGTCTTTGAGGTAATTCTTTTCGAATTGGGTGCCAATTGTCGTGCCTCATTCGGGTGAGTGGCCATCATTGTTGTCTCGACTTATGAGACTATAAGCGAGGTAGTGCCAGATTGGTCTTTTTGACCGAGCATGGATATTGTATTGGAGGTTCGAGTTCTTCCCTTGGCTTCTTCGAACTAGTTGAAGTAGTCTATTGTCAGTCTTTTAGCAAGTCCGAATGTACCTACAATCTCTTCTTTATCAGTAGAAATCGGTGAGAGTTTCTTTTGTTCCAAATTATACGGATCGTAGTTCTTCACCACTATCTTCCCTGTAGGTATTGGAGCTACGTCGGCCAGAATTTCTAAAAATCCTATAATAATTGTAGCCGCATTTGCGGACATTTTTTCATTTCAGGTCTCAACTTGATCACCTTTGTATCAATAAGTGCCTGAATTTTGTCTTTCAGGACATATCAATTCTTGATTGGGTGCCCAATATTTTTATGGTAGTGGCAATACTTGGAATCATTTTTTCCCAGCTTCCTCTGGCTTTCAAATTTCGAGCAACTTCAGCATCCCTTTTTTATTTAGTAAGTGAAAGAACGTGACTTCTTGTTTATCTTTGAAAGTGTATGTCTATTGCGATCTAAATGAATCTCGATTATTCTGTGGCTTTTGATTTACAGCGGGCCTTGTAGTCATTGCTTCCTTCTCATTAGGGCGAGATGATTATGGTTGTGGCCAGTTCGTGGACATCCTCCTCTGAGCACAAATTCATCGATATGTTAGATTATGTCTTCTGCTTGTTCTCCTTATTTGACTAGATAATTCCAGGTTTTGGATTCCACTGCTACTATTTTAATAAGTATGCTAGTTTAGGATTGTGCTTACAAGTTTCTACTAGCATTTCTTGTAACATGCTATGCGGACATTGTAATGCATCTCTCGGAAACAATCTACAAAACTCTTTATGGTCACATCTGTTTGCTTGTTTGCAAGGAGAGTATGGACCGAGATCTCCATGTCATCCTCAAAAAAGCGATGCAGGAATTCTTTCTCCACATCATACCATGATTTGATAGTCCCTAGGAGCAATTACTTAAACTGTGTAAATACAGGCCCTCTCAAGGTACAAACAAATATTTTGATCATTATGGAATCATTCTCCATAAGGTTGTTGGCAAATTTTTTTTTTGGAAATTAAAAGGAAATACATTTATAAAATCAAAATGCGGATCTCTGAGGGTCGTGCTAGTACTTAATAATGTCAAGAGATATAATCTCTCTCGAAATACATGAAAATGCAAACCTATGAAGGTAGCATTTTAATCTCATGATATTAAGAGATAAGAGATCTTTCCAAATATAGAAAAATAAAACTCTCAGGAGCATTGAAAATAGCCAAGAGACTAAGAACACAGATCATTATTAGAGAGAATCACATTTTTTAAGCTAATAAGGCTAAAGAAGAGTATGTTTTGAGACTGTGTGTGGACCCCCACAAGATTGTGTTTTAATTTCGAAACTTTAGAAAATTAAAGTTGTTTCTATTTGACTTTGAACGTGAGCTTCATAAAGCTATGTTTATTACAAAAATGCGAGACTAACCCGCATTTCAATAGCATGAAACGCAAGGTCATGTTTTGAGCTCATAAGTAGAGCTAGAAATAATTAAAACGCGAACCCTAGAGGTTGTGATTTCATTCCAAAGCCTCAAGAGGTGAAAGTTATCTTTATTGACACCCAAATGCGGGTTTCGGTATGCCACATGATGAATATCATATTTTATATTTTTCCTCCCACATTTTATCGATTTTTGTATATAAATAATGCTACTCAGGTATTTTAGTGTCTTTTTCAGGTAATCTGATTCTTACAAGGATGGCATAAAATCAGAGCCGGATTAAAAAACTAAGCTCGAAAAAGAGTTCAAAGAGAGCAAAATTATAAGATTAAGATACTTCAGAGAGTCAAAGTGAAATACAGTCAAGAGAATCAAAAGCACAAGATACAAGACTTATGCAGAAGAAAAACAAGAAGGCAACTCCATATTAGGACCGCTATTTGGCGGCATTTTGCCAATATTTGGTGGCACAAAAGTGGGTCCACATGCAGAATTTTCTTCGAGGGCTTCAATGTAATTTTGTAGTTATTCATTTCTGTTAGAATTAGGGTTTTATTTCCGAAGCCTATTTATTAGTCGTATCCTTATATTCTAGGGTTTTTATATAGTAGTTAATATAGAATTAGGATATAGTTTGTACTCATTTTTAATTTAATAAAATTAGGATTTTGCTGAAGGGGTGATGACCACAATACCGACTCTAGAGGTAACCTTTACTGCATATCAATTATTCTTAGATAATCTTATTCTAATTGCTTTCTAGATATATTTATCTTACTTTCTAGTATAATCTTTAATTGCTTTCTAGATAAAAATATGATCTTGCTAAGTAGAAGTATGAGTAGGTAATTTAGCTTAGCTCTAGGATGTAGATGAAATTAGAATCCACCGTGTAATTGCTTTCTAGTATTTTCTTCTGAAATAAAATAAATAAAAACATGATTTTTCTATGAAAAGATTAAAATACAAGAACTTCAAAATTAATACTTTGATAGGTTATACTTGAATTAAGTTTCTTGATAGCTTATTCTTAGTTAGAGTTTGGAGTTGTTGGTTTTCATCTTATTCAAAGGATTATCTAATGATTTAGTTTATTTTTATGAAAAGTAGTATCTTTGATGTGTTATACTTGAACACCACTTGATAGCTCATGCTTAGGGCACTTTAAATAAAGATTAAACTAAAAGATCAAATTTTTATGATAGAAGAAGATATTAGAAGTAAATATATGGTTGGAAACTAGTGGATTTTAGATTCTAGACTAATGAGAATAACTCCCAAATACAATCTAGAATCCTTTGTTAGTCCGTTAGACTATAGAATTAGTAAGAATTGCAAAACACCTGAGATCTCTATGGGACGATCTATATAGCGCTACAACCAATACTGTATGCAGTTAAATTATCACATCAAGTTTTTAGCACCGTTGTCAGGGATCGACTGTGTTTTTCTTGCTTTTTCTAAAGTTTTACGGGTTAACAGTGTGTGTTGAGTATGCAGGGAAAAGAAACAGATACAGGAAAACAAAAGGAATGAGAGAATATTTTGGAGTGCACTTCAAAAAGTATGAATCCAGAATCCCTACTTTTTGCCGCCAAATAGCGGTAATTGCCGCCATTTGGCGGCACTTCAAGTACTAACCTCCACCTAGTTTTCTGTAGTTCTGTATTTTATGTCTCTGGTTCTGAAAAGAAATACAAAAAAAAAAATTAATTAGAACTTATAGGACATCACATTTTTCTTTGATTATATTTCTTCCATCGTTTCATCTCCACCACACCCCACTTCTTACATTAGTCTAGAAAATTCACACATTCATTCATAGTCGCTGGTTCATGCCACATTGAACCCGTGATCAATTTGGTCGACTAATAAGATCAGATTTGTTCATGGGTGACAAGATGGACTACCCGATCCCGATTCTTCAGGATCGATATTACCCGTTGCATACATCATTACCATCATGCATCAAACTTCCACACGCAGCAGATAATTACTATGAGTTGAAGCCACAGTACATCAGTATGCTTCCTAAATTTACTGGTTCTGATTCAGATAATGCATATCTCTTTATCAGTAAATTTTAGAAAGTATACATGATGATAAAACTGCAACACTTATTGGAGGATGCAACTAAACTCCGCTTCATCCCCTTTGCACTCAAGGAAAATGCCAAGAATTGGTTGTACAATATGCCTACTGATTCAATCACTACTTGGGATTGATTCATTGCAGCGTTTCTAAAGAAGTATTATCCCACGCATAAGATGGAAAGAATTCGAAATCAAATCAATCATTCCGTCAAGTGCTAGGAGAACCCTTATGAAAATACTTAGAATGACTCAAGGATCTGTTAGCTCAGTGCCCCCACCATGTGATAGAAAAGTGGTGGCTGTGTCAAATTGTGTATAAAGGACTCGATTACACATCCAAAACTTTTCTTGAGTCTATATGTCAGGGGAAGTTCATGAGAAAAAAGGAGGATAAAGCATGGGACTTTCTTGAGTACCTATCATGGAAGACTGTTGTGGGAGACTCCCGCTGAGAAACCCAGTGCATCAACTTCTGCACATAAGGGTGGGATCCATAACGTCAACATCTTTATAGCTACCGAAGCTAAGATTGCAGCCCTTATGAGGAGAATTGAGGCATTGGAGAGTCCTAGTGCTCCACAAGTGGGTCAAGTGAATCAAATCTAAAGTCCCACATGTTTTAATTGCGGAACTCCAAATCACGTTATGGAGGAGCGTACACTATTAGTGAATCCCATGGGTCCAACACTTGAGCAGGCTAACGCCTTATATCAACAACTCATGAACAATCCATACACTTCTACATACAATCCAAGCTGGAGGAACTATCCAAATCTCTCATGGGGTCAGGGGCAATATCAGGTGGCCCTAAACCCTAACATGCAGCCTCCTTCCTGCCAATGGTTAGTTCCCAAGACCAAATGTGGGTGTTTATTAACACCCAAACGCTTCAAATTATGGGAACAACCAGAATAGACCACCTGCACAAAACCACTCACATCCACAACAGAGGTCTAATAATGATCAAGAAAAGTGACTGTAATCACTTGAGAAAAACATTGAAAATCTTCTCAAGTCTCAATCCAAGTTTGACACGCAAATGTCCAACCTTGACACGCACATGCAAAATCTTATAAAAATGTCAACTGATTTTATTCAACGAACAGATCAGCACATACTCGTGAACTCTCAATCTATTAAGAATGTAGAGTAGCAGGTTGGACAATTAGCGAGTCAAATGAGTGAATGTGGCAAGGGTAATTTTTCAAGTCAACCTTAATAAACCCTAATGCCAGTTTCTCAAACTCCAATCAGTCGCATGTCCACCAATGTAATGCCATTCACATGCTCAGATCTTGCAATCAAGTGGGCCATGATGTAGCCATGCCCCTTGATCTCACTCATACTATCTCGCAGGTTACACTATCTCTTTCACCCCCTTTATCTACGACCATCTCCATCACCTCCATCACCGTCACATACTCATTCAGAAGAACCTACTCCTGAGCCGAAAGCACCATATCCCAATCGGCTTAGGAAGCCTTCCCCGCAAGTAGAGAAAATTTATGAAACATTTCAGCAGATGAAGGTTAATATTCCACTCCTTGATATTATACAACGGGTTCCTCCTTATGCCAAGTTCCTCAAGGATTTGTGCTAAAAAACGAGCAAGAAACGTTAAAGTTTTACTTACTGCAAATATATTGCAAATCCTCTCCAACTCCTTACCTGTCAAGTATAAAGATCCAGGTTCCCCACAATCTCATACACCATTGGAAACACTACATTTGATAGGGCGTTGTTTAATCTAGGGGCAAGTATCAACTTGCTTCCTTATAGTGTTTATAAGCAACTGGGGTTAGAAAAACTTCAACCCACTAAGGTCACATTACAGTTAGTTGATCATTCGATCAAGAGATCACTTGGTATGTTTGAAATTATGCTCATTAAGGTAGGCGAGTTCATATTTTGTGTAAACTTCATTATCTTAGAAACTGAGCCGATTTCTAATCCATGGAATCAAATTTCTGTTATCTTGGGTAGACCATTTCTTACAACATCAACTGCATTAACTGGTTGTAGGAGTGGCCTCATGAAATTATCGTTTGGGAATATGACTGTGGTATTGAACATATTCAATATGGATGAGCACATATGGAGCTCCCTCATTGAGGTAAATATGATTCATAGTTTGCACTCTCATTCTACCTCGTGCACTGATGATGAGCTCTCATTTGAGCAATTGTTCAAAGATGAGCTCATATTTTTAAATGAATTGGCACATACTGATTCGATGTATGATGATACTTGTATAAGTGTGCCATTAATTTATGAGCAAACTTTTGAGGATTTGTTTGCAGATGAGCTCGAATTACTTCATGAGTTAGAAGGGCCACCACTACATTCGCTTGATCCTATAGCACTCTTCTCGCCTCACGATATTTCTACATGTATGCTTATTACTAACGATGATTGGCAGATTTATAATGAAGAATTTTTCAACCCAATTATTAATTCTTACATATGGATAAAGAAAAAGCGAGGCGACATAAAAAGGAGACAGGTAATTTCGTGACTTGTAAGAATTTGATGAGATATAATTGCACCTATTTCACATTTAAAACGCACACACTATTAAAGTGAGAAGCGATCGAGATGTCGTAACCGCTTTCCATGCATTAATAAGGTGACGATATTGAGATCGTAACTCTTTACGACTCTCATTATTTTGTATAGTATTTGTACAATAGTTTTCGTATTTATTTTATCACTCTTTGTTTGAGTATGAAGGCATACACAAGTTTAGGCATGGGCTAGTGGGTTAGTTAGGTTATTTTCTTCGTGTTTTTCTAGGATTTTTGTTTTTTTTTAAGAATATTTATTTTATTTTTAGATTTTTGGGTTTCTTTAGGTAGTTTTTAGAGTAACTATCTAATCTAAAAGATATTTTCTTTGTGCTTTTCAAGGATTTTTGGTTTTTTTTTAAATTTTTATTTTTTTTTTTAGTTTTTTGGGTTTCTTTGGGTAGTTTTTAGGGTAACTAACTAATTTAAAAGATATAATAAAAACTGAAAAAAAAAGAAAAAATAGAAAATTTATTTATTTTCATTAAAAGATCAACCTAATTACAGATAAAGGAACGAAGTTAGATTTGAAATTGGATACGAGAGTAGATTGGATGAAACACTTTGAATTTTATGTAAAAGATCAAAATTCGAAAAATAAATACAGCTAATAGTAGTTTTGAGTCAAGTCAAGTATACATCTATTTTTCACTTCACAATAGTCTATTAGATTGAGGATAAAGATAATAATAATTAAGTCTTCTCTCTCTAAACAAGAAAAAAAGCAAAAAAACAAAAAAAAGAAAAAAAGTGAGAATAAAAAAATGGGGTGCGCCTGGTATTAAGGCAATAGGCTCGAGAGTGATAAAATAATGGGGTGCGCCTAGTATTAAGGCAATAGTCTCGATGGTGAAAAAAGAGTATGATCCAAGTAATTGGGTACTTTGCACCTAAGTAAACGTTAATATTCGCATTAAAGGTAAAATATTTTAAAAAAAAGAATAAAAAGAGAGAAAAAATTGTTATGAGAGAGGAGATAAATCATGAATTAGAGTTGGAGTCTAAGGCCGAAGTAGACTATCACACGTGCACATAGATATATAGGAGCCAATGGATTATCTGTTAGTAGTTATTGAAAGATAGGATTTAAATTTTTAATTAAATGATAAGTGTATCTAATATGACACTTAATTTGAAAACTGATATCTAAATGTGTTATTGAGTTTGTATATTAGTGAGATTAATTGATGAAAATATTATTAAAAAAAGATTTTTCTTTCTTTTGTATAAATTTTTTTCTTGATTTTTTATTATCCTTATTTTTCTTTTCTTTATTCCTTAATATTTTTTCTTCATGAATTTTGTAGGTATATTCACTGCAAACCCTCACGAGACATAACTCGTTCACTAGGGTAACTTAGGGGTTTAAAGACTTGTTGCACGTGTTAAGTGCAATCGCGATTCCTGCGAAAGTGAGTTAGGATTTTTCTTTTTCTTTTTAGGTTTAGGTTTTGCTCGAGAACTAGAAAAAGATATGTGTGGGGGTGTGATGAATATCATATTTTATATTTTTCCTCCCACATTTTATCTATTTTTGTATACAAATAAATGCTACTCGGGTATTTTTTGTGTCTTTTCAGTTAATCCGATTCGTATAAGGAGATGACATAAAATCAGAGCTGGATTAGAAAACTAAGCTCGAAAAAGAGTTCAAAGTGAGTAGAACTACAAGATTAAAATACTTCAGAGAGTCAAAGTAAAATATAGTCAGGAGAATAAAAAAAAGATACAAGACTCGTGCAAGAGAAAAACCAAAAGGCAACTCCATCTTGGGTCTGCTATTTGGTGGCAAAAAAGTGGATCCACATGCTGAATTTTTTTCAAGGGTTTCGATATAATTTTGTAGTTTTTTAGTTCTGTAAGAATTTGGGTTTTATTTCCGAAGCCTATTTATTAGCCATATCCTTATATTCTAGGGTTTTTATGCAGTAGTTAATATAAAGTTATGATATACTTTGTACTCGTTTTTAATTAAATAAAATTAGGATTTTACTGAAGGGGTGACGGCCATAATACCGACTCTAGAGGTAACATTTGTTGCATATCAATTGTTTTTAGGTAATCTTCTTCTAATTCCTTTCTAGATAGATTTATCTTGTTTTCTAGTATAATCTTTAATTGCTTTCTAGATAAAAATATGATCTTGCTAATTAGAACTATGAGTAGCTAATTTAGCTTAGCTCTAGGATGTAGATGAAACTAGAATCCACCATGTGATTGTTTTTTAGTATTTTCTTCTTAAATAAAATAAATAAAGACATGATTTTTCTATTAAAAGATTAAAATACAAGAACTTGAAGATTAATACTTTGATAAGCTATACTTGAATTAAGTTTCATGTTAGCCTATACTTAGTTAGGATTTGGAGTTGTTGGTTTTCATATTATTCAAAGAATTATCTAATGATTTAGTTTATTTTTATGAAAAATAGTGTCTTTGATGAGTTATACTTGCACACCACTTGATAGCTCATACTTAGGGTACTTTAAATAAAAATTAAACTAAAAAATCAAATTTTTATGATAGAAGAAGATTATAGAAGTAAATATGTGGTTGGAAACTAGTGGATTCTAGATCTCAGGCTAATTAGAATAACTTCAACAGGTCAAATGAGTGAACGTGGCAAGGGTAATTTTCAAAGTCAACCCTTAATAAACCTTAATGCCAGTTCCTCAAACTCCAATCAGACGCTTGTCCACGAATGTAATGCCATTCACACACTCAGATTTGGCAAGCAAGTGGACAATGATGCAGCCATGCCCCTGATCTCACTCCTACTATCTCGCAGGCTACACCATCTCTTCCACCCCTTTCTCTACGACCGTCTCCAACACCTCCATCATCGTCACATACTCATTCAGAAGAACCTTTTCTGAGCCAAAAGCACCATATCCCAATCGGTTTGGGAAGCCTTCACCGCAAGTAGAGAAAATTTTTGAAATATTTTAACAGGTGAAGGTTAATATTTCACTCCTTGATATTATACAACTAGTTTCTACTTATGCAAGTTCCTCAAGAATTTGTGTACTAAACAACGAGCAAGAAACATTCTGGAGAAAGTTTTTCTTACTGCAAATATATCGCAAATCCTCTCTAATTCCTTGCCTGTCAAGGATAAAGATCCAGGCTCCCCACAATCTCATGCACCATTGGGAACACTACATTTGATAGGGTGTTGCTTGATTTAGGAGCAAGTGTCAACTTGCTCCCTTGCACTGTTTATCAGCAACTGGGATTAGGAAAACTTCAACCTACTAAGGTCACATTACAGTTAGCTGATCGTTCGATCAAGAAACCACTTGGTATGGTTGAAAATGTGCTCATTAAGGTGGGCGAGTTCATAATTTCTGTAGACTTCATTGTATTAGAAACTGAGCCGATTTTCAATCCACGAAATCAAATTCCTGTTATCTTGGGTAGACCATTCTTTGCAATATCAAATGCATTAATTGATTGCAGGAGTGGCCTCATGAAGTTATCGTTTGGGAATATGACTGTGGCATTGAACATATTCAATATGGATGAGCACACATCGAGCTCCCTCATTGAGGTAAATATGATTCACAGTTTGCACTCTCATTCTATCTCTTGCATTGCTAATGAACTATCATTTGAGCATAAGAAACAGACAGATAATTTCGTGACTTGTAGGAGGTTGATGAGATATAATAATGCACCCACTTCTCATTTAAAATGCATACACTATGAAAGTGGGAAGCGATCGAGAGGTCGTAACCACTTTCATGCATTAATAAGGTGACGATATTGAGATCGTAACTCTTTTTGACTCTCATTATTTTGTATGGTATTTGTACAATAGTTTTCATATTTTTTTACCACCTTTTGTTTGTTTATGAGGGTATACACGGGTTTAGGCATGGGGGAGTAGGTTAGTTAGGATATTATCTTCATGTTTTTCTTGGATTTTTTGTTTTTTTTAGAATTCTTTTTTATTTTTAGATTTTTTGATTTCTTTGGGCAGTTTTTAGGGTAACTAACTAATTTAAAAGATATTTTCTACGTGTTTTCTAGGATTTTTGGTTTTTTTAGAATTTTTATTTTATTTTTAGATTTTTGGGTTTCTTTGGATAGTTTTTAGGGTAACTAATTTAAAAGATATAATAAAAACTGAAAAAAAACTAAAAAAACAGAAAATTTATTTATTTTATCAATAGATCAACCTAATTACAGATAAAGGAATAAAGTTAGATTTGAAATTGGATATGAGAGTTGATTGAACGATACACTTTGAATTTTACAAAAAAGATTAAAATTCAAAAAATAAATACCGCTAACAGTAGTTTTGAGTCAAATATACATCTATTTTTAACTCACAATAGTTTATTAGGTTAAGGACAAGATGATAACAATTGAGTAAGTTTTCTCTCTCTAAACAAGAAAAAAACAAAAAAAAGGAAAAAAAGAATGAAAAAAAGTGAGAATAAAAAAATGGGGAGCGCCTGGTATTAAGACAATAGCCTCAAGAGTGATAAAATAATGGGGTGCGCCTGGTATTAAGGCAATAGTCTCGAGAGTGAAAAAGGAGTATGATCCGAGTAATTGGGTATTTTGTCCCTAAGCAAGTGTGAATATTCACGTGAAATGTGAAATATTTAAAAAAGAAAAAAAGAGAAAAAAATTGTTATGAGAGAGGAGATGAATCATGAGTTAGAGTTGGAGTTTAAGGCCGAAGTAGACTATCACACGTGCACGTAGATGTATAGGAGCCAATAGATTATTTGTCAGTAGGTATTAAAAGATAAGATTTAAATTTTTAATTAGATGATAAGTGTATCTGATATGACACTCGATTTGAAAATTGATAATCTAATTGCATTCTTGAGCTTGTATATTAGTGAGATTAATTGATGAAAATATTCTTAAAAATAAGATTTTTCTTTCTTTCGTAAATTTTTTTTTCTTGATTTTCGGTTATCCTCATTTTTTTCTTTATTTCTTAATCTATTTTCTTCATGAATTTTGTGGGTATATTCACTGCAAACCCTCATTAGACACAACTCGTCCACTAGGGTAACTTACTGGTTTAAAGGCTTGTTGCACGTGCTAAGTGCCATCACGATTCCTGCAAAAGTGAGTTAGGATTTTGCTAATTAGAACTATGAGTAGCTAATTTAGCTTAGCTCTAGGTTGTAGATGAAACTAGAATCCACCATGTAATTGCTTTCTAGTATTTTCATTTAAAAAATAAATAAAGACATGATTTTTTATGAAAAGATTAAAATACAAGAACTTGAAGATTAATACTTTGATAGCTTATACTTGAAATAAGTTTCTTAATAGCCTATACTTAGTTAGGATTTGGAATTGTTGGTTTTCATTTTATTCAAAGAATTATTTAATGATTTAGTTTATTTTTATGAAAAGTAGTGTTTTTGATGAGTTATACTTGCACACCACTTGATAGCTCATGCTTAGGGCACTTTAAATAAAGATTAAACTAAAAGATCAAATTTTTATGATAGAAGAGGATTATAGAAGTAAATATATGGTTAGAAACTAGTGGATTCTTGATCTTAGACTAATTAGAATAACTCCCAAATATAACATAGAATCCTTTGTACGTCTGTTAGACTATAGAATTAGTAAGAATTGCAAAACACCTGAGATCTCTATGGGACGACCTGTATAGCGCTACAACCAATACTGTACGCTTGTAGTTAAATTATCACATCACCACGCAAGCTGTAAAGAGTTAAAATGTAGATATATAGGTTAAGATCTGCATTTTAGTTACAAATTCAGAAGATTTAAGATTTCAATTACAAATCTAATGGATTAAAAGCAGGAAATTAATCCTTAAATAAAGGAGGCTATTAATTGGATAGTTATACCAATTCAAAAGTCTCAAAAGCTCTATAAATAGCCAAGATCTGGACTGAAAAAAGGGTTGGATTATCTCTATTTTTGAGCACTTGTGCTAAGAATCCAGAGATCAAAGGAATATTTCTTGTTCAAAACTTCTCAACAACTGCCAACACAGAGCTCGTGTTCGGAGTGTCAACAGAAAGTAAGATCATTCTCCACAACTATAAGAGAACCTCAGATTAAACAAAGAGGAAACTAAATTCCTCATCTTCTGTAAATGGGCAATTGTTCTTATTGTAACTCCTCTTCAAGTTCCATAAAAATTCAAAATTTATGGCAAATAGAAGATTGGCGAATCTGCTGAAGAGCTTGATCATCTTCAATGATTTGGCTATAGCCCAATCCGATAAAGTCTCTGTTGACACTATGGTTGAGTCACTCATCATCGAGTTCGAGTAAGAGAAATATTAAAAGTTTCTCTCCTCTGGCTCCACGAGCCTAAGATGCTTGAGGAAATGCCACAAGATCTCTACAAACTTAGCCTCAAATGAGGATAAAAAAAATTACAGTCCAAGGTGATTTGCCTAAGGACTCTCTAGACTTGTTTGGTCTCAAAGGAGAGGCTTTCTATCCTAAAGCACAAGGTCTGGGTCTGTTTCATCAAAGACCCGCACTGATTTCAAAGAGATGGATCAGCATTCCGACAACAACAAAGGGAAACGACCATTCTTTGATATGCAAGGAGATGATTAAAAAAAAAAGGTCCCTCTCACTCGCACCATGAAAAAGAACCTGAGAAGAAGTAAGGCTTGTGCTTCCCGTAAAGTCATGAAAGAAAAACAAACCATCATTGAAACACGCGAGACTTCAATTCACGAGGGGAGGCCAAAAAGTGAAGTTATGGTCTCTAACAAGAAGCTGGACCAAGATGCAAATAGATTCATTCACATTTCTTATAAGAAACTCCACTCGCCAGTCAAGTATATCTTTGACTATAAATGCAGAGTTTACATATGCGTTTTACAAACCAAACGCAGACCTCAGGATTGCATTTTTTAGGCCAAATGCAGGTCCCATACCCCCATTTCAGAAGCAATACGTGAATCTCAAGGTCGTGTTCTTGAAGCTAAATGCGGGCCTCTGACCCACATTTTTGAAGCCATACGCGGGCCTCAAGTACACGTCTCTTATGAAATACGTGGCCTTTTGACCTGCATTTTGGAAAAAAATTTAGCCTCTAAGGCTCATGGACCTTCGGTCCTAATAATTCCAACGTCATCGCAGCTCAGTCCCCAGTCGCAATGGCTAAGGTCAAATTTGCTCCTAGAATTTTCAAGGGGATAGATTCTTCTATCCCAAAAATACTAGTTGGAGGGAATGTTGCCTCTGCCAACAATCCCATGAGTTTCAATACAGGAGACCTTAGAGAATTTTTCAACTAGAGAAGAGAAAAATCCTAAGTGTCTCAATCTCATTGTGAATAGTTGATCAACGCAGTGCTCTCTCATTACTGTTGCGCTGCAACTCCAACAAGGCCATCTATCTTTAATAGACATGCTCCTTCAGAGACAAGACAACGCAATATCAGACAAAATTTTTTTGAACCAGAATACCCTGAAGTATCATCTAACATGATAGCTTTGAGGATGAAAAAGAAGAAGATGAGAAGAGTTCCTCGGTAAGATTCATTTGATTTTGAGCACTCTTCTGGTCTGAAGAGTGTATTAAGCAATATTTGTGATATTTTTTGAAACACCTGATTACTAGAAGATGGCCAGAATCTCTTCCGATGAAGAAAAAGGAATAAACTTTAACATCGCAGAATCTCAAACTTCTGACTTGTTCCTGAAAGATTCAGCCTCTGCGCACATAGCGCAAGGAAATCATGAGGAGTTTATGAAGAGGATGGATGAGCAGAAAATGATCATCCATAAACAATAGGAATCCATAAGCGAGATCAGGGAAATGCTCCAATTTCTGATCAAGTGAAAACAAAGAACAAGGAAGAATCTTCTTCCAGAAGTTCCCGCAATCCAAGTAAGGATGAAGAAAAAGAAAAGAGAATGAGCCTCATACTCCTGCTGGGAGCACTGACAGGGAGGAACATGGAAGAAGACAAATATTCTGAACACTCGCGCCATCAATCCGAGAGTTCAGAATACGAAGGCAATCCACAAGCTGCCTTAATAGAAAGCTTTCAGAGCTTACTCAACACTCAGGTTCATAAGAGTGATTTGCATGAGCTGACTATTATGAGGCCATATCTGATAGAGTGGGAAAACATACCATTCCATGAAAATTACAAACCTCTAAAGCTCAAGTCTTTTGATGGTAAAGGATAGCCGAACCAAAACCTTTTCTATTTCAAATCACAGACAGGGCATCTGGTCGGAAATGACCTTATCATCACACGGATTTTTATTAGTACCCTCATGGGTCTAGCATTTGAATGGTTCCAAAGATAAGAATCGAGAACCATCAACTCGTGGAATGACATAAAAAATGCTTTCTTGACCAGATTCTATGAGAATGACATGGAGATCTCGATGCTAGCATTCCTTGCTGCAAAGCAAAAGAAGGGAGAGTCAGCCCGAGACTTCATCAAAAAATTATGTAATGATTCTTTGAGATGTCTACATAGGATACCACAAAAGATCTTAGTAGAAACCTGCAGACATAATCTCTCCACCAAAGTTCTCGCCATAATTGGGGCTTTGAAGTCCACTATTTGGAAAGAATTATCTATGCAAGTTGAAGAAGTTGAGGAAATTTCACAACAACTTGAGGTTGAAGAAGGAGGAAGATCAAGAAGAAATAATTTTGGAACACCTCAATCGTCTCGACCAAAAGGGAAAGAAACGATAGTGATAGATACTCCAGGTCCAGCTAAACCTCCCCCCACAAGGACTCCTCCATCAAGGGCTCCACAAAAATAATATTCCTTCAAAGATGAGCATACGATTACCATTTTTAATCTGCTCATGAAGAGGAATGTGCTGAAATTGCTGGAAGCCAAGAACCACGAAGAAGTAGGAAAGGTTGATGATCCCAATTACTGCATATATCACAGGACCATTAGCCATCCTATCAATAATTGTTACATTCTAAAGAACAAGATACAAGCCCTAGTGGATGCCAACATCATCAAGCTGTAACTAGAATAGAAGAAAGTGATAATAAACATGGTTTCTATCAAATATGGAAAAGCCCCAAATTAGATAGAGTCAACTATTTAAAATGGAGTGAAACCTACTCCCAAAGGTACTATGAGAATTGTGAATTATGATCCTCATTAACAATAAAAAAAGGATTATCTCCCTTCGAGATGTCAAAAGGGGAGATAATGTGGGTACATCCAGACCTTCTTAAGAATAAAAAGTAGACCTCAAATTCGTCCAAAAAAAAGTCTAAGAGAAAGGCATGCACCTCCAATACTGTCACCACAGTCCTAGAAGATAAAACAACAATTCATTCTCTTACAGATTCAGAAGAGAGACTGAAAGAATAATGGCGGTCAATGACGACCAACAACAACAATCTTCCAGAACTCGTTCAGGAATAAACTACTTGAAAGATTATGATCAAGTGATTGAACCTCAGTTTTCGGAGAAGTGCAAATAGAAAGAGCTTAAATTTGATAAAGCTCTTAGAAATAAAGAAAAAGAGGAAATAGAAAGCTCCAAAAAGCCTTTTCGATTTGATGTGTTGGCACAATTGGCTAACATCCCTGCAAGAATTACTTTGTATGAGCTCCTGAGGCTGTCCAAGAAAACTAGGAAAGCCTTAAGGAAACTGTGCAAGATTCTGAAATATTTCTGGTTCAGATCCCAAAAATAACAGAAGAAGAAGTTTGTGCAGTATATCATCAAGTTTCTAAGAAGAGACATTGCATAATCTTCTCTCCAGAGGATATACAAGTGAAAAATAGCAAGCATCACCAGGCTTTGTACTATAAAGGCTGTATAGGGTCAACAAAGATTGATCGAATTCAAGTCGATCCTGAATTCGCTTTGAGCATAATGCCAAGGAGAGTACTACAATATCCCGGGGTCCCCATGAATAGATTGGCATCAACGAACACAACCATTTTCAGATTTAACGCTGCTAGTTGTAAACCCTTGGGTAAGGAAAAGTTAAAATGTCAGATCGATGATCTGAAAATGGAAGTCACACGCTATGTAATAGATCCTGACACATCTTATAACCTACTACTCAGAAGGTCATGGATCCACCTTAATTTCATTGTCCCTCTACACTTCACAAGAAATATGTGGACATAGAAGGGAATGTGAAGACTTTAGTAGTAGAAAAGCAACCCTTCAAAAGGATTGAAAATTATTTTACAGATGTGCTGCTATATCAAGACACTTTTGAAGCAGCTGAACAACCTGCCCCAGAAGAGTTAGACAGCAGCAGTGAGGCCGATACTAAGTCAGGATCTGAAGATAATGAAAGTTGGGGTGTGGAACAAAAAGTAATAAGTCTTGAAGGACTTGATGTAAATGACACTGCCAACCTTGATGGCGAGTGGATAATTAATGAAAATGTAGAGTTTGTTTATTTATTTATTATTGATTTTGAACCATCAAGTACTAGTACTGATGCAGTTAGTGATTAACTAGATAAAATATACTCCTTAGTATCATTCCAATCACCCATTCGTTCATCCTTTATTATATAAAGTGATGACGATGGGAATGTGAATGAGGCGATCTTTGAACTTTCTCCCAAATATAAAGATCAATGACCTATCTTATTTGGAAAAGTAAACAATAATAACAAAGAAAAATATTTAGATTCTGATGAAGGACAGAAAAATCCCGAGTTCTCCCATTACAATAAAAATACCCATAAAATGATAAAAAAGATGGGATATAACCTAATCAAAGGCAGTGGGTTATATTTGGAAAAGAAAGAAGAGCCATACTTTAATCTTTTGTTTCAAAAGAAAAATACCAGATTATTATAAAACTGGCAAGGGGTTGGGATATGTTACCACTCTTGAAATCCTTTCAGAAAAGTAATTATGAAGAACTCCGATATAGTCATTCATCTAAATCGTTATGTAGATGTAAGTGTTGGAGCAATTTTTTAAGAAGTCTCCGTCAACATGGTCTCTACAGACCAAAAAGAAGAAGAAGAAGAATTGCCACTAACTAATAATGATTCCTGGGCAAAACCTCTAAACATGAAATGGGAGATTGAATTTGAACAACATGAACCTCCAACTGAAAAGTTATCCAAATAAATATGGGTGACGAAACTAATCCTAAACCCATATTTATAAGTGAAATTTTATCTTTTGAAAAAGAGAGGAATTAATTACTTTTATTCGATAAAATAGCGATGTTTTTGCCTAAAATTATGAAGATATGCTAGGATTAGATCCAAAAGTGGCAATGCATAAGTGGATAATCCGATCAGATGCAAAACCCATTAAATAACAACAATGAAGCGTTCTGAAATAATGGAGGCCATTGAAGTTGAAATTAAAAAGTTAATTGAATAAGACTAAAAAGAATGGAAATATCAAAGTCTGTATTGATTTTTGAGATCTAAACCAATCATGCCCGAAAGACGAATTTCCATTACCTATCACAAATGTCATGATCGACAATACTTGCGGCTATGAAAGGATGCCATTCATGTATGGTTTTTTGGGGTACAACAAAATTAAAATGTACATCAACAATGAGAAACATACATCTTTTCGAACACCACTGGGGTGTACTGTTATATAGTTATGCCCTTCGGTCTAAAGAATGTTGGCGATACTTATCAACATGCCATGAATACCATATTTCAAGAGCATCTTCGGAAGACGGTGGAATATTTTGTGGATGATTTAGCGATCAAAAGCAAAAGAAAAGACAATTATTTTCATGATTTGAGAGTGGTGTTCGATCTCATGCGAAAACACTAGTTTAAGATAAATCCAACTAAGTCTTTTTTGGGGGTTTCCAATAGAAAATCCTTGGATTTGTAGTCACTTTCCAGGGAATTCATCTTGATCGAGACAAGATTAAAGCAATCCAAGATATGCAACCACCGAAAAATCTCAAAGAATTGAGAGGACTATAGGAAAGGTTGGCATACATACGCAGGTTCATATCAAACTTGTCCAGGAGATGTCAACCATGCCAGGAGATGTCAACCATTCACATGATTAGTGATAAAAGAAGTATCATTTGTCTGGGATGATACTTGTCAACGGACTTTTGAAGAAATCAAGGAATATCTCACAAAGGCACCAGTTCTTGTAGCTCCGATTTCAGGAACACTTTTTTCTATTATATGTGAGAGCCATGGACTATTCTTTGGGAGGCTTATTAGCTCAAAATTATGAATTGAGACATGAACACACCATCTATTATTTGAGCAAAATGAAGATCAGAGTTGAACATTGATATAATCCTGTGGAAAAAGAATGCTTGGCACTAGTATTTGTAGTACAGAAAATGCGACACTATCTGGTACATAAAACCATTCACGTTATTGTTGACCAAAAAACATACATGAATCCTTATAAAAGTGGAAGTTACATCTCATTGAGCGGTTTGAAATGGGGGTTACATCTCATTTAATTGAAAATTAAAAATAGGGGTTGCACCTCCATTAGCTCCAAACTAATAAGGGTTTAAATCCTCAGAAACTTTTATAAAAAGCTAAGAAGGCTAAAGGAATGGAGGAACCTCTATGAGATGATCTACACACTTGTGTATGGAGGATCTCTAGTGCAAGAAGAATAAAAACTCTTATTTCTTAAAGAGTTTTACTCTTTCACACTTATCATCCAGAGATTTCTATCTCTTAAAAGGTTTTAACTCTTTCTTAATCTAGAAATTTTTATCTTTTAAAGAGTTCTACTTTTTCATTTCCAAAGCCATGCAAGGCTACTTCAATTCCAAGAGTTCAGTGTTAAAATCAATAATGGGAAACATGATCATCTCCCACCGCTACATTGGAGAACCTTAGCCTAAAATGGTTGTGGATCGTCAATTAAAAAGAGATCCATATTTCAAGCCTAAAACGACAAACACATAGATCATCAACTAAAGAGAGATCCGCAATCCAAGCCTAAAATGGCTAACACATGGATCATCAAAGAGAGATTCGCATTTCAAGCTAAACATGGCTAACATGCAGATCATCGATCAAAGAGATCCGCGTTCTGAGTCAAAAAAAGGCTAAAATGAGACCATCATAGGGTTGCATTTGCTTCTACAATATCAAGAGATCTCTCCAAAAACAAAGAAACACACACCTCAAAAGCCTTAAAAATGGCTAAGAAATAAAAATGTGGATCCTCATCCAGAAGATCCGCGGGGAACTTCTCAGGGTCACGTTTTGTGTTCAAAACCTTAAAAATATAAGCTTACTCCTTTTCATACTCAAACGTGGGTCTAAATAAGCAAAAAATAATTGCTAAAAAAGCAAAATGTGGATCCTCGTCTAGAGAGATCACTTCGGACCCTTAAGGTCGTGTTTTAACTAAAACGCAGATCTAAACCACGTTTTAGAAGTTTCAAATGTAGGGTCGCATTTTGATCCTAAAATCTTATAAGACTAAAGTTAACCGTGTTCCGATACAAATGCAGATCTAACTGAGAACTCAAACTCGGATCATCAATTATAGAGAGATCTGCATTCTGAACTATTTTATAAGCTCATGATTAGAACTAAATATAATTAAAATACGAACCACAGAGGTTCATGTTTTCACTCCAAACTCTCAAAGGATAAAAACTATTCTCATTTGTACCCAAACGTGGGTCTAATCAACCAAGATATGTTGCTGGGAGTTAAAATGCAAAATCATCATCAATTACATAGAGATCCGCATTCTAAGCCAATATTTGGAGCTAAGAAATAATCAAAACACAAATCCCAGAGGGTCACATTTTCATTCCAAAGCCTCAAAAAGCGAAAATTATCTTCATTGATACCCAAACGTAGGTTTGAGCATGCCACACAAGTTGCAAGGAGGTAAAACGTGGATCTAAAGGCTGAGATCTGCATTTCAGTTACAATTCCAGAAATTAAATATTTCAGTTACAAATCCTAGAGATTTAATACAAATCCAATGGATTAAAAGCAGCAAACAAATCCTCAATCAAGGTGGCTATTAGTTAGATAGTTACACTAATTCAAAAGCCTCCAAACACGTATAAATAGCCAAAAGCTGGGCTAATTATTAAGGGATTTGATTATCTCTACATTGAGTTTGTGCTAAAGAACCAGAGTTCTTTATCTTCAAGAGATTTTTAAAGGCTGCCAACTCAAGAGTTTGTATTTGGATCGTTAACGGAGAGCAGGAATGTACTCCACGGGTACAACAGAACCCTAGCATAAAAAAAGGAGGAATCACTTTCTTCATCTTTTGTAAGTATTAAACCGTTCTAATTTTTATTGAGATTTTAATAAGAATAATTCCATGGCAAACAGAAAATTAGCAACTCTACTGGGGAGCCCTATCATCTCCAATGATACAACCATAGCCCAATCCAACAAAGTCCTTGTTGGCACCGTGGTCGAGTCACTCATCATCGAGTTCGACCAAAAGAAGTATAAGGAATTCTTCTCCTCTGGCTCCATGAGCCCAAGATCTTTGCGAAAATGCCACAAGGTCTCAACCAGCTTAGTCTCTAATGAGGCTCTAAAGACTACAGTCCTAGGCGACCTGTCTAAGGACTCTCCAGACTAATCTGATCTCAAAGGAGAAATTTCTTTTCCTTCAGCACAAGGCTATGAGTCTGCCCCACTCAAAACCTGCATTGATCTCAAGGGAATGGATCAGGATCCCAATAACCACAATGGGAAACGACCATTCTCCGATCTCCAAAGAGATAATTTTGAAGAGAAGGTCCCTCTCACCCACACTATGAAGAAGAACTTAAGAAGAAGTAAGGCTCGTGCCTTCCGCAGATCTATTGAAAAAAACAACTATTGTGGAATAACCACGCGAAGCTCCAATTTGCGTATAGAAACCAATAATTGGAGTTGTGGTCCCTAACAAGAAACTGGACTAAAATGCGGATGGATTCATTCGTGTTTCTTATAAGAAACGCGTCTCACCCACTATATACACCTTTGACTATAAATGCATAGTTTACATCCGTATTTCACAAGTTAAACGCAGACCTCAAGGTTGTGTTTTTTTAAACCAAACGCAGATCTCAGACCCGCATTTCAGAAGTAACATGCAGATTTCAAACCCGTGTTTCAAAAGCCAAACACGGGCCACAGACTCGTATTTTTAAAGCCAGACACAAATCTCAAATCTGCATCTCAACAGAAAAATGCAGCCCTCAGGCCTGCGTTCATGAATAAAAAGCTTCTAAGGCTCATTGATTTCTAGTCTCAGTCATACCAGTTTCATTAGAAGCTCATTCTCCAGCCATAATGGCTGAAGTTAAATTTGCTCCAAACATTTTCAAGGGGTAGGTTCTCTTATCCGAAAAATACTAGTTGGAGGGGATGTCACCTCTGCTAGCAATCCCACGAGTTTCAAAATAGGAGACCTTAGAAAATTTCTCAACCAGAGAAGAGAAAAATCTCAAGTGTCTCACTGTCATTGCGAACAGTTAATCAATGCAGTGCTCTCTCATTGCCGTCGTGTTGCAACTCCAGTATGGCCGTCTGTCTTCAACAAACTCGCATCGTCTCTAGCCCAGCCTTCAAAGAGAAGATGATGCAATATCAAATAATAATTCTCTAAACCGGATCCAACATGATAGCTTTGGAGGAGAAGAAGAAGAAGATGAGGAGAGTTCCTTGATCAGATTCATCAAATTCTAAATACTCTTCTGATCTGAAAAGGGTGTTCAGTAATATTTGGGGTGTTTTACTAAATACCCAACTTCAGAAGGGGGTGACAGTATTATTGGATTACTGGAAAATGGCCGAAATCTCCTCCGATAAAGAAGTAATAAACTCTGCCATCGCAAAATCTCAAACTTCTGACTCGTTCTAGAAAATTTGCCTCTATGCACATGGCACAGGAAAATCTTGAATAGTTTATGAAGAGAATAGATGAGCATGAAAAGTTCATTTAAAAACAACAGAAGTCCATATGCGAGATCAGGGAAATGCTCAAATTCCTCATCAAAGAGAAAATAAGAACAAGGGAGAATTTCTTCAAAAAGTTCCTACATCCCTAGGAAGGATAGAGGGAAGAGAAAAGAGAATGAACCTCATACTCCTACTAGGAGCACTGGCGGCAAGGAACATGAAGAAGAAGACAATCGTTTTGAACACTGAGAATTCAGAATATGAAGGCAATCCACATGCTGCCTTGAAAGAGAGTTTCCAGAACCAGCTCAATACTCTGGTTCATAAGAGTGAATTAAAAGAGTTGGAGGTCGTGAGGCCATATCTGATGGAGTGAGAGAACTTACCATTCCCAGAAAATTATAAGCCCTTGAAACTTAAGTATTTTTAATGGTAAAGGGTCGTTAAACTAGCACCTTTACTATCTCAAATCACGAACATGGCATCTGGTCAGAAATGACCCCATCATCACATGGGCTTTGTTACCCTTACGAGTCTAGTGTTAGAATGATTTCGAAGATTAGAACTGGAAACTGTCAACTTGTGGAACGATATGGAAAAGGCCTTCTTGATTAGGTTCTACGAAAATGACATGGGGATTTCGATGCCAGCACTCCTTGTCACAAAGCAAAAAAAGGGGGAGTTGGCTCGAGAATTCATTAAAAGATTCAGAAATGATTCTTTGAGATGTTCGCATGGGATGCTATAAAAGACCTTAGTGGAAATTTGCAGACATAATCTCTTTACTAAAGTTCTTGTCAGGATGGTGGCTATGAAGTCCACTACTTGGAATGAACTATCAATGTAAGCTGAAGAAGCCAAAGAGATTGTACAACGGCTTGAGGCTGAAGAAGGAGGAAGAACAAGAAGAAATGATTCTGGAACACCTCAATTGTCTCGACTAAAAGGAAGGAAATGATGGTGATAGATGCTCCAGGTCTAGCTAAACCTCCGTCCACGAGGACTCTTCCTCCATCAAGGACTCCTCAAAAACAATATTCTTTCAAGGATGAGCACACGATCACTATTTTCAATCACTCATGAAGAGAAATATGTTAAAGTTTCTAGAAGCGAAGCACACTGAAGTAGGAAAGATTAATGATCCTAATTACTGCATGTATCATAGGATCAGTAACCATTCCACTAAGAACTGTTACGTCCTAAAGAATAAAATACAAGCCTTGGTGGATGCCAATGTCATTAAGCTGCAACCAGAGCAGAAGAAAGTCACGGTGAATATGGTGTCTATCAAATTTGGAAAGGTTTCAGATTGGATACAATCAACCATTTAAGATGGAGTTCAGCCAATCCCTAAAGGTCTATGAAGATTGTAAATTACGATGCTTATCAACAACAAGAGAAAAGATTATCTCCCTTCAAGACATCAAAAGAGGAGATAATATGGATACATCCATACCTTCTCAAGGATGAACAGTAGACTTCAAGTTCATCCAAAAAGAAGTCTAGAGAAAGGCATGCACTTTCAGCGCTGTCACTGCAGTTCTTGAAGATGACACAACGGTTTATTCTCTTACAAATTCGAAGGAGGAGCTTAATGAATCATTAACGATCAAGAAGACCAACAATAACAACCTTCTGGAACTCGTTCAGGAAGAAACTACCTGAAAGATTATGATCATGTGGTTGAACCCCACCTTCCGGAGAAGAGCAAGTAGAAAGAGCTTAAGTTTGATAAAGCTCTTAAGAAAAAGGAAAAAGAAGCAACGGAAAGCTCTAAAAATCCTTTTCAGTTTGATGTAGAAATCACCTTGTATGTACTTCTGAGATTATCCAAGCAAACCAGGGAAGCCTTAAGGGAGGCTCTGCAGGATTCTGAAGTGTTTCTGGCCCAGATCCCAAAAACAACAGAAGAAGAAAAAGTTTATACAGCATGTCATCAAATTTCTAAGAAGATACCTTGCATAATTTTTTTCCTAGAGGATATGCAAGTAAAGAATAATAAGCATCACTGGTCTTTATACTATAAAGGCTACATAGGGACAACAGAGATTGGCTGGGTTCAAGTCGACCCCGGATCCACTTTGAGCATAATGCTAAGAAGGGTACTACGTTATCTTGGGATCCCCATGAATAGATTGGCATCAACAAATACAACCATTTTCAGATTCAACGCTAATGGTTGTAAAATCTTGGGCAAGGTAAAGTTGAAATGTCATATCGGTGATTTTAAGACAAAAGTCATATGCTATGTAATAGATGCTAACACATCTTGCAACCTACTACTTGGAAGGCCATAGATCCATCTCAATCTTATTGTCCCTTCTACACTTCACTAGTGTATGAAGTATATGGACAACGAGAGGAATGTGAAAATTTTGGTAGCAGAAAAGCAACCCTTCAAAAGGATTGAAAATTATTTTACAGATACACTGCTATATCAAGACACCTTTGAAGCAGCTGAAAAACTTGCCCCATAAGAATCAGATACCGACAATGAGGCCGACACTGAATCAGGATCTGAAAATTTGAGATCCGATGATGAAAATTGGGATATAAAACCAATTATAATAAGGCTTGAAGGTCTTGATGTAAATAACACTGCTAATCTTGAGGGCAAGTGGGTAATAAAAGAACATGTAGAGTTTGCATATTCGTCTGGTATTGATTCTGAACCCTCAAGTACTAGCATTGATGCGGTTAGTGATTAACTAGATAAAATATACTCCTTATCATCATTCCAGGCACCCATTCATTTGTCATTTAATATACAAAGTTATGACGATGGAGATGCAAGTAAAACAATCTTTGAAGTTCCTCCAAAATATAAAGGTCAAAGACCTATATTATTTGAAAAAGCAAACAGTAACATTAAGACAAATATTTAGACTGTGATAAAGAGCAGGAAAATTCTGAGTTCTTCCATTATAATAAAAATATCCATAAAATGATGAAAAAATAGGATATAACCTGGCGGAAGGCAAGGAGTTAAACTTTGGAAAAAGAAGAAGAACAATGCTTCAACCTTTTGTTTCAAAAGGAAAAATATCAGATTATTATGATAAAACTAGTAGGGAGTTGGGATATGTTACCACTTCTAAAATTCTTTCAAAAACAAATTCTGAAGAACTCCGACAAAGTTATTCATCTGAATCATTATGTTGGGATTCAAATATAAGTGTTGGAGCAATTTTTCAAGAAGTCTCCATCAACATGATCTCCACAGACCAAAAACAAAAAGATGAAGAATTGCCACCAATCAAGGATGATTCATGAGCAAAACATCTTAACATCAAATGGAAAGTTTAGTTTGAATAATGTGAACCTCTAATTGAAGATAAAGTGATCCAAATAAATACGGATGACAAAACTAATTCTAAACCCATATTTATAAACAAAAATTAATCATCTGAAGAAAAAGAAGAACTAATTTCTCTTATTCGAGAATACATCGATGTTTTTGGCTGGAATTATGAAGACATGTCAGGATTAGACCCAAAAGTAACAATGCACAAGTTGAATGTAACGCCCCCGTTTTTCAGCTACTTCCCAAAACGGAGAACGTTACTTATTACTTGCACTAGACACCCAACAATCACAGGATTTTGGAATAATCGTAACTACTGCTACAATCAGATGAATAAACAACATGTCTGAAACTGAAATGATTTCATTTATACAAAGAGCTCAGTACATAAAATGACACACTACTTTAAATATGAATACAAAAGAGTCAAAAAGAAAAGTAGTGTCCAGACAAAAGGAAATATAAACAAAACATACAAAAGTTCTTCAGGGGTACTTCGCTTGCTTATTGTCACTCGATCTGTCCAACGAAGTACGGGTCTTCAACTGGGGCTGGATCCCCTTCCAAATCTAGGTTCAAAACCCAGAGGATTAAACCCAGTAAGTAACACATTTAAAAAGAGAAATTGTGTACTATCATAGTACAGGAATCAGTGTGCATGAGCATGTTTATGTCAGTATTGTTTGTGTGCATATAAATTAACATGAAGGCAACATATAAATTAATATGAAGGCAAGCATAAATAAATGCATAAATAAATGGACATGATAATAACTACTCTATCTATTTAATCATATAATCATTGGTCTCAGTCATCGTCCAATTTAATTTTAGAAATTGAATGGATAAGATAGCGCTATTCTCCATTGTCGTATAAGTACCCATGCATACCCGGGATCCGGCCACAATATTCATGGCGCTGAACCATGACATGCCGCTAGGCACTACAATCAAGTTCCGTAATGTATTACAGTAACGGACATACCACTCTGGGTAAATATCAATTGGAGATCCAGTAATCACCAGACCGCTGCAGTAAAAGAATCCCAGCCCTAACAATACAATCAATTCTTATACAGAAAGGCACTTATCTATCATATAGTTTCTCCCGTCCCTGTGTTCATAATGAATTATGCACATGAAAATTTTATACCCTTTCTTTAATTGTTTTTCAATTCATGATAACATACTTGCATTTCCATGACTGTACATGACATGTAGTATCATAACACATAATCTGTAATATTAAAACACATGACTTGTAATATCAAATCACATGACATGTAAAATACATGACTTGTAATATCAAAGCACATGATATGTAAAACACATGACTTGTAACATCAAAACACATGACAAGTAAAACACATGACTTGTAATATCAAAACACATGACATGTAGCATGATAGACATTAGTGCACAATTGTACCACAATGCATATCATCAAAATTATTACAATAATCTGGTTTCATTCTCAGTGTAAATTAATAGCCCAATTTGGGAATCAAGTGAATCATATAATAATACTGCATTATTTTTAAACCTAACGTATGCATTTATTACATTTCTAGACTCAATCAAATATATTAATATACATTTCTCTTTTAATTAAAATCTAATTTATTACTATTATTAATTATGTCCAATTAATCCAAGCCAAGTCCAATTCAAATCTCTCAATCATTTAATCTATCAAGCCCAAGCCTGCTAAATTCCCACTTTTTTATATCTTTATTTTAATTTTATTTTCCTTTTCTTAATTGTCCAGCCCAGGCCAAGGCCCAAGCCCACTCATTTTTATTTACTTTTTCTTTTTTTTATTTTTTTCTCTGGCCCAAACCAATTCCAAGCCCACTACTCTTTTCTTTATTTTCTCCTGGACTGGGCCAAGCCCAGTTACCCTTTTTTTTTTTCTCTTTTCTTTTTCTTTTCTTTTTCTTTTCTTATGGGCTGGGCTAGGCTCAGTTACCCTTTTTTTCTCTTTTCTTTTTCTTTTTTTTTTTCTTTCTGGGCTGGGCCAGGCCCAAGATCTCTTTCGATCTATTTTTTTTTTCTTTTCCATCTCTTCGCCCAAGCACAAAAGTATTATTATTATTTTTTTTTTTTTGCATGTAACTTTTATTTTTGCATGCCTAAGTTCAACGTGTGTGTATATATATATTTTTCTTTTTTTTAAACCAAAAATAAGCAAACGTAATAATATTTATATATATATATCAAAATTGACCTAATAATTTGCTTTAGTTCTCAATATCAATTAATAATCCAAAATATGAATCGAGCATTTTCAAAAAAATAATTTACGTATACAAATATAAATTAAATAACGAAACGAACTGAAATAAAATAAAATAACGAAATGAACGAAAATAGCAGTATTACTTGCCTTGGCTCGGTCTCGAATATTTGGTTCGAATCCTCAGTTAGGTTAGATTTTTTTCTTTTCTTCTTTTTCTCTTTTTTTTTTCCTTAATTGTTGATTTTGGCTGAGAGGAGAAGAGAGGGTGAGAGTGCTGCTGGGTTCTATTGGGTTTGGCCGAGAGATAGAAGAAGAAGTGAGTGAAGTGTTTTGTAGAGGGAAAATAATTCAAGGCTAATTTTGTAATTTGACCCAAAACTCACACCCATTCGCCACCTAATGTATCTGGCTTGCCACCATCAATTCCCCATTTGACAGCAAGCTAAATACCTTGCCATCCTCAATTTCCCATTTGACAGCTCAAACCGATACTCTTTTTAGGGTGTGCCCTTAGAAATTTGTTTTAGATAGGGGGTGTGTATAAAGAAATTTCTAATTTATTTAATATTTTATTATTTACGACTCGGGTAAATATTTTTTAAATACTACCAAATTTATGTAGGACGTAGTGCTCGACGAGGGGAACCCTACAAAATTATCCGTTTGTTGTTTCGATGTCCGGAATAAATGAACCAAAATTCTGAAATAATTAGAAGGATAATTTTAATATTATTAAATTAGCAATTTTGGGAGTATTTTTCGACCTCGTAAGAAAAATCCCCAAAAATCCTAAATATTATAAAATTAATAATCGCAAAGACCAAATATCATTTGGGTTTGTGGATTTAAAGTTACATTAACCGAAAGTTATTTCGGTGTCCAAAATTGACTTCGGTGGACTTATTTGGCACCACTGGTCTCAAGAGAGCAATACAGATAGCTCGAAATTTAGGGTATTACATTCTACCCACCTAATAAAAATTTCGTCCTCGAAATTTAAATTGTGTTTTTTATCATGAGAAAGGGTATATGTATTTTATCCTGATGTCCTTTTCAAACTCCCAAACTGAATCTCTTAGTGATTGTATATCACATAAAATAAGAACTAATAATGTTACTTTATCCTTCAAGACTTCTCCTATTGGTTTATAATCCTTACAAATTGCTTCTCATATTTTTATTTCATATCTTCTGGAACAATCAAAAAAACTTTAAGTCTTTTCTCAAGTCTATTTTTGATATATTCACTATTTTGTAATTCTAACTAAGCTCTTTCTCAATTATGATATATAGAATACATCATGAATGAGTTTTGTTTTTGATAGGAATGATAATAGATAGTCAGGATTCCCAATTTATTCTTGAAGTTTTATTTGGGTGAAGGAATACAAAAGTAAAACAAAGTTTAATCAGGAATAGTTGCTACCAATTCGGTGTGCCACGCCATCCTGATTAAGTAATGGAAAAGATACAAGTGACAAATATTTTTATAGAGTCCATTTCTAGGGTCCTATTACATATTGTAATGGATTTTATAAGAGAAAATAAATCAGAACTATTACAATACCGAAATAATAAGATTATAAATGGTAGGGATATAGGATAAAAGTGAATTCAATCACACACGATGATCTTATCAAGTGACTGTAATTGCTGGCACTAGAGAATATCTCTCTACAATTGCCTCGCCGACTAAATAAGACTTGTGATATATAAAAACTCAAGATATGAGTCATATTATGATAATATTCAGATAGAAGATACAAAATATCAAATGGGAATGATCAACAAAAAGTAATGGAATAGGACGATGATTTGGAAAGATATATTTAAGCTGCATAAGGTAGTCTACCAGGATGAGAAATCATAATTAGATTTTTCTTATCCATTAGACTCCATCAGCTTTGCATATAATGTAGCTACAACAACATGGCTGCATTATCTTACAACTAGATAGAAACTCAAAGTGTAAGCATAACCTGACATATTTCCTTGGCATTCTCACCATTCTTCCCCAGAGAAGCCTCACATGATTAAGATTGGCATATTAGTTATATCCAAATGTAACTATATTTTTCCAAAGAAATTTGTACTTAAAAATTCATTTAAACTTCATCTGAAATTCTTGATATAGATGAAAATTTACATCTTAAATGCACTGCCTACAGAATTACCTTGCTTATCGAATGAAATAAAAATAGAGCATGAATATGTCCTCTCCAGAAGTATCAAGAATTGCCAGTACTGGTACTGTTGTTAGACTCCGTTTTAATTTCTCAAATGATTTATTACAGTCATTTGTTCAGACATATTCTAACTAATTTTCTGATTTGTTTATTTAAAATGATAAGGTCTTGTAAAGTTCTATACAAATGTTCAATAATACTCAGCCATCCCAGAAAATTCCAAATCTTAGACACCGATTTTGATCGCATGCCAATTTTTCATGGCTCATAAGATCAGACGTATTATCTATCGGACTTACACTCATACTCGAAGAAGATTGGGTCGACATTATTCTGCAACGGACCAGATAATAATCAATAAAAAGAATTCGAGATAGATACCTCAAACGAATAGAAAACAATAGGATAGGCACGATACTAGATCTGATAGGTATCAAAGAATAAGAAACAATTATTACGAATAAGTCACAGACATGTTCTTATGTGGCAGTAGTCCTATAGTCTTCCACCTAAATCTAGGCTCTGATACCACCCTGTAACGCCCCCGTTTTTCAGTTGCTTCCCAAAATGGAGGACGTTACTTATTACTTGCATTAGACAACCCAACAGTCACAGGATCTTGGAAGAACCGTAGCTATTGTCATAATCAGATGAATAAATAACAAGTCTGAAACTGAAATGATTTCATTTATACAAAGAGTTCATTACATAAAATGACACACTACTTTAAATATGAACACAAAAGAGTCAAAGAGAAAAGCAGTGCCCAGACAAAAGGAAATATAAACAAAATATATAAAAGTTCTTCAGGGGTACTTCGCTTGCCTATTGTCACTCGATCTGTCCAACGAAGTACGGTTCTTCAACTGGAGCTGGATCCCCTTCTTCACATTCCAAAAACTGGGTTCAAAATCTAGGGGATTAAACCCACCAAATAACACATTTAAAAAGAGAAATTGTGTACTATCATAGTACAGGAATCAGTGTGCATGAGCATGTTTATGTCAGTGTTGTTTATGTGCATATAAATTAACATGAAGGTAACATATAAATTAATATGAAGGCAAGCATAAATAAATGCATAAATAAATGAACATGATAATAACTACTCTATCTATTTAATCATATAATCATTGGTCTCAGTCATCGTCCAATTTAATTTTAGAAACTGTATTAATGGATAAGATAGCGCTATTCTCCATTGTCGTATAAGTACTCGTGCATACCCTGGACCCGGACACAATATTCATGGCGCTGAACCATGACATGCCCTAGGCACTACAATCAAGTTCCGTACTGTAATACAGTAACGGACATACCACTCTGGATAAATATCAATTGGTGATCTAGTAATCACTCAGGCCGCTGTAGTAAAAGAATCCTGGCCCTAACAATACAATCAATTCTTATACGGTAAGGCTCTTATCTATCATATAGTTTCTCCCGTCCCCGTGTTCGTAATGAATTATGCACATGAAATTTTATACCCTTTCTTTAATTGTTTTTCAATTCATGATAACATGCTTGCATTTCCATGACTGTACATGACATTTAGTATCATAACACATGATCTGTAATATTAAAACACATTACTTGTAATATCAAATCACATGATATGTAAAATCATGACTTGTAATATCAAAATACATGACATGTAAAACACATGACTTGTAATATCAAAACACATGACATGTAAAACACATGACTTGTAATATCAAAGCACATGACATGTAGCATGATAGATGTTAGTGCACAATTGTACCACAATGCATATCATCAAAATTATTACAATAATCTAGTTTCATTCTCAGTGTCAATTAATAACCCAATTTGGGAATCAAGTGAACCATATAATAATACTGCATTATTTTTAAACCTAACGTATGCATTTATTACATTTCTAGGCTCAATCATATATATTAATATACATTTATCTTTTAATTAAAATCTAATTTATTACTATTATTAATTATGTCCAATTAATCCAAACCAAGTCCAATTCAAATCACTCAATCATTTAATCCATCAAGCTCAAGCCTACTAAATTCCCACTTTTTTTATATCTTTATTTTAATTTTATTTTTCTTTTCTTATCTGTCCAACCCAGGTCAAGGTCCAAGCCCACTCATTTTTATTTTCTTTTTCTTTTTTTTCTATTTTTTTCTCTGACCCAAACCAATTTCAAGCCCACTACTCTTTTCTTTCTTTTTTTTTCTTTATTTCCTCCTGGACTAGGTTAGGCCCAGTTACCCTTTTTTTTTTTCTCTTTTTCTTTCCTTTTTTTTTCTTTTTGGGCTGGGCCAGGCCCATGATCTCTTTCTATCTATTTTTTTTTCTTTTCCTATCTCTTCGGCCCAAGTACAAAAGTATTATTATTATTTTTTTTTTTTGCATGTAACTTTTATTTTTGCATGCCTAAGTTCTACGTGTGTATATATATATATATATATATTTTTTAAACCAAAAATAAGCAAACGTAATAATATTTATATATATATCAAAATTGACCTAATAATTTGCTTTAGTTCTCAATGTCAATTAATAATCCAAAATATGAATCGAGTATTTTCAAAAAAAATAATTTACGTATACAAATGTAAATTAAATAACGAAATGAATGGAAATAGAATAAAGTAATAAAATGAACGAAAATACCAGTATTACTTGCCTTGGCTCGATCTCGAATATTTGGTTCGAATTCTCAGTTCAGTTTGATTTTTTTCTTTTCTTCTTTTTCTCTTTTTTTTTTCCTTTACTGTTGATTTTGGCCGAGAGGAGAAGAGAGGGTGAGAGTGCTGCTGGGTTCTGTTGGGTTTGGCCGAGAGATAGAAGAAGAAGAGAGTAAGTGTTTTGTAGAGGGAAAATAATTCAAGGCTAATTTGGTAATTTAACCCAAAACTCACACCCATTCACCACCTAATGTATCTAGCTTGCCACCATCAATTCCCCATTTGACAGCAAGCTAATTACCTTGCCACCCTCAATTCCCCATTTGACAGGTCAAACCGACACTCTTTTTAGGGTGTTCCCTTAGAAATTTGTTTTAGATTGGGGTGTATACAAAGAAAATTTTAATTTATTTAATATTTTATTATTTATGACTCAGGTAAATGTTTTTCAAATACTACCAAATTTATGTAGGACGTAGTGCTCGACGAGGGGAACACTACAAAATTATCCGTTTGTTGTTTCGATGTCCGGAATAAATGAACCGAAATTTCGAAATAATTAGAAGGATAATTTTAATATTATTAAATTAGCAATTTTGGGAGTATTTTTTGGCCTCGTAAGAAAAATCCCCAAAAATCCTAAATTTTACAAAACTAATAATCGCAAAAACCGAATGTCATTTGGGTTTGTGGATTTAAATTTACGTTAACCGAAAGTTATTTCGGTGTCCAAAATTGACTTCGGTGGACTTATTCGGCACCACTGGTCTCAAGAGAGCAATACAGGTAACTCGAAATTTGGGGTATTACATTGAACATCTGGCCAAATGCAAAACTGATTAAACAACAGCAGCAAAGGTTCCATTCTGAAATAATGGAAGCCACTAAAGCTGAGATCAAGAAGTTAATTGATTTAGGTTTCATTCGTGAAAAACAACACCCTGATTGGGCTGCAAATATAATCTCTGTGACTAAGAAGAATGGAAAAATCAGGGTTTGCATCAACTTCAGAGACCTCAACAAAGCATGTCTGAAAGACAAATTTCCATTACCAATCATAGACATCATGATTGACAATACTTTTGGCTATGAAAAGATGTCATTAATGGATGGATTTTCAAGGCACAATCAAATTATGATGTATTTGATGAAGAGAAGCATATGTCTTTTCGAACACTACTAGGGTTATATTATTATACAGTTATGCCTTTCGGCCTAAAGAATACTGGCGCCACATATCAACGCACCATGAATACTATATTCTAAGAGCATCTCTGAAAGATGGTAGAATGCTACGTGAATGATTTGCTATCAAAACTAAAAGTAAAAACAATCATCTTCATGATTTGAGAGTGGTGTTTGATCTCATGCGAAAACACTAGTTTAAGATGAATCCAACTAAGTCATTTCTGTGAGTTTTTAGTGGAAAATTCCTTAGATTTGTAGTCACTTTCTAGAGAATTCATCTTGATCCAGACAAGATTAAAGCAATTCAAGATATGCAACCACCTAGAAATCTCAAGGAGTTGAGAGGACTACAGGAAAGGTTGGTATACATATGCAGGTTCATATCAAACTTGTTCGGAAGATGTCAACCATTTACACGATTGATGAAAAAAAGGAGTATCATTTGTCTGGGATGATACTTGTCAACATGCTTTTAAAGAAATCAAGGAATATCTCACGAAGCGACCAGTCCTTGTAACTCCAACTTCAGGAATACCCTTACTATTATATGTGGAGCCATAGGCCATTCTTTGGGAGTCTTATTAGACCAGAAGAATGAATTGGGACATGAACATGTCATCTATTATTTAAGTATAATGATGGTTAGACCTGAACATCGATATAACCTAATGGAAAAGAATACCTAGTATTGGTGTTTGCAGTACAGAAAATGCAACACTATCTAGTCGGACAGACTATCCACATTATATCAAGATTTAATCCATTAAGAATATTAATGACCAAGTCAGAGTCATTAAATTCCAGATTATTTAACTGGGCTATTTTGCTATCACAATACGATATGTTCAAAGAATATTGCTGAATATAACGCCTTGATAATTGGCCTAAAGATAGTCAAATAGCTGGGGGTGAAATATTTAGAGGCATATGGAGTTTCTCGGCTTATCATCAACCAAATCAAGGGAGAATATGAAGTCAAGAATGAAGATCATTTGTCCTATTACCAAGCAGTCATGAAAGTGGCTGACAGCTTTAGCGGCTTTTACATCAGTCATGTGTCGCGCCATCAAAACAGTTAGGTAGACTCAATAGCTTCTTTAGCTTCCACTTTAGCATTGCCCAAGAGTTCTAGCAAATGCATAACAGTGGAAAACAAAGAATTATTTTGCATAAAAAGTGAACTCGAAGTGAAGTTAAATTCAGACAATAAACAAGAAGTATATGAAGTACATAATGTTGAATCTAATCTTGAACCAAGAGATTGGTGATATATCTTATATCGACTACGTTCTTTATGAAATATTGCCAGAAGATCCTAAAGAAGTTGTGATAATCCGAAGAAAGGCTATTCGATTCTATTATAATGCCGAAACTCGGACATTGTCCAGAAAATCATACATGGAATATTGCTTTGTTGCCTTTCTAAGAAAGAAGCCTAGGAAGTACTTGAAGAAGCTCATAGTGGCATTTGCAGAGCACATCAACCAAAATCCAAACTCTATGATAGACTCCAAATAATGGGATATTACTTGCCCAAGATGATGATAGACGTAGTTGCTTATGCCAAAAAATACAGAGCCTGTCAAATACATGCCGAGCCACCAAAATATCTCCATCCAATGGCCACATCATGACCCTTTGAAATGTGGGAAATGAAAATTATTGGGTCAATTTCACCACTATTAACAAGGAGTCACAAGTTCATACTGGCCATAACAGATTACTTCTCAAAATAGACTGAAATTGTTCTTGTAACTGAAGTAAAGACATCGGACATGATCAAGTTCATCGAACATCATGTCATATATTGTTTCGGGATACCTAGGAGAATTATTCATGATAATGGACCTCAATTCGTGAGTCCGTTATTCTCCAATTTCGCAACAAATATCGGATTGAAAGTATAACTTCTCCATACTATATTGCAGCCCATGGTTTAGTGGAAGCCTTCAACAAGACCATTGTGAAGCTCCTTAAGAAGTTCGTGCCATCCAACCAACATGATTGGGATGTAAAGCTTCGAGAATGCCTCTGTGCATACCAAACAACTGTCAGGACACCTATAAATGTTACACCTTTCTCTTTCGTGTATTGATCCGAGTAGTACTTCCTTTGGAGATCCAAATTCTATCATTACGTGATGCATTAGCAACTAAGATGACACAGGAAGAGAAACATAGGCAAAAACTTCTAGAATTAGAAGCTCTCAATGATAAGCATCTTGAAGCATGACAGAGCATTGAGCTTTATCAAGCTCAAACTTCCAAAACCTTTAATAAAAAGATCAAGTAGAGAACTTTCAAGAAAGGTGATTTGGTCATTTTAGTAAGAAGACCGATCATTCCAATAAAAAACCTAAAGGAAAGTTCCAGTTAAAATAGGAAGGACCTTTTATCATTGATGCAGTCAATTCAAATGGCGTGTATCGGTTGGCGAAACCAAATGGTGACAAGTTAATAATGCTGATCAATGAGAAATTTTTGAAGAAATATTATTCTTAATATAATATTCAAGAAATCCAACCCATCATCCTTCTCTTTTTGTAGTTTGCCTCGAAGCACATCCACTTGAATCTCATGGTCCTTTCTTGACTATTGCATACCCGAATCCTATATTCAGTTCAAAACATACAACATTAATATTGGAAAATCCAACTGCCAATTCCTCTAATGGGAAAATTCACTTAACTCAAAGTGATCATGGTCAAACTAATTATCCGGTCTCCGATGAATATTAAAGGAGGCTTCGATGGGTATTAGAAGAATCTCGAACTGCTCAAATACAAAGCAGATTATATACAAACAACTTATGTAATAGTAAGAAGCAATTATGTTGAGTGATTTGAGATACATATCCTCTTCAATAATCCTCTATCGCATCCTCGACCAAATCGACGAACCCCTATCCACTGCCCAGAAATACTGTAATAAGTCATAGAGAAACTTCTTATAATACTCCTTCCGAAGAACATGGCAAAGAATGATGCATTTTTCCGACTGTCCAAAAATGCGCTTATAAGAAGATTTCATAGAGAAACTTCTTATAGTACTCCTTCTGAAGAACGCAACAAAGAATGACACATTTCCTTGCTACAAGCTATTCTGTATATACCAGACTGGTATCTCGAAAAAGAGATTATAAGAGTATCAAATCATATGACACACATACTTGAATTTTTCCCTCAACAAAAGAAAATTCAGCAATATAACGGGATCATTGGTCTGCTTAAATGCCGGAGCGTATAAAGATACTAAAGTGATTAATGAATGTGACTAATTCGTGACATTATTATCTCTAAAACAGGACAAATTTGTCCATCAATAAAATAGAGTTCACCTACAAGGAAGAAGTTCATTTCTGATTAGTTCTATCGAACTTTATAAGACATGGTTCCTTTTGGGAGATTCAACGACAAAGCAAACTCTACAACGGTGCAGTCAGTATATTATTCATCAATTTCCCCTGCGAAGTACTCTCCAAAATTTATTTTCTTCCAAATTTATCAAGTTAAAAATTATTTTTAACAAAATCAAATTCATTCCTCCAAATTTATCAAATTAAAAATTACCTCTGACAAAATCAAATTCATTCCTCCAAATTTGTCAATTATCAAGTAAAAAATTAGCTCTGACAAAATCAAATTCATTCATCTAAATTTGTCAAGTTAATGATTATCTCTGACAAAACCAAATTTTATTTTCCACCAAAATTTGTCAAGTTAATGATTACATCTAACAAAATCAATTTTACTTCCCATCAAAATTTGTCAAGTTAAAAATTTTCTCTTACAAAATCAAATCCTATTTCCTCCAAATTTGCAAAGTTAAAAAGTATCTCTAATAAAACCAGATTCCATTTCTTTCAAGTTTGTCAAGTTAAAAATTATTTCTGACAAAACCAAAATTAATTTTCCTCTAAATTTGTCAAAATAAAAATTACTTCTAACAAAACCAAATTCCAATTTTCACCAAAATTTGTCAAGTTAATGATTACATCTAACAAAGCCAAAATTAATTTATCTCCAAATTTATCAAGTTAAAAATTATCTCTGATAAAGCCAAATTTATTTTCCTTCAAAAATTTGTCAAGTTAAAAATTACATCAGACCAAAACAAAATTTATTTTCTTTCAAATTTGTCAAGTTAAAAACTACTTCTGACAAAAAACAAATTTTATTTTCCACCAAAATTTGTCAAGTTAAAATTATCTTTGACAAAATCAAATCTGTTCTCAAAAATTTATCAAGTAAAAATATATCTCTGACAAAACCAAATTCTATTTTTCACCAAAATTTGTCAAGTTAAAAATTATCTCTGACAAAACCAAATTTCATTCTCCAAAATTTGTCAAGTTGATGATTATCTTTGACAAAATTAAATACATTCTATAAATTTGTCAAGTTAAAATTAACTTTGACAAAACCAAATTTATTTTCCTTAAAATTTTGTTAAGTTAATGATTACCTCTGACAAAATCAAACTTCATTCTACCAAAATATGCTAATTTAAAAATTATCTCTGGTAGTTCAAAAGTTATTATACTACAAGTCACTGAACAACTAAAATTGTAACTTTTCAGGAAAGTTAACAATTACTTCTAGCATGTACAAAAAAAATTATTTATTCATTGTAAATCTACTTGTGTGTTTGAATACTGACTCTATTTGTCAAGTTAATGATTACCTCTGAACAATATGTGAAAGAGTCAATGATGTATCAAGTTAGCAGATACCTCTAATCATCAACACCAAGTACATTCATCAAGTTAACAGTCACCTGTGAATGAATGGTGACAAAAATCACAATTCATTCCTCCTAAATTTGTCATGTTAAAAATTACCTCTGACAAAATAAAATTCATTCTTCCAAATTTTGTCAAGTTAAAAATTATCTCTGGCAAAATCACAACTCATTCCTTCAAAATTTGCTAAGTTAAACATCACCTCTAAAAATTCAAAAGCTATTTTACTATAAAATCACCTCTAGTAATTAAAACCATGTCTACGAAAGTTAACAATTACTTCTATCCTGCATAAGAAAACTATTCCTTCATTGTATACTTGGACGTTTGAATACAGACTCTGATTGTCAAGTTAAAAAATCACCTCTGAACAATATAAAAATGAGTCACAAATCCATCAAGTTAACAATTAACTTTAATAATCAATGTCAGTATATTCATCAAGTTAACAATTACCTCTGAATGAATGACAAGTTTTATCAAACTACAAAGAAATCTAAAATATTCTAAAATATCTTCAAAAATTCAAAAAAAATTTGAAAACTTTCGAGGGGGTTCTGTTGACAAAAAAATCATATATGAATTCTCATAAAAGTGGGAGTTACATCCCACTGAGTGATTTGAAATGGGGGTTACAGATCATTTAATTAAAAATTAAAAATGCGGGTTACACCTCCATTATCTCCAAATTAATAAGGGTTTAAATCCTCAGAAACTCTTATAAAAACCCAAGAAGGCTAAAGAAGCCGGGGAACCTCCATGAGATGATCCACACACTTGTGTAGGGAGGATCTCTAGTGCAAGAAGAATAGAGATTCTTATCTCTTAAAGAGTTTTACTCTTTCATACTTATCATCTAGAGATTTCTATCTCTTAAAGATTTTTAACTCTTTCTTAATCTAGAAATTTTTATCTCTTAAAGAGTTCTACTATTTCATTTCCTAAATCAAACAAGGTTTCTTCAACTCCAAGAGTTCGGTATTAAAATTATCAATGAGAAACATGATCATCTTCCACTGCTACATTGGAGAAGCTTAGCCTAAAATGGCAAACATGTGGATCATCAATTAAAAAGAGATTCACATTTCAAGCCTAATATGACTAACACATGGATCATCAACTAAAGAGAGATCCATATTTCAAGCCTAAGATGGCTAACACATGGATCATCAAAGAGAGATCCGCATTCTAAGCCTAAAATGGCTATCACATGGATCATCAAAGAGAGATCCACATTTCAAGCCTAAAATAGCTGATATATGGATCATCAACTAAAAAGAGATCCATATTTCAAGCCTAAAATGGGTAACACAAGGATCATCAAAAAGAGATTCACAGTTCAAGTCAAAAGTAGCTAACACGCGGACCATCGACCAGAGAGTGATCCGCATTTTGAGCCAAGAAAAAGCTAAAACATGACCATCATAGGTTTACATTTTGCTTCTATAATATCAAGAAATCACTCCAAAAACAAAGAAATGCAAACCTCAAATGCCTTTAAAATGACTAAGGAATAAAAATGCAGAATCTCATCCAGAAAGATTTGCAGCGAACTTTTCAGGGTCACATTTTGCATTCAAAACCATAAAAATATAAGGTTACTAATTTTTATACTTAAACGCCGGTCTAAATAAGCAAAAAATAATTGCTAAAAAAGCAAAATGCGGATCCTCATCTAGAGAGATCCGCATGGACCCTTAAGGTCGCGTTTTAACTAAAATGCAGTTAGAAAGTTTCAAATGCAGGGTCGCGTTTTGATCCTAAAATCTTGTAAAATTAAAGCTAACCCCATTTCAATAAATATGCGGATCTAACTGAGAATTCAAATATGGATAATCAATTATAGAGAGATCCGCATTCTAAACTATCTTCTAAGCTTATAATTAGAGCTAAATATGATTAAAACGCGAACTCCAGATGGTCGCGTTTTGACTCCAAAGTCTCAAAGGATAAAAACTATCATCATTTGTACCTAAATACGGGTCTAATCAAGTAAGACATGTTACTGAGAGGTAAAATAGAGTCATATTTGAAAGAGATCTGCATTCTAAGCCCCATATTTGGAGCTAAGAAATAATCAAAATGTGAACCCCAGAGAGTCGCATTTTCATTCCAAAGCCTCAATAGGTGAATTGTCTTCACTGACACCCAAACACGTGTCTTAGCATGCCACGCAAGTTGTGAGGAGGTAAAACATAGATCTAAAGACAGAGATCCACGTTTTAGTTACAAATCTAGAGATTAAACATTTTAGTTACAAATTATGGAGATTTGTACAAATCCAATGGATTAAAAGAAAGAAATCAATCCTCAATCAAGGAGAATATTAATTGGACAGTTACACCAATTCAAAAATCTCCAAACTCGTATAAATAGACAAAAACTGGGTTAAAAAAAGGGGTTGGATTATCTCCGCTTTTAGCTTGTGCTAAAGAATCAGAGTTCTTTCTCTTCAAGAGCTTTTCAAAGACTGTCAACTCAAGAGTTCATGTTCGAATCATCAACGAAGAGAAGGATCGTGCTCCATGGCTACGATAGAACCCTAGCATTAATAAAGAGGAATCACTTTTATCAATTTCTGTAAATAGAAAAATTGTTCTCATTGTAATCTTTTATTGAGATTTTCAATAAGATTAATTCCATGGCAAAAATTATATCGAGAGTTAATCCATTAAGAATATTCATGACCAAACCAGGATTATTAAATTTAAAACTGTCTAATTGGGCTGTCCTGCAATTGTAATACGATATGCACTTCATCTACAAAAGTCAATTAAGGATTAAGATATAGCTAATTTCTTAGCTAAACACCTAATTACGACATCTTCGAAACTGTACGAAGACATCCCTGACGAAATAACTGAAGAAAGTGCAGCTCCTGACAATGGCACCCCATAGGAAACCGCTAAAGCATATGCCACCACAGAAGAGGTCTGGAAACTTTTCTTTGATGGTGCCTATAGAATGGGACCTAAAGGAAATATAGTAGTAGGAGTGGGGTTGTCTTTGTCTCTCCTTACAACCACATCATCCCTCCAGTATATTCATTAACAAAATCATGCTCTAACAATATCACTGAATACAATGCTCTAATGATTGGCTTAAAAATAACTAAACAGCTGGGGGTGAAATATTTAGAGACATAGGGAGATTCTCAGCTTATCATAAACCAAGTCAAGAGGGAATATGAAGTCAAGAATGAAAATCTCTTACCCTATTACTAAGCAGTTACAAAAATGACTGATAGATTTAGCGGCTTCTACATCAGTCATGTGCCACACCATGAGAACAGCTATACAGATTCATTAACTTTTTTGTCTGTCACCTTAACGTTGCCTAAAAACTCCAGCAAACACATAGCGGTAGGCAACAAAGAATTATTATGCCCAAGAAATGACCTCGAAATGGAGTTAAATTCAGGCAATAACTAAGAAGCATATGAAGTACTTGCTGGTTAATCAAATCTTGAACCAAGAGATTGGCGATTGCCTAATATAGACTACGTTCTTTAGGAATATTGCCAAAAGATCCTAAAGAAGCAGCAAAAATTTGGAGAAAGGCTATTCGACTCTATTATAATACCGAAATTCAGACATTATATAGAAAATCTTATGATAGAATCCTGTTTTGCTGCCTCTCTAAGAAAGAAGCCCAAGAAGCACTTGAAGAAACTCAAAGCGGTATCTGTGGGACACATCAATCAGGACCGAAACTTTGGAAAAAATTCCGAAGAATGGAATATTATTTGCTCAAGATGATGATAGATGTGATTGCTTATGTCAGAAAATGCAGGACTGTCAAATACATGCTGACTTCATACATCAACCACCAGAATATCTCTATCCAACAGCTACGTTATGACCCTTTGAAATGTGGGGAATGGAAATTATCGGGTCAAATTTGCCACCAACATGGAGTCATAGGCTCGTATTAGTCATAACGAATTATTTCTCAAAATGGACTGAAGTCATTCCCCTAACTAAAGTCAAGTCATCAATCGTGATCAAATTCATCAAACATCATATCATATATCGCTTTGGGGTATCTAGAAGAATTAACCATGACAATGGATCTCAATTTGTGAGTTAATCATTCTTCCAAGTTCTTGCAAAAAATACTGGATCGAAAGTATAACTTCATCTCCATACTATTCTATAGCCAATGGTTTAGCAGAAGCCTTCAACAAGACCTCTGTGAAGCTCCTTAAAAAGTTTGTTTCATTCAACTAATGAGATTGGGATGGAAAGCTTGGAGAATGGCTCTGGGCATACCGAACAACTGTCAAGACACCTACGAATGCTACACCTTTCTCTTTAGAGATTTAAATTCCATCATTACGAGTTGCATTAGCAAGTAAAATGATACAGGAAGAGAAATATCAATAAAGATTTCTAGAGTTGGAAGCTCTCGATGACAAGCGTCTTGAGGCACAACAGAACATTGAACTTTATGAAGCTTGAATTTCTAAAACTTTTAATAAAAATATCACGCAAAAAACTTTTAAGAAAGGTGATTTGGTCTTTTCAGTAAGAAGACCAATCATAATCAATCAAAAGCCCAATCAAAAGTTCCAGCCAAAATGGGAGGACCTTCTGTTATCGACGTAGTTTATTTGAATAAATTATGATACCACTCAATGGGAAATTTCTGAAGAAATGTTACTCTTAATGTAATATTCAAAAACTCCATAACAAAAGTACTCATCATCTTGCTCTTCTTGTAGTTCGTCTTGATGCACATCTGCTTGAATCTATTGGTTTTCTCTCTCCACCACTTCATATCCGAATTCTCTTTTTGGTATAGAACATATCAGCGGTAATATTGAAAATCCAACTACTAATCCCTCAAATAGGGAAATCCACTTAACTCAAAGTGATCATGGCAAAACCAGTTATCTGGTCTCCAATAACTATCAAAAGAGTCTTTTATGGGTATTAGAAGAATCCCAAACCGCTCAATATAAATTGAATTATGTGCAAATAATTTATGTAATTGTAAGAAGCAATCAAATTAAATATTGAGCGGTTTAAGATACATATTCTCTTCAATAATCCCCAGTCGCATCTTCAACTGAATCGGTGAGTTCCTAATCTCTGTCTAGAAATATGTTAATAAGAAGATTTGATAGAAGCTTCTTGTAGTACTCCTTGATGAGTATTATATTTTGTATATTTTCTCTCATAGTTTATCTATTTTTATATATAAATAATTGCTACTCGGATATATTTAGTTTGTTTTTATAGGTAACAAAGGATTTGCAAAGAAGAAGAGGAAGAAGAGGAAGAAGAGGTAAATTTGTCAAGAATATGAGCAAAAAAAGTCAATTAAGGTGAAGGTAGAAACTCATGTGCAATAGGAGAAATTTCAAGAGCATTTTAAGCAAAAAAAAAAACTTGAATTGGAAAATTTTAAATAGGAGAAATTTGTAGATATCAGAATTATCTTCGAAACTCCACCAAGTATAGCTCAATCTAAGTTTGTATGCAAAAATTATGGTCATTTTGCTGAAGTGTTGCATAATATAATATCTAGTCCGGCAGGCTACAAGTGTGCTGAAACTAATTTCGGGTTTTAGCCTTGAAAAATTGTATTTTGAGCTATCTAATCTCAACCACTGGTTTCTAGTTCCTATGGATTGAATTAAGATTATATATCTTAAGATTAGTTTTATTGGATTAGGATTATATATTTTGTACTGAGTTTGAGTAGGAGTAGGATTGTATTTGGGTTATAAATACCCCTTGAGTCCTTGTAAATTGGGATGGATTTTTAGATGTAATTTTGTGCATTTTATGATTAATAAATATTAGGATTTTGCCGAAGGGGTGACGACAGACATACCAAGCTCCAGAGGTAATTCCATTGAGTTCAGTGTTTTCTAGTGAGTAGAGATAATTCCTTTGCATTTTAGATAGATTTAATCGCTTTCTAGTGTAGATCTTTAATTTCTTTCTAGGAAAAATAGAATTTTAATTTGATTTCATAAATGAAAATGTGATCTTGTTAATTAGGAGTATGAGTAACTAATCCACTTAGTCCTAGGATGTAGATGAAACTTGGGATCAATCTCATGTTAATTTATTTCTGCTCTTTCTAAAATAAAAACAAAAAAGATAGGATTTTTCTATGAAACAATAAAAATACAAAAACTCATACGTATGCTTAGTTAGGGTTTGAAGTTGTTGGTTTTTATTTGTTTTGTTGAATTAATCTAATAATTAGTTTATTTCCATGAAAAACAATTTCTTTGATGGATTATACTTGCCATAACTTGATAGTCCATACTTAGGATGTTTTAAGTAGAAATTAAATTAAAAGATCAATTTTTTTTAGAAGAAAGAAGATGAAATAGATAATATTTGGTTTTGAATTAGTGGATTCCATATCTTAGGCTAATTAGAATATCAAAACATCAAGTTAGAATCTATAATTAGCTCGTTAGAATAGTAGGATTAGTAAGATAGCAACACACTTTAGATTCTTATGGGAATGACCTGTTTGCGCTACAACTGACATTGTGCGCTTGCAGTACATTTATCACATCAAATTTTGGTACCGTTGATGGAGATCAACAGTGTTTTCTTGCTTTTTCTAATGTTTTATAGGTTAACAGTGTGTATTAAGTGTGTAGGGACCTAAAAATACAAATACAGAAAGTTAATGTAATGCCCAACTTCCGTAGTATGGAAAGCTGGAACGTTCAGCGTCGAATGATAACTTGACAGGCCTCAGTAAATATTACAGTCTATTATAGTGGAAATATGGGCAAAATATAAAAATAAACGACAAATTTTTTTATTTAAAACAATAATATTTTTCCTCCTTACATAATATTCAATAAAAAAATAATAAACTGGAAAGACCGTCAATCTTGTAACTTTGCCTGCTTCTAAAAATATATTGTATCACGTTCTGTCTCCAGCAAGTCTACCTCTAAGTAATAATCTGCATCTGACCATACATAACCAGGATCGTCTATAAAGCGATCCAAAAATATATAACAGAAATATATGAAATGAAAATATCTCGGCAATACAAAAAAGTTAGTACAATTAAAATAAGTAAGAAATCTCAAATCTTAACATATTAGGTGGTTTATCATTAAACTCTCCATTAATGTCTTTTAATTACGGTATATAGAAATTTAAGAAGATATAAACTTGGTTAGTCTGAATGCATTCCCGTGTACCCCTGGAAAATCGGAACAGTAAGTTGATCGGAGCCTATCCTGATCCTCTCAAAAGAAAAACAGTGGCAAGTTTGATCGGAGCCTATCTTGATCCTCCCGTATGGAAAACAGTGACAGTTTTGATCAGAGCCTATCCCAATCCTCCAAAAAATGGAAAACAGTGGCGCAGTTACGTTCAGCGATCAAATCATATAGATTCTCAATTTCCCCCCCCCCCACAAATCTAGTGTATGTCAATTTCATATTAATTTCAGTGTTAGTTGTTCAGTTCAGTAAATTCAGTTCATTATATGAATTTGTGATCATTAATAAAATTCAATATTCAGTAACAGTAGTAGTAACATTAAGAAATAATGTAACAGTTCAGTAATTAATATTCTATCACCTATCCCATATTATAGCAATCATGTCTTATCATGTCTTGTTCGGTATTCATTAAGTTTTTACGTATATAATTAAATCTTTAATAAAATAAAACAGAGAACATAGAAAATAAATTATAATTAATAGCATGTCTTTGAGTGAGTTGGACTCACTTTAAGATAAAATATAAACAGTAGTATGTTATTGTGAGTTATAAAACTCACTTTGGCCTTGATTTCGGATGAAATCTTTGGCCTGAGTGATGAAATCTCCAAGATTCTCAAAAACTCTCCTTGGTTGAACCCTCTCCTTTCTCTCTCTATTTCTCTTCTTTCTCTCATGTTTTACTCTCTTCTCCTTTTTTTGTTTGGGAGAAGAGAACTTGTTGGGATTTATTTATAGGGGATTAAGAGCCCTATTTCTACTCATAGAGGAAACTCCAATATGAACTCTAATCGGATTCACTATCCTAATTAAAGATAGAATTCCAAAAATTATGGAACCCAAATATGAATCCAGATATGGAAACCAAATTTGAATTCGAATCCTAATAGGTATAGGAATCAAATTAAATTACATCAAATTAATTGGATGAGAGTTGAATCCTACATTAATTAGGCTAGTCTATTTTACTACCTCAATTAGGATTTTGATTGGATTTTATTTATATTTAATATCTAGTCAAATTAGACTCTAATTGGTTAAAGACAACCAAATAGATTCTTATCTTAAGAATTAATTAATCCTACTAGTTTTCTTAATCATGATTATTTGATTAGATAACTTGATTTGGATGTATGGTGGGTGTTATATGATCAAAATATGTTTTTAAAATAAAATATTAGTTTCAATAAATTGTAAAATTTGAAAATATGACGTGAAAAAAAGTGGGTATTACAGTTAAAAGAACCAAAGGAATATCTGCTAATCACTGCAAAAATCAGGATGTCAATCACTTTGATTTTGCCTCTAAACAGCAGTAATAGCCGCCATTTAGTGGCAAAAATTTCAAAACTCTGCCCCATTTTTTTTTCTTGTTTTGTGTTTTTGGTCCCTGGTTCTAAAAAATATTAAAAAAAATAAAAATTCTCTACTTTTTTTTCTTTTCCATTTCTTTCCCTCTCGACCTTTTCAAAAAAATCCAAAAGAAAAATGTTTCAAAATTAATTTTTCATATCTGGATACCATTATTATCATGATCCAAATCATAATTAGCATCAGTGTCCATGAATAGGAAATTCGTTAGGACTATGTCATGATCAAATTTACACCACATATCATGCACTTATGATCGCTTCCTATATACAAAATTACAATTGTGAATAGATAAATTATTCTAATCATGAGTTGTATCAAGAGAATCCTCCATCTGATCCTTTTTTCATAGACTATTCATCTCCATGTTCTAAATTTAATCATAAAAAAGATATTCAATTTAACATGTTAGATGAAAGATTAAAAATATTAGAAGCGAGGTATATATGTTATGAGAATTTACCTATAACCACTTCACAAATGTCATCAAATATATACTCAGATCCATCATATCCAATGTCAAATTTTACTCATGATTGTGAGATGCAATCATTCGAGAAAAACAAGAAAGTTTACAATCATGAGACTGTGAAGCGAGCACGTAGAATAGAGAAAGGTATGAAAGATTTGTTAAAATCATCCACTCAAACTGTATCTTATATGGAAAATTTTTTCAAAATGATTTTTCATATTAAACTTTTTGAAGATTAACTATCTAATTATTTGAACGTATCTAACTCCAACCAGCAACCACTTCAGTCATCTTTTAAAGTAGATATAATTCCAAATGAATCAAATAATTTTGCGTATGATGAGTCCATGCATCGACATTATAATCAACCTTATTTAGACCATTGTGAAAATAATTATAAAAAAACTTGTGATAAAGAAAAAATTTTACTTGGCAATTTGCCTCATGATGAACTTGCTAGTGACATATTACCTTTTGATACTTTTGATGAAAATTATTAAAAAATTTATAAAGAATAATGACTTGACTAATAATAAATCCACTAGTATGGCATTTTCTTTTGAGATTTTTGATGACAGGATTAAAGAAAATTTGCATGACGAGGCCAGAACACTAGAAGAATAGAAAAAACCTTAAAAGGAATAGCTCATGATACCTAATGATTTGAAAGAGCTATCCAAAATCGAGCTCATGATTCCGCCATACCAAATTGAGTGTGTTATTTCACATGTTGATAAGCCAAAATACTTACTGATATGAAAGATACTCGTGGGTGGAATATGGATGATAAAAGTACGATTTCTAACTTCAAAATTTCACTATTGAATAAAAGAAAGAAGGACAGATATAAATTCAGAAAAAATAAAAATAAGATGGAGAGATTAAATGCAAAATTAACAAAAAGGTTAAATTCATCAATATCAAAACATAAAAGGAATGAAAGTGGAAAGCAATCAAGAGGTCGTAACTACTCTGAATTTTTAGTACGTGTATGATATTTGTATAATAGTATTCTTATTTATTTTACCACTCTTGGTTCGTGTATGAGTGCATACATGAGTTTAGTTGTGGGAGAGTGGGCTCAGAGATTTTTTTTGTATTTTTCTAAGATTTTTATGTTATTTTTAGATTAACTTTTTTTTTTGTTTCTTTATTTTACACTTAGGGTAGATTTTAGGGTATAAATTTTAAAAAAAAAAATCTAAAAGTAAAGAAAAAACTATTTTCTACAATAAATCAAGCTAATTACAAATAAGAGAATAAATTTAGATTTGATATTTGATAGGAGAGTAAATTGGATAATACACTTAAAATTTTATGAAAAAATTAAAATCCAAAAAATAAATAATGCTAATAGTAATTTTGAGGTAAGTGTACATCTATTTTTCACTTTTATTAGGTTAAGGATAAAAATGATAACAATTGAGTGGTCTTTTTCCTCTAAAAAGAAAAAAGAAAAAAGAATAAAGAGGTGAGCCTAATATTTAAGGCAATAAATTTCTTGAGAATTACTAAGTAGTTGGGTATTTACGTCTAAGTAAGCGTGAATATTCACACGAACGGTATTTTTGAGAGATAGAGTATGATCCGAGTAATTGGGTATTTGCTTCTAAGCAAGCATGGCTATTCGCATGGAAGGTGAAATATTTACCAAAAAAGAAAAAATAAAATAAAAAAAGAAAAAATGAGAGAAAAGATGAATCATGAGTTTGAGTCCAAAATCGAAGTAGACTCTCACACATGCACATAGATGTATAAGAGCCAATAAATTTTTTATTAGTGGGTATTGAAAGATAGAATTTAAAATTTTGATTAAAATGACAAGTATATTTGATATGACGTTTGACTTGAAAATTGATAATCTAAATGAGTCTTAAGTTTGTATATTAGTGAGATTAATTGTAGAAAATATCAAAAAGATTTTCTTTTTTTGTATAATTTTTTTTATTTTTCTTGATTTTTTGGTTATCCTTATTTTTCTTTTCTTTAAGTCTTAATCAATCTTTTTTATGATGTTTGTGGGAAATATCGCTGGAAACCCTTGAGAGACACAACTCATCCACTAGGGTAGTTTAGAGGTTTAACCGTTTGTTGCACGTGCTAAGTGGAATCATGATTCCTACAAAAGTGAGTTAGGATTTTTTTTTTCTTTTCAGGTCTAGATTTTGCTCGAGAACTAGCAAAAGATAGGTATACGGGTGTGATGAGTGTGATATTTTGCATATTTCACTCCATATTTTATCTACTTTTGTATATAAATAATTACTACTCTGGTATATTTAGTTTGATTTTAAAGGTAATAAAGGATTTGCAAAGAAGAAGAAGAAGAAGCAAATTTGTCAAGAATATGAGCAAAGAAAGTCAATTAAGGTGAAGACAGACACTCAAGTGCAATAGGAGCAAATTCAAGAGCATTTTTCACAAGGATAAAGTTTGAACTAAAAAATTTGTGCTGAAGAAATTTGTAGACTCATAATTATCTTCGAAAGTCTACCAAGAACAAATCAATCCTAGTTCATATGCAAAAGTTATGACCATTTTACTGAAGTGCTACAGGATAGATATCTGCTCTAGCTAGCTACGAGTGTGCTGAAACTAATTTCAGGTTTTGGCCTTGAAAAATAGTATTTTGAGGTATCTAATCTCAACCATTGGTTTCTAATACCTATGGATTGAATTATGATTATATATCTTGAGATTAGTTTGTGTTTGATTAGGATTATATATTTTGTACTGAGTTTGAGTAGGAGTAGGATTATATTTGGATTACAAATACCCCTTGAGTCCTTATAAATTGGGATGCCTTTTTAGATGTAATTTTGTGCACTTTGTAATTAATAAAGATTAGGGTTTTGCTGAAAGGATGAAGGTGGACATACCAAGCTCCAGAAATAATTCCATTGAGTTCAATGCTTTCTAGTGAGTAGAGATATTTCCTTTGCATTTTAGATATATTTAATCGCTTTCTAGTGTAGATCTTTAATTGCTTTTTAAGAAAAAATAAAATTTTTATTTGCTTTCATAAATAAAAATATGATCTTGTTAATTAGGAGTATCAGTAATTAATCTACTTAGTCTTAGGATGTATATGAAACTAGGTATCAACCTCATATTAATCTATTTGTATTCTTTCTAAAATAAAAACAAAAAAGATAGGATTTTTCTATAAAACAATAAAAATACAAGAACTGTAGATTAAAACCAAATTCACTTTCCACCAAATTTGTCAAATTAATAATTACCCCTGACAAAACCAAATTCACTTTCCACCAAATTTGTCAAGTTAATGATTAGTTCTCACAAAACCAAATTCACTTTACACTAAATTTGTCAAGTTAATGATTACCTCTGACAAAACCAAATTCAATTTCTACAAAATTTGTCAAGTTAAAAATTTTCTCTGACAAATTTAAATTTACTTTCCACCAAATTTGTCAAGTTAAAAAATTATCTCTAATAAAATCAAAATCAATGCTTCACCAATTTTGCCAATTTAGTGATTACTTCTGACAAAACCAAATTCACTTTCCTCCAAATTTGTCAAGTTAAAAATTATCTCTGACAAACTAAAATTTATTTCTTCCAAATTTGCCAAGTTAAAAATTATCTCCGGCAATTCAAAAGTTGTTATACTACAAGTTACTGAACAACTAGAGTTACAACTTGTTCAAGAAAGTTAATGATTACTTTTATCTTGTTCAAGAAAATTATTCATTCATCGCAAATATGCTTGGGTATTTGAATGCAGACTATATATTATCAAGTTAATAATTATCTCTGAATAATATACAAAATAGTCAATAATGTATCAAGTTAACAGATATCTCTTATCATCAATACCAAGTTTATTCATCAAGTTAACAGCTACCTCTGAATGAACGACAACAAAAAAAATTTCATTCTATAAAATTTTTTCCATCAATTTAACTTTACAAAACCTTCTTGACAAAATATTTGAAATCACAAAATATCAAAGAAATACAAAATTATTGAGTCATGAGAGCTTTAATTTTTTCCTCGATATCCCTCATCTCAATTAAATGGCCTTGTAAGCTTGAAAAGTGGTCTGTCTCAACAGTTCTTCTTCTCTAATAGTCAGGTTGTTCATTGGGTCAGACTTAAGAGCCTCCAACTCTGCCTGCTTAGCCAAGAAAGTTTTTGTAAGATCATCATGCTGTCTAGACAAGTTAGTGAGGGTCTTTATTGTTTCTTAACGAGCTTTGAGAGTCCTCTCAAGACAAGCATGGGCTTTAACAATAGTTTTCCGGGTTTTCACGATGGCTTGATCTTGGCTCTTTGCCAAAGTAATTGTACTCTCTATCAAAATACATAAAGAGTCACTGGCAGATTGGACTTCAACAAGCTGAGCCTGATAAGCATCGATCCTTCTCTAAGCTTCTGCCTGAAATCTAAGCTGCTCCTCCAGTAATCTCTTGAAAGTGGCTTCAACCATTTAATACTTATCTGCACTTCGGATGTTCAATAAAGTCTGTAAGGAGTTGCTCTCTCCTCCCCACCTATGCTTGCTATGCCAAGGATGTAATGGTTCAGGAGGATGGCAATAGAAGCAAAGGACCTTCCTTTTAAAATCATATTGATACGATGCTCCAGGAAATTGAAGAAGTCCATAATGGCATACTGAAGTAGATTGTCAGCAAGTGCATCAATTTATGTCTTCTACCAGTGGTAATGAAGAAGTTGCAAGTTAAGGTAGAGAAATGACAAAAGAAGATACAGCTCCAATAGTTCTAGTAATCGATGGTAAATGAGGGAGCAAACTTGTCAAGATTGAAGTAATTCATGTTGGATCCCAAGACAAAGAGGTAGTCTCAGCAGAAGGAGCAGCTTCAGGTACAGCTTCAGAAGTTGCAGTCTCAGTGAAAAAAGCAACTTCAGGTACAGCTTCATTAGATGCAGCCTCAACAGAAGGAGCAACTTTAGGTACAGTCTCAGAAGATGCAACCTTAGCAAGAGAGCAGCTTTAATAGAAGGGGCTTAAGTTGCTGTGATAGATGGCATAATTGCTAGGAAAGTTTCAGGCATGAACTCAAAAGCCAGAGTAGGATATGGCAATCATATATATATATATATATATATATATATATATATATATATATATATATATATATATATATATATATATATATATATATATATATATATATATATATATATATATATATATATATATATAGATATATATATATAAAGAGGTTAGAAAAACAATAAAGGAAGATCAAGAGAAGAAAATGATTAAAATTATGCCTTACGTGGTGAAGAACCTGAGGGTTGAGCACTTGGTTCCCCATGACCGTACACCTCGGCACTTTCTTCTACTATCAGGAAGGTATACTTGCCATGATCCGACAGTGGTGTTGAAGAATGGGCATCATCACTTTATACATCATCGTCGTCACCTGAATAATCAAGTTTTTCCGATGAATCCAGATGAGACCACAGCCCCCTCTACAAGTCCATTAAAGTAAAGTCATGAATTTGATAAGAGAAATCAAAATTTGGATAAAGTCAAAAAAAAACTTACAATTTTAAACAAGATTAGTGGTAAGACTAATTCCAGGAGTTGAACCACTAGGCACTGTCACTGTAGAAGAATCTAATCCGCGAGTCTCTCCAACAACTTGTACTTTGTCATCATCAATTTGAACTGTTAGAGGAGTAGGTGTTGCAGCCTCTTCAATAATAATGGTCTTGGCCAATTCCTCTGAACCTGCCTACACTTCCATAGAAAGAGGTTCAGTTGAGATGACAATTCGATGACAAGAACGGTGTGTTGGCAGTGAAAATTTCTAAGTAAATAGAGTTTTTCACAACAGAACGCGGAGCTAATCCATAGCTCCGCGTCTAGCTATTTTTAGCCTCGCGTTGAGTAAAACGCGGAGATATTCGATAGCTCTGCATTCTGGTTATTTAGTTCCGTGTTTGATGAGATTATCTCCGCGTGAGCAGATAACCAGAATCTCAAACTGATTGAGATTATGATTTGGGCTTATCCAAATACCAAATCAAGTCCAATCAAAATTCTAAATCAAGAGATTTAAATCAATATTAAATATTTGATTGGAATCCTTGATGAGAGAAAATTCTATTCAGATAGAAACTCTCTCAAATCTTTCTGGGGCTATAAATACCTTCTTTGTGAAACCCTAGGGGATCTTTTGGAAGTTTTGGTAAACTTTGAGTTACGCGTGAGAGCCTTGAACGAATCAAAACCAGAGATCAGAGGTCTTCTTCTTCCTTCTTTCGATCCTTTGGCAATTCAAGTACGCGAGAGAGCCTTGAAGCCTTTTTGTGATCATCTTCCTCTTAGAGAATTCAAGTTACGCATAGAGCCTTGGATTCGTGAAGAGCAAAGACCAAGAAGATCGTCTACAGTCGGCTGAAATCTTCAAAAGAGAAGATTTCAACGTACCGATCGTCCAAAGGAACTACTATAGATCTCATCGCCACTGATCCCACACACACATTGTAAAAGAGAGAGATTGAAGTATAAAATCCTTTTGTTTGTTCTTCTTTATATATCTTGTTCACTTCTATTGTAATCTAAGATGTATTCGATGGAAGGAAGCAAAGGAACTTTTGCGGCGAACAAACTGGCGACCACAGTGGGAGCCATCTCTTTCACTGATGAAGAGATTGTGGCGCAATCGGACGTTGATATGATCGGATCCGAAGTAGACACGCTGGTCGTTGAAATCGACCAGCAGAAGTACTAGGAGTTCCTCTCCTCTGGATCAGGTGACTTGGATGAGACATGGCACTATCGTCGCATGTACTCCAATGCCCGAGCGACGGGTAGAAAGGTATCCACTGAGAGACGGGGATCCTTGGAGACTGCGGCTATAGGGCCGGAGTTCACACAAGAAATCCTAGCCGAGGATGAGCTTCCGACTGCCGAAGAAGACTTGGGGACTGGATTGACCAGGACCCAACTCCGAAACAGGAACCGGAAAGCGAGGCATAGAGCCCTCAAAGCCCGCCATGGACGCGGAGCTAATACCAGAGGACGCAAGGCTATGGTCCCTCGCAAACTGGCTCGCGCTACCCGCGAGACCGGTCTCTACCGAGTTAAACGCGAAGTTACAACTTGCCTTAAAAGCAAGGAAAAGTCAGCGCGTGATATTTCGCGCGAGGCTACCGCTGAGCTTAGCGAGAGACGCGAAGCCAGCGAAATTTGCGCTCATCGCAAAATATCTGACACTCGCGAGAGACGCGAGTATAAAAATTCTGTAAAGCCAGCGCGTGATATTCCGCGCGAGGCTACCGCTGAGCTTAGCGAGAGACGCAAAGCCAGCGAAAAGACTTATGACACTCGCAAGAGACGCGAGTATAAAAATTCTCTAAAGCCAGCGTGTGATATTCCGCGCGAGGCTCCTGCTGAGCTTAGCGAGAGACGCAAAGCCAGCGAAAAGACTTATGACACTCGCGAGAAACGCGAGTATAAAAATTCTCTAAAGCCAGCATGTGATTCTCCACGCGAGGCTGATACTGAGCCAAGCGAGAAACGCGAGGCTACTTGCGAGAAACGCAAGACTTATAACACTCGCGAGAGATGCGAAGATGATTGGCAAGTTGTTGTCAGTCGCAGAAATCGCGCGACACGCGAAGTTATGACTTGTGATAACCACAAGGGTAAGCCAGCGTATAGGAATTTTATTCCACTCGGGGCTAACATTACAGAAGAGAAGCTTCTGAAAACACGCCAAGCCAGCGTAAAATGCGAGGCTAGCGTGGATGAACGCGGAGCTACTCTTCAGGCTCGCAAGGATAAACGCGGAGCTATTCTTCAGGCTCACGAGAATAAACGCGGAGCTACTCTTCAGGCCCGCAATATAAAACGCGAGGCTATTTCTAAGCCCCGTGAGAATCAATCCGACTGCAGAACCAGGGCTGATCATTCAAAGAAGCTTCAGTGGGTTCCTAGATCCTCTCAAAAGTCAGATGGACCTCATGACTCCATAGCTAAAAGTGCTTATCTCAGGGAGTATCTATCCAGAAAGAGAGGCATAGAGCAACTGCAGGCTGAACCTGTTTGTCACTGTCAGCAGCTCATGACAGCGGTGTCCGCTGTAATGGACAATTGTGGCTGCAGCAAGAGCAGGGTATCTGTGTTTGATCGATTAACCGAGTCAGATAAGAACCCTACAAAGAAACCAAAGACTGCTTCCCTAAAACACTTGAGAGTTGTAACCTCCAATATGGTGGGGAAAGGGAAGAAAATTGTAGAGACGGATGATGATTCAGAATCGAGCGATGAAGAACCTCATCGTGTTACTCGACTAAAATCAGGGGCCGTCCCGCCTCGAAATTATAAGAGGCTTGCAAGGGGTTCTTACGATGAGGGCAGTGATAATTCAGCCATAGCCTCACCTCGTTCCTCTGCGTCGTCTTGACTACAGAAGTCAGCATCTCACATGGCAGATAAATCTGATGATATCAATCAGAGATTTGAAGCTCAAGAAAGAATGATTCGAGAGCAGCAAAAGACGATTGAAGGCCTTAAAGTCATGCTATCGAGATTTGTTGAAGATAGTGCCAAAAAGGGCAAGGAAACTCCAAATGAAGAAGAACAGGAGGAGAAAGCCCACTCGATGCACGAGGACGAAGATAGATTTTCTTTCCATGATCCGCATGAAGAAAAGCTTGAAAAATTACAGAATCAACTCGAAGCTTTGATGCGTAAGAAGGAGTTGAAAGAGGCAGGGGTTTCAAGACCGTATCCTCCTGAATGGGATACGATACCATACCCACAGAAGTACAAGCCGCTCAAATTAAAGCCATATGACGGGAAGGGATCGCCCAGTCAGCACATCTATTACTTCTTGTCCCAAGCAGGACATTTGATGGGTAATGACCCCATCATGACCAAAGTATTCGCAAGTATTTTGCGAGGGCCCGCCTTTACTTGGTTCATGCAGCTGCCCCCATGTACTATTAATGCCTGGTTAGATGTAGAGAAATTATATCTCTCACGTTTCTTCGAGGATGATAACAAGACTACGGTTCATTCCCTCCTTGCAACTAGACAAGGGGAACAGGAAACGGTAAAAGAATTTATAGAAAGGTTCCGGGAGAAGTCCGTGCATTGCAAACACGGAATGGTCCAGGAAACTCTTGTCGAAACTTGTCGACACAATCTTAAGACCAATGTGCTCCTAAAAATGGGGGCCGTAGAGTTTAAGACGTGGAGGGATTTGCTCAAATAAGGAGTGCAAGCTGAGGACTTGATTCTTCGAGTTGAAGAATCTCGTGGATCAAGAAGTGTTGGAGGTAGTAAGTCATATACCCAAAAGAGTAGCAATAAGAATAAAGGAAAAGCAGTGATGGCATCAGAAGCTGCTCCTCAGAGATCCAGCCCTCCACCGAAGCCGAAGCCCCAAAGCCAGCAGGGCCTAAGGCAAAATCGACCGCAGCAAGAGAGAAATTATACTTTCAAAGCGGAACAGACGCCTATCCTCTTTCACTTGCTCCAGAAGAAGGGAATGCTAAAACTTTCGGAGAATAAGAAGCCAGAAGATGCTGGTAAGACTAAAGATCCTAACTACTGTCTCTATCACCGGAATGTTGGGCACCCTACTAGGGATTGTTTTCCCCTTAAGAACTGAATCCAAGCACTAATAGAAGCTGGAGTTCTGACGCTCAAGGAAGAGCAGAAGAAGGTCACTGCCAATATGGCAACCATAGTGGTTGGAGCCCACGAGTTCCCCGCAGGAGTGGCCCCGATCCCAAAAGGTAAGATGGTCACGAAGAACCTTGATCCTCATAACAAAGCCCAAGAAGGACTTGTCCCTGTAGCGACCCAAAAGGGGGAAGTCATGTGGGTTCATCCCAATTTGCTAGAGGATGAGCAATGGACTACTACGAAAGATCTAGGGAAGAAGCGGACTGTTAATGCCATTTCTGCAGATATAAAGGAAGAATATATAGCTTCGGGAGCCTTCACAGATTATGAAAAAGAGCCCGAAATTATGGCCACTCATCAAGATGGGGCAGGCCCTTCCGGTACTCGATCCGGAAAGACATATCTTAAGGACTACACTAGAGTAGATCCGAAAGACATTTATGCGGAACTCGTAAAGCCCGCAAAACAGAAAGGACTTCGCTTCTAGAAGAATCCTATTAGAGAGGAAGGAGCCAGCGAAACTACCTTCAAGTTTACATAATTACTCAGTTGGCGAATATCCCAGCACGAGTAACGCTTTACGAATTGTTGAGATTATCAAAATCAACACGTGAAGCTCTAAGAGAGCCCTTGGCAGACTCTGAGTCATTCTTAGCTCAGATTATCGAGCCGGCCAATGAAGAAGAAAAGGACTCTTGCCCCCGCTGTCACCAAGTGAGGAGGCAAGTCCCACAAATTATCTTCTCTCCAGAAGACATGCTGGTGAGGAATATAAAGCACAACAGGCCTTTATATTTCACCAGATATGTCAGATCCACGAAAGTGGACCGAATTCAAATTGATCCGGGTTCTGCACTAAGTATCGTACCCAGAAGGTTGATGCAGCTGTTAGGGATCTCCCTCCATCGTCTGACGCCAACCAATACAATGATATACGGGTTTAATGCCAATAATAGCCGTCCCCTCAGAAAAATCCGACTTCGATGTCGGATTGGGGATTTAAGGACGGAGGCTACATGCTATGTTATTGATGCAGATACCTCATACAACATTTTGTTGGGGCGGCCTTGAATCCACGCTCATATGATAGTCCCGTCGACTCTTCACCAATGCATGAAATATTGCGATGAGGAAGGAGAGGTCCGGACACTAATCGCCGACAAGCAACCATTCAAAGGAGTGGAGAATTACTTCACAGATGCTGCACTTTATAAACCAGCCCATGAAGTCTCCAATGACGAAGCCTAGCAAACTTCAAAAGCCCGATGACAGTGGCAATGAAGCCGACACTGAGTACAAGCTTCCTGGAGAAGATGATGGGGGTGATTATGAAATCAACCCTCACCTAGATTTTAATAATATAGTGGATGTAATAAAGAGTGAATGGGTTATTAATGAAGACATAAAGTTAGCCTACGAGCATGCTGTAGCTACTGAGTCTGAACCCTCTTGTACTTCCACTGAAGTGGAGGGCCTATCCGAACTTGAAGTTCTGGCGGCATATCATTTCCCACTTAGGTCATCCCTCCTCTCTCGATCAAGAATAGCTGAGGAAAAAGGTCACTGCTTCGAAGTGCCTCCTCGGGGAGGATCCCAAAAGCCGATTATGTTCGGCAGGGTAATAACGTCACCCCGGCGAAGACAAAGCAGTGAAAGTGATGAGCAAACATCACCCCAATTCACCTATATGAACAAAAATCCCGCCAGATGATGGAGAAGATGGGTTATAATTTTACCCAGAAACCGAGATTGAACTTTGGAAAAGGGCGACGAAACCTTATACTCTCGTTCAGACTGAGAGGAAAGAGCCCTGATTATTATCAGAAGACTCGCAGGGGGTTGGACTATGAATCTACTCCTCCCTCATCACCCTCCGGACAAGAAGAGAGTTCTTCGACCAAGGAAGATATAACTTCACCCAATCATGACTCGGATATAAGTACCGACGCTTGGTTTCAGTCCTTGACAGCCAATATGGTTTCAGCCGCCCTAGAAAGTGACGAGAAACCAATTGATGTTCAAGACGATTCCTGGGCTAAGCATATGGACACTCTCTGGGACGTGCGCTTTGAGCAGCGTGATCCGCCCACTGAAGACAAATTGATACAAGTCAACATGGGAACGGAAGAAAATCCGAAACCCATCTTCATAAGCGACACGCTAACTCCATTAGAAAAGGAGGAACTTATATCTCTTATTAAAGAGTATATAGACGTGTTCGCATGGAATTATGAAGACATGCCTGGGCTTGACCCTCAAATTGCCACACACCGGTTAAATATAAAAGAAGATGCCAAACCTGTTAAACAACAACAGAGGCGTTTTCGATCGGAGTTGATGGAGGCAATAGTTGCTGAGGTCAATAAGCTTATAAAATCCGAATTCATCCGTGAAGAACAGCATCCTGATTGGGTTGCCAACATAGTGCCGGTTCGTAAAAAGAACAGCAAAATCCGGATATGCATCGACTTTCGGGATCTGAACGCTGTATGTCCTAAGGATGAATTTTCACTTCCCATCACCGACATGATGATAGACAATACTTGTGGTTACAAAAGGATGTCCTTTATGGATGGCTTCTCAGGCTATAACCAGATCAAAATGCACCCGGATGATGAAAATCATACTGCTTTCAGAACATCGCTGGGGGTATACTGCTATACGGTGATGCCATTTGGGCTGAAGAATGTTGGTGCCACTTATCAATGTGCGATGAGCACTATATTTAAGGAACACCTACGCAAGATAGTAGAGTGTTATGTGGACGATTTGGCGGTCAAAAGTAAAAATAAAGAGGACCACCTTCAGGACTTAAGAATGGTCTTCGATCTCATGAGGAGACATCATTTAAAGATGAATCCCACTAAGTCATTTATGGGGGTGTCGAGTGGGAAATTCCTTGGGTTCGTAATAACTTCGAAAGGGATTTTCCTCGACCCTGAAAAAATAAAAGCAATTAGCGAGATGCCACCTCCCCGCAATCTTAAAGAATTGAGGGGGTTACAAGGGAAGCTTGCCTATATTCGGCGCTTCATTTCCAACTTATCGGAATGATGCCAGCCGTTCTCTCGACTTATGAAGAAGGGGGTTTCTTTTATATGGGATGAGGCATGTCAACAGGCATTTGATGACCTTAAAGAATACCTCACCAAACCTCCCGTTCTTATGGCGCCGGTCCCTGGGCAGCCCTTCCTTATATATGTGAGGGCCATGGATAATGCCTTAGGAGCATTACTTGCTCAATATAATGAGCACAGCCATGAACATGCCCTCTATTATCTAAGCAGAACAATGATCAGAGCCGAACAGCGGTATACCCCGATTGAAAAGGAGTGTTTAGCCCTAGTGTTCGCTATTCAAAAAATGCGACACTATCTTTCTGGGCAAACGATTCATGTCATATCACGGGTTAATCCCCTGAAAATTCTGATGACAAAACCAGGATCCTTAAATGGCCGGTTGGCGAAATGGGCATTATTGCTATCGCCATACGATATGCATTTCGTCCCTCAAAAAGCCACGAAGGGACAGGCGATCGCCAATTTTCTTGCAGACCATCCAATCAGGTCTAATTCCAAACAGACATCATAGGTCAACACAGTTAGCAAGGAACAAACATGGCAAATGTTCTTTGATGGTGCTGCCAGACGATCTGCTGCTGGAGTGGGGATTGTGCTTATATCCCCACATAAACATATATTACCTAACAGTTACTCACTGACAGAACCGTGCACGAATAATGTGGTGGAATATAACGCACTCATTATCGGCTTGAAAATGGCTTTACAACTGGGGGTGATCTATCTAGAGACGTATGGAGACTCTAAACTCATCGTCAATCAGATGACGGGCGAGTATGAAGTCAGACATGAAGCCCTCATCCCCTATTATCAGCTAGCCATTGAACTAGCTGGATACTTTGAGCAATTTTACATCTCTCATATATCTCGGAATGAGAATGTATATGCAGATGCTCTTGCCGCATTAGCTGCAACATTGGCAATCCCGCCAGGTGAGGTTAAAAGCATCACCATTGAAAGTAGAGAGCTCCTTCATCCAGATACTCTTCTTCAAAATAATGAAGTATGCCAAGCAGGCTTAACCCTGGGGCCCCGCGATTGGCGATTTCCGTTTGTGGATTATGCTTCACATGGGATATTACCAGAAGATCCTAAGGAAGCCACCTCTATAAGAGAAAGGCCCAAAGATTTTATTTGACCATAAGCTTCAGACTTTATATAGAAAGTCAAGAGATGGTCTGCTACTACGCTGCATATCAAAAGCAGAAGCAGAAGAAGTGCTGAGAGAAACACACGATAGAGTATGTGGAGCTCATCAGCCCGGTCCTAAACTTGGAGACCGTGTAAGAAGGCTAGGATACTACTGGCTGAACATGATCACGGAAGCAATGGCATACGCTAAACGATGTCATGCATGCCAAATACATGCCAATTTTATTCATCAACCCCAAGAATACTTGCACAACACTGTTGCAAGTTGGCCATTTGAAGCATGGGGGATGGATATTGTGGGGCCTATAACTCCCCCGTCATCCAGAGGACATCGGTTTATTCTTGCAATAACCAATTATTTTTCAAAATGGGCCGAAGCCGTGCCCATGAAAGAGGTGAAAATGACATATGTGATCAAGTTTGTCAAGCATCATGTCATTTACCGCTTCGGCGTCCCCCAACGGATTATTCATGATAATGGTCCGCAATTCATCAGTCAGGGATTCTTCAGATTCTGCAATAAGTTCAGAATCAAAGATATTGCTTCAACGCCATATAACCCCGCAACTAATGGGTTGGCCGAAGCCTTCAACAAGACGATTATTAAACTCCTTCGGAAGTTCGTATCTTCTAATAAACGAGATTGGGATGAAAAGCTAGGAGAATGCATGTGGGCTTATCGCACCACTGTTCGCACCCCTACAAAAGCTACTCCATTCTCTTTGGTCTATGGAAGCGAGGCCGTCTTACCTCTCGAAGTCCAGATTCCTTCATTAAGAGTGGCTTTAGCCACAAAGATGACGACAGAAGAACGCCATCATCAAAGATTGAAAGAATTAGAGGCGCTGAATGAAAAGCGTCTCAGGGCTCAACAAAAAATTGAGTTGTATCAAGCCCGAATCTCACAAACGTTCAATAAAAACGTTAAGCCAAGGACCTTTAAGTAAGGAGACTTGGTTCTGGCTGTTAAATTTGAACAAGACTAAGGGTAAATTTGAACCCAAGTGGGAAGGACCGTTTGTTGTGGAGACAGTATATTCCAGTGGAGCCTATCGCTTAATGAATCAAAATGGCGACAGGATGATGATGCCGATCAATGGCAAATTTCTGAAGAAGTACTATTTTTAATATCCCTGGAGGTACGAGTCTCCCTTTTCTTAGGCATGCGCAATTTGGCGCCTCCGACCTACACCTGGTGTGTTTGGTTCTCAAGTTTAAACCACCTCCAGTCTTTTCTTAGGCATGCGTAGTTTGGTGCCTCTGACCTAAATCTGGTGTATTTGGTTCTCAAGTTTGAACCACCTCCAGTCTTTTCTTAGGCATTCGCAGCTTGGCGCCTCTGACCTAAACCTGGTGTGTTTGGTTCTCAAGTTTGAACCACCTCCAGTCTTTTCTTAGGCATGCGCAGTTTGGCGCCTCTGACCTAAACCTGGTGTGTTTGGTTCTCAAGTTTGAACCACCTCCAGTCTCTTCTTAGGCATGCGCAGTTTGGCGCCTCTGACCTAAACCTGGTGTTTGGTTCTCAAGTTTGAACCACCTCCAGTCTCTTCTTAGGCATGCGTAGTTTGGCGCCTCTGACCTAAACCTGGTGTGTTTGGTTCTCAAGTTTGAACCACCTCCAGTCTTTTCTTAGGCATGCGCAGTTTGGCGCCTCTGACCTAAATCTGGTGTGTTTGGTTCTCAAGTTTGAACCACCTCCAGTCTTTTCTTAGGCATGCGCAGTTTGGCGCCTCTGACCTAATTCTGGTGTGTTTGGTTCTCAAATTTGAACCACCTCCAGTCTTTTCTTAGGCATGCGCAGTTTAGCGCCTCTGACCTAAACCTGGTGTGTTTGGTTCTCAAGTTTGAACCACCTCCAGTCTTTTCTTAGGCATGCGCAGTTTGGCGCCTCTGACCTAAACCTGATGTGTTTGGTTCTCAAGTTTGAACCACCTCCAGTCTCTTCTTAGGCATGCGCAGTTTGGCGCCTCTGACCTAAACCTGGTGTGTTTGGTGCGCCCAGTTCAAGTTACGCGAGAGAGCCTTGAACCGCCTCCTGTTTGGTTCTCAAGTTTGAACCACAACCAGTCTTTTCTTAGGCATGCGCAGTTTGGCACCTCTGACCTAAAACCTGTTGTGCAGTTCTCAAGTTTGAACAGTTGCCAATCTTTCTTTTAGGCATGCACGTTGAGCGTCTCTGACCTAAAAGGTATAAATAACCCAGCACCGATTAGGCAATGGGAAGAGAACCAGTTTCTCGCCAACCCATCATACTGGGGTAAAAGTATGAATTACCCAGCGCCGACTAGGCAATGGAAAGAGAACTAGTTTCTCGCCAACCCATCATACTGAGGGTAAAATGTATGAATTACCTAACGCCGATAAGGCAAAGGGAAGAGGAAAAGTTTGGCATTTAAGCCCAAACGAAATCCTCGACAACTCACCATGTTGAGGGGAATAACATGACTAGCCCAATTCAAACGGTAGTTGGTAAAGGCTAGTCAAATCCGTTGATAGCTGGGGGTTTACTAAAAATCCCATAAACCCTGTCATGTTAAGCTCTTACCTCTGACAGTTTGATTTGGAAAATTGTACCTAAAAATAAATCATTTTGATGACAGATTATCTGTTGTGCAAACAAATTCTGTAGCCAGCAGATAAAAGAATCAAATGATCATCTTTATTTCATCAAAAGAATGAAGTTACAAAAATTCTTTCTTTTATTACGAAAGCTTATGACAAAAAGAATAAAAAAATAAGAAGAAAATTATGGATCTCCTAGACGCTTCAGCTTGTTCATCACCTCGTCAATCACCTGACGACGATTTGCCTCTATGGAGTGCCGAGCCTGCTGAAGTAAGACATCGTCATTTATTGTAAGTTGATGACTCAGACGGTGACGAGAGTCTTCTATAGCACGGCTCCTTAGTCCCTCCTCCTGCTCGACCTGCCCATGTTGGAGGACTAGCGCTTCTCGCTTCTTAACAGATTCTCCTAGTTTGCGCTCATTGGCCACTATGACCGCCCGAGCTTTGGCAATGGTCTCTTGGGCTCTATGGATTTCAACTTGACTTCCCCCAATTTCTGAGTCCACTCTCTCCAAACTCTTAAGAATAGACTCCCGACTGGCCTGAAGCTCTGTCAACTCCCGAGACCATGCTTCTTCCTGTCGTACCAGTTCTTCTCGGCATGCCGTTAAGTCCACCCGAAGCCGCGCCATCTCTATTGCGGTGATAGCTTCCACGTCCGCTTGGCGAACAGTGTTTAACGTGTTCACCTGCTCTTCTAAGGCAGTGAAGCGGGCCCGGTAGGGAGCTGCTCGGTCTGGTCCCCCAATTCTTTCAATATTATCCAAGTAGCTGGATAACATCGGGCGACCGAGACTGAAGAAATCTGTGCCGTCAGAAATCATCTCGACACATCCTCTGAGCAACCGCATGAAGTCATCAACACTATAGTTGAAGAGCTTCTCAAAATGATTCACGGTGCCTGTATCCAAAACAGGCAGCACTGTAGAGGTCGCTGGAAGAGGAGCGGTACTCATTGGAGTTGAAGAGGAGGAAGCCTGTCCCTGTACCAGATTCATAACATGCGGGGCTCGTAAGGCCAATGCAGATCTGGCAGAGCTAGGAACCTGAGGGGAAGCGGCGCTAGTACAGATCACCTAGGCAGCGCCACCTACAGGAGAAGATGAGGGAGTATTTCCACCAGAAGCTCCCCCACTTGCGGAAGTGGCTTCGAACGAGAACTTCAAATTATCCTCATCCCCTGCTGGAAGACTTGAAGCTGGAGGAGTTGCAGGTGTCTCAGTAGCCACAATGATAGACGATGTTAGCACCACTAACTGAGGAGCAGAAGGTGCACCAAAGACCGTTGGGAAAGTCTCAGTGGAACAGACCGGTGGTGTTGGAGACAGCATACTGGGAGACGGAGTGGCCTCTTTTGCAGCGGCCGCAATAATAACTTCTGTTCTTTCATCACTCCCTAGCTCGTCTATGGGAGGAATTGATGAGGAAATTGGACATGTGGTCGGTGTGAAATAGTCAGCGTCAAATTCATTTGCCGAACTACCCACTGAGCTAGTAGTGCCCGAATGGTCCACCCTGTCATCATACTCCCCCTGAGTAGTAGAATGCCTCGGCGAGAGGAGTTGACCGCCTGCATCAGGAAATAGGTAAATAGTGTTACAAAGTAAAAATAACAGACAAAAGACGAAATATTAAGAACTATACCTGGAGATACAAGTCCAATTGTTGGGCTTGAAGGAGGAGCTGCCGTCGTTTCCAACAATGTACCCGTCTCGCTACCCAGCGGTCGTGCCGCAAGATGTACAACGGGTTCTGCGGTCGGAGGAGCCGGAACCTCGAAACACTTGGAGCTCCAACAGGCTCGCTCTCTCCTGCCGGCACTAGAGGTAGGGCTGAAGATAGCAGGTCTGAAGCAAGTTTAATAGCCACTTCTTGGGGGGCTATTAAAGTTTCCGGAGCCAACTTCTGCTTCTTACCGGGCCTTTTCTTTAAGGCACCTCTTCGTTTGAGAGTTGGACTCCAGGGTTGAGTAACGATAGGTTGGGGAGCACCTCCAATGTCAGGGTTGTTATCATCATCATTATCGTCATCATCGCCAGACTCGCTGACGTCTGAAGGTTCAGCCGCGGTGCTAAGGAATTCTTCCATTCCTTTTATTCTTACTCTCGAAGCACCCTGGCGGCTAATATAGAAAGCCTCAATCTCCTTACAACAACTCCGGTTTAGGGAGAAATGAGGCACACTAGAGTTTGCAATTCTGAACTATGTGCAGAAGCTGAGGGTCATTGCCAGTTCTGGAAACTTCTGGGGTAAGGTGAATTCAGCTTCGGTTCCGCCCGCCGCAAAATAGAACCAGCCACGGGCACCTTCATACAAGTTCCCCTCGTAAGCAAGATTCTTGTTCGGATTACCCACGAAGAGTTGAGAGTATCCGAACTGGCGAGCAAAGCGACTCGGGATGTACGGCTCAATCAGACACTTGATATCTTGGCGATATACCAAGTGTCCGGGACGGATGTTGAGGAGCCACCAGAATGCTCCCGCGGATAGGGCAGTAAAGTTATTTGCCCCCGCAATATCCTTCAGTGTCAACCCATAGCCTCCGCCAGGAAAGTCGGGGAAACACCTGAAAATTTCGTAATTCTGGTGACTTCGGAGAATCTTCTGGATTTGGGACATATAATGGTGCTTCCATGAAGAGCGTTTATGCAGCTCCACAAAGAAGCACTTCTCACCCGAACGGCGTTCAGCCGCACTCATCAGAGAGGGGCAGTGCAAAACGAGCCATGCCATCAGATAAGTATAAGGAAGCTCCACCCTAGGGTTTGGAGTCTTCTGCTGGGCAGTCTCTTTCGACTTGCCCTTTCCTTTCCCCTTGACCTTATCAGCGGGGAGGAAATCATGACAAAGTGTCCGCAATCCATGCTGCAGATTGCACACCATAGCAGGGAGAAGTCCAAGGGATTGGCCGTATGCAAGAAGGACCGCTGGATATACCACAGTCATTGCAATTGCTTCTTTTGGCAGTGACGGCATGACACATCGCTTCAACCATAGCATCGGAAACCCGGCTATGAGACCTATGTTGGATATCGGAAACTGGGCTTGATAATGGTAGCTCTTGAATGAAGTACCAGGACCGTATCCATTTTCATTGGATTCAGTGGTATAGTATAATAAGTAACGGCCCCTGACTATACGTTGATCGATCTCTGAGATGGGGATAGGAGGATGGCCATGGATAGTTGTCGAGCTATTCTTAGAATTCAAGTTGGCAAAAAGGTATTCAGCCCATTTCTTGTGACCGATACCATGATTTCGCGCACCTACCAGGTCAGCGCAGATGTGGTAGTGGCACATCATCTCCCAATATATTGTATAGATGCGTTCATCTCTCACCATCAGCATGTTCAATTCTTCGGTGGTGGGGATATACTCCTCATAAGGGACTTCGCCCATTAAGAGCCCAGAAACTTCGAACATCTCGTGGAGAGCGAACCCGAGCTCTCCCACTGGCGTAAAGAATGTGCAAGTCTTGGGGTTGTACATCTCCAAGAGGCAGAAGAAATGATAAGCACTCTGGGGGAACCCGAACTGGACATTCCTGATGGCTTTATATAAGCCGATCTCCTTCAGGATAGGTTCATGTGAATCCAGCATGTATTGAACGAGGCGGGCCCACCACATGTTACCAGAAGAATGAACCCAGCCAGGCATCCTGAAGTCGCTAGCCGGGTATTGACCATCTTTCGCCATGAAGTCGCTCAGAAAGGTCCGCGCACGAATCGGGGCTTCCCCTATTGGATACTCCTTGCCAAATCTCCCTGGGAGAAAACCAGTAATACATCTGGGGGAGCCATCTTGATAAGGCCCTTATGCACCAAATTTACCTGTTGGGACACCATCCTGTTCTTGAACCAGACCCCATTTCATCTCACAAGGCACTGCTAGCCTCTGAAGGTAAATCAGGGGATAGCTGCGGTCCATTCTAGGCAGAAACATCAACATTTCTCCTGAGTTATATAGCCAAACGCACTCCTCTTCAGAGAGGATCTGATCCGACTGCTCCATCTGATCCCCAAAGAGGAATGCGGGTTTCTCCATCACTTCTCTGTCCACGGTTTCAAAGGCCGCGTCAGTTATGATCTCCCTCGCGGTAGTGGGATGATACTTGATCAGCTTCTCCCTGCGCCCGTTCAAGTCTGGTTTGTATGAAGTCAGGATAGTGGTGAAGCGAAATTGGCCGGAAGGATCAGAACCCCCAACAAAGTCGAAGTAGTTCTTGTGGGGAAGAGCTTCCATCAAATACCCTACTGCAAAAAGAAGCACCAGAGTTAGAGAAGTTTCTATAAGACAGAAAATTTCTCTAAGTATGGACGCGCGAAGCTAAAAATTAGAACGCGTGAAGCTAAAAATAGCGCCGCGCGAAGCTAAAGATTAGACCGCGCAGAAGTCAAAATAACCTCGCGTTTCAGCGCGACTGCTACTTAAGAGAGTCTCGCATTTCAGCGCGGCTGCTACTTAAGAGAGCCTCGCATTTCAACGCGATTGCTACTTAAGAGAGGCTCGCGTTTCAGTGCGACTGCTACTTAAGAGAGCCTTGCGTTTCAGTGCGACTGCTACTTAAGAGAGCCTCGCGTTTCAGCGCGACTGCTGCTTAAAAGAGCCTCGCGTTTTAGCGCGACTGCTACTTAAAATAGCCTCACGGATCAAGCGCGACTGCTACTTAAAAGAGCCTCGCATTTCAGCGCGACTGCTACTTAAAAGAGCCTCGCGGATCAAACGCGACTGCTACTCAATAGCCTCGCGGATCAAACGCGACTGCTACTCAATAGCCTCGCGGATCAAACGCGACTGCTAATCAATAGCCTCACGGATCAAACGCGACTGCTAATCAAATAGCCCCGCGCTTCAAAAGTGCGAGGATGACGCGATAACTTCGCGTAAGAAGAAAGCCAGAGACTTTACTTCTTCTCCAAGCCTTACGGCTGGAGTACGACGATCTCGCTGATGAGAGGGATGATTGATCAGTTAAAATCAAGTCAAATCCCTCTAGAAATATTCTAAAGAGTCTCGATAGAAAGATTCTTACCCCCAATAGGAGAAACGTGGGCTGGCGCGTCGCTGCCATAGCCGCTGCCACCACTGCTTGTGCCAGTCGCCGATGATGGAGCTGCACGAGAAGTAACACGGGTCTTGGGCGCCATTTCTCAGAAAGTCGAGGAAAATCGACGGGAAATGGGGAAGAAATCAGTCGGAGAACACTCGGGTCGCCTGAGCTCTGATCGTCTGAGTCTCTAGGGTTTCTGAAAAATTCTCAAGTGAAGTGAGAAGAAAAGGGAATAGAGATTTCATTTAAATGAGGGAAACCGCCTCTTGGAATTCAGCGCGAGTTTCGGAGAAGAAAACTGACCAGTTACTCTTCAAAACGCGGAGCTATTAGCCTCGCGTGATGACGGAAAAAGATAAGATATTAACTCCGCGCTACTCTGCGCAACTCCGTGAAACGCGAAGATAACTTGGTATTTTAGTTTTGCGTTCTCATAAAAAACTTGGATTTTTGGCTAAGTTAAAAAGATCCTTACTCGATCATTCCAGCAAGACTCTTGAAGCCGACAGATAGAGAGGAAAATAATTTATCTTTATTCATGAAGCAAGAGATTACAAAGAAGGAGTTATAGCTCTCCCGAAAGCTTCTACATATTCATCGACTCATCAATAACCTAACGGTGAGATTCCTCCGCGGGGTGTTGAAGTTCAACTCCATGGTTCACATACAAGAGATCTCCTCTGTAAATGTCAACTAGGATCTGTTATCTGAAATGAAGCACAAGTTGAATTTGGAGTGCTGCAAGCCCTTAGATGATCATCTCCATCGCTTTGGGAAGCAACAGAGATTGTCATCTAACAGAAATGGTCCTCAAGAAAACTTAATGGGCTACCACAGAGTTCTTGTAACTCCTTCAAAAGGAGCCAGAGCTTGAAACCTGCAACTATGTTGTAAAGCATATGCTTCTGGCTTCCTTAGAGTTACTTTCGTTGATGAAGATTGGTGCATAACCTGCTTTTGAAGATATATCAGGGAGAAGCTACATCCCAAGTCATCAGATTGGACCCGGTTTACTACAAAAGAAGAATCAGGAGTTCCACAAAAATTTGGAAAATCTTCTAAGTATAAGAATGAGGAGCTAAGCTAACTTCGCGTGCAGCTGAAATAGCCTCGCGCTTCAAAGCGACTGCTAATCAAAAATAGCCTCGCGCTTCAAAGCGACTGCTAATCAAAAATAGCCTCGCGCCAAAGCGACTGCTAATCAAAATAGCCCCGCGTTTCAAGCGCGAGGATGACGCGATAACTTCGTGTAGAGAAAGATCAGAGTTCCTCTCTGACTTCTCCTTCTCCTTCAAGCCTTACAGCCGGAGAACGGCGATCTCGCCGGTAAAGTAAACAATTGGCTAGATTAAACCGAGCCAAAATATCTCAGAATGGTTCCTAGAAGACCAAGAGTTAAGGTTTTTACCTTCGGAAGACGCTGCATAGACTGGTTCACCGTCGCGTCTACATCCACGGCCGCTGTCATTAACACCGGCCAACGTGCGTCTAGCCAAACTTCTCTGGAGCGACATCCTAATGATGAAAATCTATGGAGAATTGAATGAAGATCATTTGAAGATCATTCGTCAACATAAGTCGCTCGATTGCCGGAGTTGCCTGAGCTCTGAGCTCTCAGAAATTATTCGGGTGAAATGAAGAAGAAGATGAGCCGAGAAGCTCTATTTAAACAGGATTTCCGTCGCTTGGTATTCGGCACAGAAATTCAGAGTAATTAATGAAATAATTACTCATTTCACTGAAAATGAAGTGAAGCTGATTAGCTCCGCATAGGCGAGCATAACGCGAAGGAGACTTGGTATTCTAATTCCGCGTTTTCAGTTTGAAGATCTAAAGTATTTTAAAATTTGCTAAGTTCGAAGCCATTTTGAAAATATTGGAGGGGGTTCTGTTGGCAGTGAAAATTTCTAAGTAAATAGAGTTTTCCACAACAGAACGCAGAGCTAATTCATAGCTCCGCGTCTGGCTATTTTTAGCCTCGCGTTGAGTAAAACGTGGACATGTTCAATAGCTCCGCATTCTGGTTATTTAGTTCCGCGTTTGATGAGATTATCTCCGCGTGAGAAGAAAACCAGAATCTCAAACTGATTGAGATTATGATTTGGGCTTATCCAAATACCAAATCAAGTCCAATCAGAATTCTAAATCAAGAGATTTAAATCAATATTAAATATTTGATTGGAATCCTTGATGAGAGAAAATTCTATTCAGATAGAAACTCTCTCAAATCTTCCTGGGGCTATAAATACCTTCTTGGTGAAACCCTAGGGGATCTTTTGGAAGTTTTGGTAAAGTTCGAGTTACGCATGAGAGCCTTGAACGAATCAAAACTAGAGATCAGAGGTCTTCTTCTTCCTTCTTTCGATCCTTTGGCAATTCAAGTATGCGAGAGAGCCTTGAAGCCTTTTTGTGATCATCTTCCTCTTAGAGAATTCAAGTTACGCACAGAGCCTTGGATTCGTGAAGAGCAAAGACCAAGAAGATCGTCTACAGTCGGCTGATATCTTCAAAAGAGAAGATTTCAACGTACCGATCGTCCAAAGGAACTACTATAGATCCCATCGCCACTGATCCCACACACACATTGTAAAAGAGAGAGATTGAAGTATAAAATCCTCTTGTTTGTTCTTCTTTATATATCTTGTTCACTTCTATTGTAATCTAAGATGTATTCGATGGAAGGAAGCAAAGGAACTTTTGCGGCGAACACGGTGGAAGGAGCTTCTGTAGTTAATTCATTGGGAAACTTGGATGTTGCCTGAGTACCCTCCTCAATCCTAATCACAGGGCCTTGGATTCGATGCTTCTTATATGAGCATGGACGCAACGTCGGTTCATCTTCTTCTTCTTGCTCTTCATCTGCTATGTCAAAAACAGAACTTAAGATAGCAGTGTTAGCTTCAGCCAAAGCATATTCTGGGATTACGAGCAAATCATGGGATCTTTTCTTTCCTTTCCTTATAATAACAATCTTCTGGGGAGGAGATTCCCATCCTAGAGATGGTCCTTCTACCACTAAATTGCCGAAAGATGGAGTATCAAGAGTTGTAGCAGGTGCTTTTGGTTGTTCTACGGGCATTGTTGTTGCACCTGTATCGTCCTTGGTTCATCTTCGTCACTGTTGGTACCATGATCAAACTCATCTAATTTAGGAAGTCTTGTATAACCTGCCTCTTTCTTCTGGAAAAACCATGCTTTAATATTTTTGAGGCAAATGTTGTTCACGTTAAAGCTATAAGAAGCAGAATGAGTAATGGAATGCCAACTACAGAAGTTGAAGGAAGTATATAAATTTGGAGCACTAGTCCACTAGCTATGAAATGGTACCAAGCCCGAGCCCCCTCAAACAAATTTTCTCCAAATCTAATGGACATGCTTGGGTTCCCGACATATAGTTAGTCGTATCCAAATTGACGAGAGAAGTGATTGGGATAATATGGTTTGATGTAGCAAACATTCTCCAAACGAAGTTCCAGATGACCAAGCTTGATACTTATTAGCCACCAAAAACATCCAGGAGAAAGAATAGTGAAGTTGTCTGAACTAGGTGAATCTGCAAACTCTTCTCTGTAATCAGTATTTGGGAAATAAGAAAAACACTTATACAAATAATAGTTGTTGTGATGCTGGAGATGCTTGCGAATCATAGCATGTAATGACACTTCCACTGTAACCTTTCATAATATTGCACTATTGATGAGCTACAGTCGGTTTGAGGATGGTTTGGGCTCATTAAGGTCAGACAATGCAAGACGAACTCAGCCATAAGATATGTGTACGGAAGTTCTATCCGTGCATTAGGAGTCTTGGTCCTCATAGATTCATCTTTGGCACGGACTTCCTTGACTTTACAAAATTTTTCTATCATTATTCTTAGTCTGTTTTGTATGTCGCATATCATAGCCGGAAGCAAACTGAGTGGATGTCCATGTGCAAGCAATACTGCTGGATAAACTACTCCAACTAATAAAGCCTCCTTTGGAGCAGTTGGAACTACACAACGCTTTAACCATAACATCAAAATCCCACTAAAGAGCTGAATCTGATAACTGATGTTTGGCTTGATAGTGAAAACTATCAAGTGCCAGCCTTAAAAACATCCTCGTCTGATTTGGTGATATATGCATTTGTCCCAAAACGAACAACTCTCTCCTCAATCTCTTCATCAAAAACAACCAACATATGAGTGAAGTCACAATTATTATCATCAAAATTAGAAAACAAATAATCTGCCCAAGCCTTCTATTTTGTTCCATTATTTTGCAACTCGGTTATCTGGACACAAATGTGGTAGTGGCAAAGCAATTCTCAATAAGTATCATAGAGTAAGGGATGTTGAGCTTTCAATAAGTAAAGTTCTTCCTTTGAGGGCACATATTCTTAACGGGGATTTCTCCTACTAGCAGACCTAACATTTCATACATTTCATGTAGAGCTAATCCAAGCTCTCCACAGGGAGTAAAAAATATATCGGTGTCAAGACTATATAACTCAAGTAGACAAAAGAAATGGAAGCGGCTAGTGGGGATCCATATTGCACTGCCTTGATGGTGTGATAAAGCCCCATTTCTCTCAAGTATTCTTCAAAGGTGATCAAGAAGAAACAGGTTATTAACGCCCACCAACCCTTTAGAGAAGAGTTAATTCATCCTAGCAGACGAAAATCTTGACATGAAAATTCTCCCTTTGCATCCACAAATTAATGAATAAAAGTATTGGAAATTAGAGGAGCCTCGCCCAGAGGAAACTCCTTTTTCCACGATCTCAGAAGTAGTCTCGATTCGTGCCTCACGGTAGCAAGTGGATATGCACCCTGGGAGCTAAATCCACCCAATAATATTCCATCTTGCACCTTGGTTAGGTGCCAGTTCAAGGGTCTTGGGATAGAAACTGACTCAAGGTAAATAAAGGGATAAGATCTCTCCATATTCGGAAAAAACGTATGATGACCCCTGATTTGGTGAAGCCACATATATTCCCCGTCATATAAACTATCATTAGGGGTTTGAGTTGAATCTCTGAATAAGAAACATGGTTTGTTCATTGGTTTAATATTCTTCCCTTCGAGAGGTGCATCAGTTAGAATCTCTCTTAATATAGCAGAATTTGGGGCCGAGATCTTGTCTTTCCTTTCTCGACTACTGGATGCAACACAAAGTGGAAACTCCCTTCAAAGTCTAAATTGAACTTTACCATCATATCCACCATATGGTCAAAATAGTGCTTCTTAAAAGGTGGGTTCAAAGCGTAGTTCAATTTATACTTCGAAGGGAGTTTCCACTTTGTGTTGCATCCAGTAGCCGGGAAAGGAAAGACAAGATCTCGGCCCCCAAATTCTGCTACATTAAGTGAAATTATACTGATGCACCTCTCGAAGGGAAGAATAGGAAACCAAAAGAGAAAAATTTAGACAAATCTATGGCAAAACGAGTTCTGTAAAAATCTAAAATGCAGATCACAGATTTTTGAAGACCCGCATTTTAAATTTAAAAGATAAACTTATGTAAATTTTATCTTAAAAATCAAAAACTGCGGATCACAGGTCTTTGGAGACCCATATTTCAAATTTAAAAGATAAACTTTTATAAGTTGTATCTTTAAAATCCAAAACGTGGATCACAAGTATTTGGAGACCCGTGTTTCAAATTTAAAAGATGAACTTATGCAAATTTTATTTAAATCAATGGTGTTTGGAGACCCGTGTTTCAAATTTAAAGGATAAACTTTTTCAAGTTTTATCTTAAAAATCCAAAACGTGGATCACAAGTCTTTGAAGATCTGCGTTTCAAATTTAAAAGATAAACTTTTCCAAGTTTAATCTTAAAAGTCCAAAACACGGATCACAGGTCTTTGGAGACACGTGTTTCAAATTTAAAAGATAAACTTTTCCAAGTTTTACCTTAAAATCCCAAAACGTGGATCACAGGTCTTTGGAGACTAGCGTTTCAAATCTAAAATATAAACTTATTCAAGTTTTATTTTATAAATCAAAAACACGGGCCATATACCCGCATTTCAAATCTAAAACTTATTCAAGTTTTATTTTAAAAATTAAAACACGGATCACAAATATTTGGAGACCCATGTTTTAGAAAAATTTTAGATCCAAAATACAGATTATGGTTATCCTACAAGTTAATTAAAACACAAATCTATGTTTTTAACAGTTATGGTGGTCCAGTGTGATGAATCGCCGAAATCAAACATGTCGAAACTCGTTAACATATTGCAGATCATGGGTTTCTCACGAACCCTAGTGGAAGAAGAGCTAGAAGTGGCTGGAAGATTGTGAGAGTCGCCGACAGCTTGGCTAGAAGCAGAAGATTGCTTGGACATCTTTTAAATGATTTTAAATTAGAAAAGCCCGAGGGCTAAAAGCTCAGAAGCTTGAAGACGGAGGAGACCATGACGGAAAGCTTGAAGAAGCTTAGAGATGAAGAATGCTTAAGAGTTTGAAAATTTTCCAAGTCAAAATGACTTTTGAAAGAGACCTGGTGTCTTATATAAAAGATTCGATGGCCAAGACCTTCGGCCCAAATCTCGTAGAGATTTCATCATTATAAGCACAGTGGAACTTCGATCTCTGCGCCAGAAAGGTGGCAAAAGTGGCGACGCTCTAAATACACCACTTAAAATGCAGACTCACATTTTTAAATGCAAGGTCACATTTTGATTTTTTAAATGCAGACTTGCATTTTTAAACGTAGTGTTGCGTGTTCCTGTTCAAACGCAGAGTCGCGTTTTTAGGCGTAGGGTTGCATTTTAGCCCAAAATTATGTTTTAAATCCAAAATCAATTATGTTTTATGTCCAAACTGTTTCAAAACACCTTCGAAATTATAAATTTTAAAAACTTTGGAGGGGTTTTGTTGGCAAATTTTTTTTTGGAAATTAAAAGGAAATGTATTTATAAAATCAAAATGCGGACCTCTGAGGGTTGCGTTAGGATTTAATGATGTCAAGAAATAAAATTTCTCTCGAAATACAAGAAAACGTGACTTATTAAGGACGCGTTTGATCTCATGATGTTAAGAGACAAAAGATCTTTTCAAATACAAAAATAAGAGACCCTCAGGAGTGTTGGAAATAGGCAAGAGATTAAGAACGCGGATCATTATTAGAAAGACCCGCATTTTTTAAACCAAGAAGGATAAAAAAAGAGTATGTTTTGAGACTGAGTGTAGACCCCATAAGGTCGCATTTTTATTTCGAAACCTTAGAAAATTAAAGTTGTTTCTATTTGATTTTGAACGCGAGTTTCATAAATCTATGTGTATTGCCAAAGCGCGAGACTAACATGCGTTTCAACATCATGAAACACAAGGTCGCATTTTGAACTCATGATTAGAGCTAGAAATAATTAAAACACGAACCCTAGAGATTGCATTTTCATTCTAAAGCCTCAAGAGGTGAAAATTATCTTTATTAACACCCAAACGCGGGTCTGGGCATGTCATGCAAGCTGCAAAGAGCTAAAATGCGGATCAATTACAAATATAGAGGATTTAAGATTTCAATTACAAATCCAATAAATTAAAAGTAGGAAATTAATTCTCAAATGAAGGAGACTATTAATTAGACAGTTACATGATTAATATCATATTTTGTATTTTTCCTCCCATATTTTATTTATTTTTGTATATAAATAATTGTTACTCAGGTATATTTAGTGTGTTTTCATAGGTAATAAAAGATTCACAAGGAAGAGAAGGAGATGCAAATTTGTCAAGAATATGAGCATAGAAAGTCAATTTTTGTGAAGTCAGAAACTCAAGTGCAGAAGTAGCAACGTCAAGAGCATATTCGGCCAAGATAAAGTTTAAACTGGAAATTTTTGTGTAGGAGAAATTTGTACATCTCGGAGTTATCCTTGAAATGCGTCTAAGAACAGATCCATCCAAGTTCGGATGCAAAAGTTATGATCATTTTATTGAAGCACGGCAGAATGAAAAATCCGATCAACGGGCTACGGGTGTGTTGAACTTAATTTCGGATTTTGAACCCGAAAATTAGCATTTTATGCCATCTAATCTCAACCATTGGTTTCTAATACCTATAGATTGGATTAAGATTATATATTTTAAGATTAGTTTGTGTTGGATTAGGATTATATCTTTTGTATTGAGTTTGAATAGGAGTAGGATTGTTTTTAGATTATAAATACCTCATGAATCCTTGTAATTAAAGAGAGCATTTAAGATGTAATTTTAGATGTACTTTTGATTAATAAATATTAGGGTTTTGCCGAAGGGGTGACAGCTGCCATACTGAGCTCCAGAGGTAATTCCATTTCTTTTTATTACTTTTTAGATATATTTAATCACTTTCTAGTGTAGATCTTTAATTGTTTTCTATTTTAGATTAATATTACTTTCTAGATTAGATTTTTTTTACTTTCATGAATAAAAATAGGATCATGTTAATTAGGAGTATGAGTAGCTAATTAGCTTAGACCTAGGATGTAGATGAAACTAGGGATCAACCATGTAATTACTTTTTATCATTTTCATTCTAAAATAAAATAATAAAGATATGATTTTTCTATGAAATATTAAAATACAACAACTAGTAAATTAATACTTTGATAGTTTATACTTGAGTTAAGTTTCTTAATAGCCTATACTTAGTTAGGGTTTGGGGTTCTTAATTTTTATCTTTTTCATAAAATCATCTAATGATTTAGTTTGTTTTTATGAAAAGTAGTATTTTTGATGAGTTATACTTGCACACCACTTGATAGTTCATGCTTAGAGCACTTTAAGTAAAAATTAAAACTAAAATATCAATTTTTATGATAGGAAGAAAATAATAGAAGTAATACTTGGTTGTGACTAGTAAATTCTATATTCTAGGCTAATTAGAATTACAAAAACAACAACTTAAAACCCTTAGTTAGTCCGTTAGAATAATAGGATTAGCAAGAACGCAAAAAGCTTAGATTCTCGTGGGAACGACTTATTTGCTCTACAACTGACACTGTGCGCTTGCAGTAAAACTATCACATCAAGTTTTTTGCATCGTTATTGGGGATCGATGGTGTTTTCTTACTTTTTCTAACGTTTTACGGGTTAACAATGTGTGTTGAGTGTACAGGGACCTAGAAGTTCATATACAGGAAGCAAAAAAGGAACGAGAGAAAAATCAAAAGTGCACCGCGAAAACCAAGGAGCTAAACTCGTTGGTTTTGCCGCTAAATAGCGACATTCACCACCATTTAGCAGCATATTTTATGAGTCTCTCCCACTTTTTTCTCTTGTGTTCTGTGCTTTGGTCTCTGATTCTGTAAAAAAAATACAAAAAAATTAGAAACTGTAGGACATCATATTTTTTCTTTGATCATATTTCTTCCACTGTTTCCTCTCACCACACCCCACTTCTTGCATTAGTTTAGGAAATGATGCAAATAATGGCTTGACTATAAAGGAGCCAGTTCAAGTTCCAACTGGGCCGGTTACAAGAGCACAAGGAAAGAAGTTCAAAGATGCACTTAATGGGCTGATTCAAGAGGTTTGGCCTCAAGCAAATTCGTGGAGGCCCATTGAGGATGGTTCACGAGTTCAACAAAGATGCATCAATATGATTCAACTAGTAGAAGAATCTGGTCAAAATTGATTGTTTCCTTTTGTTTTATTTCTAGAACTTTCCTTGTCAATTAAGGGACTGATTTTTTTCATTTTGTTTTGTTTCTATTTCTTAAATTTTTCTTGTATTGATCAGCCAAATTAAGGGGCTGATTGTTTTCTTTTGTTTTGTTTCTATTTCTTAAACTTTCCTTGTAGGAAACTTTCCTTGTATGTTTTTAGCCTATAAAAAGGCGTCTAATGGAATAGAAGAGAGACAGTTTACAGATAATTGGTGAGTTTATTCTCTTTGGTTCTTTGAAGGACTATTCGAACTTATCAGAATTCTTCCGTGGCGTTCATCATCGACTTATCAAACGACTTTCCACTACCGTTTTTGGCGTCTTCCTTATACGAGGGTTCTTACTTCGCATTAAACAATGGGTTGAGGTCAATTATACCAAGGTTCTTGTTTTTGTTGAAGTAACGAGTCGAGGTCCCCATCCAAACCTGATCGAGAATATTTTTGGATTTTCTCCTTTTCTTCTACGGGTCTCGTTATTCTTGACGGGGTTCGCATCATTTGGTATCAGAGCCAAGGATTTCTCGTCTCAGGTTTGCCTATCCCATTTAAATTTAGTTTCCTTTTCTTATCTAGCCAAATTTCTTTCTTCTACCCCATTCGAAATCTTGTTCTGTTATTAACGAAAGAAAGAATCTAAAAAAAAAAAGATCCGAAAAAAAAAATCCGAAAAAAAGGATTCGAAAAAAAGAAAAAAAGAAAAAAAAGATCCGAAAAAAAAAGAAGGTCAAAAAAAAGGAGTAAAAAGATTCTCTTTCGTTTGTTTCCAATAAGCCCGAAAATCTCCTCATCCCAAAGCCCAAAAAAAAAATTTTTTGGAAATTTTGTTGAATTGTGCTTTGAAAATCTAATCACTCATATCTCTTGTTTCTTACCTTTTGAACATGAATTCCCTTGGTGAGTTCTTGGTGAATTGTTGCTGGAATTTTGAATACTATTCGAATAGTTTCAAAAGAACTGAAAGAGGATTATCGAGTGGAAAAAGGTAAGAGTGGTGAGCATATTAGAGGGTAAAAACCGATTATACTGAGTGAAACACGAGTGGAATAGAGTGAATCATTCTTTGAATGAAAACACGTGAGAGAGTGTGTGAGGTCCTTTCCTTTTTTTGTTATTTTCTAACTTTGATTTGCAGCAATCATGTCTCATAACAGTGAAAAGAGCATCACCGAAGGTGCTACAGGGATGGCTGACCCAAAGTTGCTTATGGAAGCCATGATGAGTGAAATGAGGCGTGTGATGAGGTTAGAATAGGAGCAGGTACATGAGCGGATTGATCGGATGGAGAATACACATTTGGAGCAGCCACAAAACACTCATAAGGTGCATAGGAGGGAAAGAGTTCAACATCGGGGAGTGAGAGATGAAGATGGAGAGTATTATGGGGCTGGTTTTGATGAAGAAGAAGATCGGGGTTCAGTTGTTGGTAATAGGAGATATGGAGGGCGGTTTAGAGAAGATAGGAATCGGGAAGATAACAACTTGGGTAGTATTAAGATGAAATTCCAGCGTTTCAAGGAAGAAACGACCCCGAGGCTTATCTTGAGTGGAAGAAAAAGGTAGAGTTAGTGTTTGATTATCACAACTACTCTGAGATGAAGAAGGTAAAACTTGCTGCCATTGAGTTTTCTGACTATACTATTGTGTGGTGGGATCAATTAGTATTGAACAGGCGGCGAAATAGGGAATGACCGGTTGAGACGTGGAAGAGATGAAAATAGTGATGAGGAAGCGGTTTGTGCCCAGTCATTACCACCGGGAGTTGTACAATAAATTGCAAACGCTCCGACAAGGTAACCAGAGTGTGGAGGTTTATCATCAAGTGATGGAAATTGCTATGATCCGGGCTAATATCGAAGAAGACCGAGAGGCTACTATGGCTAGGTTCTTGAATGGCTTGAATCAAGAAATTCATGACAGGGTGGAGATGCAGTATTATGTGGAATTAGAGGATATGGTGCACATGGCCATCAAGGTGGTGCAACAATTCAAGAGGAGAGGTGGTACACGTACATCCCATAATTCGGGTTTTTCCCATGGAAACCGAGTCATGTGAAGAAAGAGGAGAAACCAGCTGCAAAACCTAAATTCGAGCCAAAACAAGAGACAACCAACCATGGCACTCAAGGTAAATCTGACCCTTCCACTTCTCGAAATCGTGACATTAAGTGTTTTAAATGTCAAGGTAGGGGTCACATAGCAAGTCAATGCCCGAATAAAAGAGTCATGGTAATAAGGGGTAATAGAGAGATCGAAACCGACGACGAGTCCGATACCGACTCTATGACACCATTGGAGGACGTAGATGAAGAAGAATATGCAGTTCAAGGTGAATTGTTGGTGTCAAGAAGACTTCTAAGCTTGCAAGCAAAAGAAATTGAAGAAGTGCAGTGAGAGAACATCTTTCATACTAGGTGCTACGTCAAAGACAAAGTATGTAGTATGATTGTTGATGGAGGAAGTTGTACTAATGTTGCAAGCATAACCTTGGTGGAGAAATTAGGACTGCCCACACTGAAACATCCTAGGCCGTACAAGTTACAATGACTAAATGATAGTGGCGAGGTAAAGGTAAATAAGCAGGTTTTGGTTTCATTCCGCATCGGAAAAATATGAAGATGAAGTTTTGTGTGATGTAGTTCCGATGCAAGCTGGACATTTGCTATTAGGCCGACCGTGGCATTTTGATCGGAAAGTTAAATATAATGGCTTCACCAACAAATACTCGTTCATGCTCAACCAAAAACCCATCACTCTTGTGCCAATGACACCAAAACAAGTTTATGAAGATCAAGTGAGGTTGCAAAAAGAGAGTGATAAAAAAAAAGAGAGTGATCAAAAGAAAAAGAGTGAGCAAAAGAAAAAGAGTGAAAATCAGAGAGTGGCTGAGTAAAATGAGAGAGAAAAAGAAAATCAAAATTCAGCCATTGAGAGAAAATCAGAGAGAAAATAAAAGAATTTCTATGCAAAAGTGAGTGAGATTAAGCGAGCAATGTTTTCAAATCAGCCGATAATTGTACTTTTGTACAAAGAGGCATTTTTAAATACTAACGAACTTGATCCTACTTTGCCCAGTTCTGTTGTTTCTCTTTTGCAGGAATTTGAGGATGTCTTTCCCAAGGAAACACTACATGGATTACCACCAATTCGAGGGATTGAACATCAAATTGATTTTGTTCCCGGTGCGACAATTCCAAACCGAGCAGCCTATAGGAGCAATCTCGAGGAGACAAAGGAGCTTCAACGGCAGGTAAGTAAGTTGTTAGAGAAGGGGTATGTGAGGGAGAGCATGAGTCCGTACGTCGTTCCGGTTTTACTTGTACCTAAGAAGGATGGAACGTGGAGAATGTGCGTTGATTGCCGAGCCATCAACAACATAACAGTAAAGTATCGTCATCCTATTACTCACTTAGATGACATGTTAGATGAGTTGCATGGTTCTTGTGTGTTCTCTAAGATTGATTTAAAAAGTAGTTATCATCAGATTAGAATGAAAGAAGGAGATGAATGGAAAACTGCCTTTAAAACAAAATATGGTTTGTATGAATAGTTCGTTATGCATTTTGGGTTGACTAATGCACCAAGCACTTTTATGAGACTTATGAATCATATTTTGCGAGCATTTATAAGCAGGTTTGTTGTTGTCTATTTTGATGATATACTCATTTATAGCAAAAACTTGGCTGATCATGCCATACATTTGAAATTAGTTTTAGATGTGCTTAGGAAAGAAAAGTTATTTGCTAAGACTTTAGCTATTTTGCAGGATCACTTCTATTGGCCACACATGAAACGAGATATTGAGTGAATTTGTGGTAGATGTGTCATATGTAGGCAAGTTAAATTTAGAGTGCAACCCAACGGTTTGTATACTCCTTTGCCCATTTCTAGTGAGCCTTGGATTGATATTTCAATGGACTTTGTGTTAGGATTGCCTAGGACTAAACGTAGAAGAGATTCGATTTTTGTAGTTGTGGATAGATTTTCTAAGATGGCACACTTTATTTCATGTCACAAAATGGATGATACTTCGCATGTTGCTGATTTGTTCTTTAGGGAGATTGTGAGATTGCATGACATGCCTAGAACCATTATTTCGGATAGAGATACTAAGTTCTTGAGCTACTTTTGGAAGACTTTATGGTGTAAGCTAGGTACCAAGCTTTTGTTTTCTACTACTTGTCACCGACAAACTGATGGTCAAACCGAAGTAGTAAATAGGACTTTGTCCAATTTATTGAGGGCAATAATTAAAAAGAGCATCAAAACATGGGAAGAGTGTTTACCACATGTTGAGTTTGCTTATAATAGATCTATTCATTCTGCTACTAAATTCTCACCGTTTGAAATTGTTTATGGGTTTAATCCTTTGACTCCATTGGATTTATCTCCATTACCTGTTTCTGAGCGTGTTAATTTTGATGGAAAGAAAAAAGCTGATTTTGTTAAGCAGATATATGAGAAGGCAAGACTCAATATTGAGAGAAGAACGGAGCAGTATGCAAAACAAGCTAACAGGGCGTCACAAGTTTGTTTTTGAACCCGGAGATTGGGTGTAGTTGCATATGAGAATAGAGAGATTTCCAGCGCAAAGACATTCCAAACTACTTCCAAGAGGGGATGGTCCTTTCTAAGTTCTAGAGTGCATCAATGACAACGCTTACAAGCTAGATTTGCCCGGTGAGTACAATGTTAGTGCTACTTTCAATGTTACTTATTTGAGTCATTTTGATGTAGGTGATGATTTGAGGACAAATCCTTTTCAAGAGGAGGGGAATGATGCAAATAATGGCTTGACTACAAAGGAGCCAGTTCAAGTTCCAACTGGGCCGGTTACAAGAGCACAAGGAAAGAAATTCAAAGATGCACTTAATTGGCTGATTCAAGAGGTTTGGGCTCAAGCAAATTCGTGGAGACCCATTGAGGATGGTTCACGAGTTCAATAAAGATGCATCAATATGATTCAACTAGTAGAAGAATCTGGTCAAAATTGATTGTTTCCTTTTGTTTTATTTCTAGAACTTTCCTTGTATTGATCAACAAATTAAGGGGCTGATTTTTTCATTTTGTTTTGTTTCTATTTCTTAAACTTTTCTTGTATTGATCAGCCAAATTAAGGGGCTGATTGTTTCCTTTTGTTTTGTTTCTATTTCTTGAACTTTCCTTGTAGGAAACTTTCCTTGTATTTTTTTTTGCATATGAAAAGGCATCTAATGGAATAGAAGGGAGACAGTTTACAGATAATTGGTGAGTTTATTCTCTTTGGTTCTTTAAAGGACTATTCGAACTTATCGGAATTCTTCCGTGGCGTTCATCATCGACTTATCAAACGGCTTTCCACTACCGTTTGTGGCGTCTTCCTTATACCAAGGTTCTTACTTCACATTAAATAACGGGTTGAGATCAATTATACCGAGATTCTTATTTTTGTTGAAGCAACGGGTCGAGATCTCCCATCCAAACCTGATCGAGAACGTTCTTGGATTTTCTCCTTTTCTTCTACGGGTCTCGTTATTCTTGACGGGGTTCGCATCAGGAAACTCACGCATATACTCATCTCTGTTGGTATATGCCAATTTGGGCCCTTAATTAATTTGGCCGACTTATAAGATTAGATTATATTATGAGCAAGGCGATAACGAGCTCGCTTATTAAGGTAAGCATGGTTCACAACATATATACTGAATCTATCTCATGTGCTGATGTTGAACCAACATTTGAGCAAATTTTCAAAGAGGAGATCATGTTGTAAGATGAGTTGGCCCACAGAGACTTTATGTATGATAACATGTTTGCGAGTGTGTCACTTAACAATGAACAAAGTTTAGAGGATTTGTTCATGGAGGAGCTCGAGTTGCTTCGCGAGTTAGAAGAGTCATCACATTTTATAGTTTGTGATTCACTTGATCATGGTGTGCACTTCACATCTCATGATAATTTAACACGCCTATTTAATATTTGTAATGATTGTGATATGCGCATTGAAGATTTATTTAGTCTAACCAAAATTTGCATGAGGAAAAAGAGAAGCCGGAAACGCCATAAGAGGCAGAAAAGAATTTTTACGACCACTAGGAGATTGATGAGATCTCTTAATGAACCCACTTCATATTTGAAACACACACTAGGAAAGTGGGAGGCGATCGAGAGGTCATAACCACTTTCCATGCGTTGATAGGGTGACGATATTTAGATCATGATTTTTCATGACTCTTTTCATTTGTATAATACTTGTACAATAGTTTTCATATTTATTTTGCCACTCTTGGTTCGTGTATGAAGGTATACACAAGTTTAAGTGTGGGGAAGTGGGTTAGGAACTTTTTTGTGTTTTCTAGGATTTTTAGTTTTTTCTAGGATTTTTATTTTATTTTTATATTTTTTTATTTCTTTATTTTACACTTTGAGTAGTTTTTAGGGTAAAATTTTTTTTTGAAAAAAATCTAAAAACAAAAATCTTAAAAAAGTAAAAAAAAATCTAAAAAAAGTTTAAAAAGAATAAAAAAATACAAAAAAAAATCTTCAATAAATCAATATAATTATAAATAAAAGAATAAATTTAGATTTGAAGTTTGATAGAAAAGTAGATTGGATAATACACTAAGAATTTTATGAACAAGATTAAAATCCAAAAAATAAATACCGTTAATAGTAATTTTGAGGTAAGTATATATCCATTTTTTATTTCACAATAGTTTATTAGGTTAAGAACAAAGATGATAACGATTGAGTAGTCTTCTCTCTTTAAACAAGAAAAAAAAAATAAAAAAAAGGATGAGCTTGGCATTTAAGACAATAATCCTAAAAATGAAGGTGAGCCTGGTATTTAAGGCAATAATATTTTATAAATGAAAAAAGAAAAAAAAAAGAGTATGATCTAAGTAATCGAGTATTTTACGCCTAAGCAAGCGTAAATATTCACATGAAAGGTAAAATATTCACAAAAAAAGAAAAAAAGAAAAAATTTGTTTAGAGAGAAGAGATGAATTATAAGTTAGAGTTCAAAACCAAATTAGACTATCACATGTATATGTAGATGTATAGGAGCCAATGAATTATTTATTAGTGGGTATTAAAAAATAGGATTTAATTTTTTGATTAAAATGATAAGTGTATTTGATATGACGCTTGACTTGAAAATTTATAATCTAAATGTGTTCTTGAGTTTGTATATTAGTGAGATTAATTGAAGAAAATATCATAAAAAAAAAAAAGATTTTTCTTTCTTTTGTATAAAATTTTTATTTTTCTTGATTTTCAGTTATCCTTATTTTTCTCTTCTTTATTCCTTAATCGACTTTCTTCGCGAATTTTGTGGGTATATTCACTGCAAACTCTCACGAGACAACTCGTCTACTAGGGTAACCTAGGGGTTTAAAGGCTTGTTGCACGTGCAAAGTGCAATCGCGATTCCTGCGAAAGTGAGTTAGGATTTTTCTTTTTCTTTTTAAGTTTAGATTTTGCTAAAGAACTTGCAGAAGATAGGTGTGGAGGTATAGTTAGTATCATATTTTGCATTTTTTTCTCCCATATTTTATCTATTTTTGTATATAAATTACTGCTACTCTGGTATATTTAGTGTGTTTTTATAGGTAACAAAGAATTCGTAAGGAAGAGAAGAAGAAGAGGCAAGTTTTTCAAGAATATGAGCATAAAAAGTCAATTTTGGTGAAATCAGAAACTCAAGTACAACAGTAGCAATTTCAAGAGCATATTCGGCCAAGATAAAGCTTAAACTGGAAACATTTGTGTTGGAGAAATTTGTAGGTCTTGGAATTATCTTCAAAATGAGCCTAAGAACAGGTCAATCCAAGTTCAGATGCAAACGTTATGATCATTTTACTAAACCACTGCAGAATGAAAAATCCGATCCAGCAGGCTATGGGTGTGCTGAACTTAATTTCGGATGTTGGACCCAAAAATTAATATTTTATGCCATCTAATCTCAACCTTTGGTTTCTAATACCTATGATTGGATTAAGATTATATATTTTGAGATTAGTTTGTTTTGGATTAGGATTATATCTTTTATATTGAGTTTGAGTAGGAGCAGGATTATTTTTGGATTACCCCATGAATGCTTATAATTAAAGAGAGATTTTTAGATGTACTTTTGATTAATAAATATTAGGATTTTACCGAAGGGGTGATGGACGCCATACCGAGCTCTAGAGATAATTCCATTGATTTTCATTACTTTTAAGATAGATTTAATTCTTTCTAGTATAGATCTTTAATTACTTTCTAGCTTAGATTAATCTTACTTTCTAAATTAGATTTTCTTATTTTCATGAATAAAAATATGATCTTGTTAATTAGGAGTATGAGTAGTTAATTAGCTTAGACCTAGGATTTAGATGAAACTAGAGATCAACCATGTAATTGCTTATTATCATTTTCTTTCTAAAATAAAATAATAAAGATTTGATTGTTCTATGAAAAAATTAAAATACAACAATCGTAAATTAATACTTTGATAGGTTATACTTGAGTTAAGTTTCTTAATAGCCTATGCTTAATTAGAATTTGGGGTTGTTGATTTTTATCTTTTTCATATAATTATCTAATGATTTGGTTTGTTTTTATGCAAAGTAGTATTTTTGATGAGTTATACTTACACACACTTGATAGCTCATACTTAGAGCACTTTAACTAAAGATTAAAACTAAAAGATCAATTTTTATGATAGGAAGAAGATAATAGAAGTAATACTTGGTTATGAACTAGTAGATTCTATATCGTAGGCTAATTAGAATTACAGAAACAACAACTTAGAACCCTTAGTTAGTCCGTTAGAATAATAAGATTAGAAAGAATGCAAAATACTTTAGATCCTTGTGGGAACGACCTGTTTGCGCTACAACTGATACTGTGTGCTTGCAGTAAAATTATCACATCATAGCACCAATTCAAAAATCTCTAAACCTCTATAAAGAGCCAAGATCTGGACTGAAAATGAGCTTGGATTATCTCAATTTTTAGCACTTATGATAAGAATCCAGAGATCAAAGGAATTCTTCTTGTTCAAAACTTCTCAACAGCTGCCAACTCGAAGTTCATGTTCGAAGTGTCAACAGAGAGAAAGATCATCCTCCACGACTATAACAGAACCCCAAATTAAACAAAGAGGAAACTAAAATTCTTTTCTTCGGTAAACGAACAACCGTTCTTATTGTAATCCTCTTCAAGTTCCAACCAGCATCTATATAAATTGTAACAAGAAGTAATATAGGTGCTTGTTGGAAGAACTTTTTTCATCAAAAGATTCTAACTTTAAAAGCTTGTACTTTTCGGGAAAAGGAGTCAATTCTTACTCCACTAGATATGGCCTATTAACTCCAATTTCTTGCAAGTCTTTTCTGTGCATCGAGGCTTTCAACTGGTCCTGTATCTTTTGCATCTTTTCTGTATGTAGGTCCAAGGTAAAGTTAAATTCCTCTTCCTTTCCTGAATTTTCACCGATTGTCTCACTGTCGTTCTTTGGTGATTCATCAGAGGGTTTGTCTATTTTGTCTTCTAAATTTTTTTGTGTATTTTCTACCACCTTTAGAAGCAGTATTCAAAGTTCATCAAGACCCTTTTATTGTTCTCGAATCAACTATTGTTGAGCTTCCAGTCTCTGTTTCATTTCACTGGAGCTTCCTGTTATATGGACTATTGTTTCTTCGAATCGGGAAAGCCCGTGTGATCGACGCATTGCAATGGCTAAATGATCGCTATCTCCTTTGTCTTCTTCGTCCAAATTCCCAACCAACTTCTTGTAATTACGTGGTGCGTACAGTGACATGCTTTTGCATATGATGAATGTCTGTCGCCACGTGATTTCTTTCATTTACTCACCATGTTCGAAGTCATAAAGAGAGGTCCTTTGTCAGTAATGACACTTCATCTTTGGACACGCCTTCTTTTGGGTATCCGACTAAAAACTTAGGGTCTAAGTATAACATAATAGTAATTGGTAAGTACTGCAAAGATTATTTGCTCAAATTGGCACAGTAGATGGGGTTTAGCCATCATCTTATTAGTGAGGAATTCTTGCAAATTGGTTACTTGATCTGGAGGTGTTGAGTGAATTACACTTCTTAAGTATTTATTTTTCATTTCGCCATTTGCAAGACCCCTTGCTGTATTTATTGAAGACTGTAGGTGTGGAAGTATGGAATCCTCACCTTAGTTAGCACTCTGCTCTAGTCTTTGTGCATGCTTCGCAGGGCTAAGGCTCAGCTTTGTGTTCTGGATTTTTTAAGCGGGGTAAGGAGCCTTATATTTTGCTTTTTGTATGTAGGGATGAGTAGTCTCGTGTTTAGATTCTTCTGCATAAGGCTGATTAGCCTTGCATTGCAATTTTTGCATGCTAGGCTGAGTGGCCTAGCATTTTGAAATAGCCTCGCGTTTAGGTAGTTTTATACAGGGCTGATTAGCCTGGCATTTCAACACTTCTACGTTGGGCTGATTAGTTTGGTGTTTGAGACCAAATCCATTTTGGACTTGGTTTTTGAGCATCCATCGTCGTGCTCAACTGTTCTGATTCCGAATATGAGTTCTGGTTAGGCCGGATCTTAGCTTCTCTTTGGCATCTTGTGTAGTCATGATGGGAAGAGATATTTCCTTTTCCAAAATTCTCGAATCCAAAGATTTAAAGAGCTCATGTTTAACGGAAGTCCCTTTGTCACTCAAATCTGTCGTTTAGGTCTCTTCTTATTCTGAACTCGAAAATCTAAATAGTTCCTATTCAATAGAAATCATCTCGTTAAATCCATTGCTTGGACTCCTTCCTGTTCCGAACCCAATGATCCAAGAAGCTCCTGTTCAATGGAAATCCCCTTGTTATTTGAATTCGTACTTAGGATTTTCATGCAGCAATGGAGCCATATTTTAGTTGGACTTACCAATCTAGAGGATAAATATTCCTCATATTTTTGTTGATTAATTTTTATGACCAACATCTCCACAGACTTACCAATCTCCTTAGCATCAGATTCGACCATGATCTTCTCGTCGGTATAGAAGACTTCTCCCACTATGGTCGCCAATTTATTTCCTGCAAAACTCACACTTTTTCTCATTGCCATTGATTTTATGATTACAAAAATCTTGAAGTACAATAAACAGAAGCAAAGGAAAATTAAATGAAAAGATTTATAACTTATTACTCTCTTTCACAAAAAGTGTAGGTTCTTAACGTGGCTATGGAGTGTTCGACCTCGTACTTCATTGATAATCTGATGCTTGGATTGATCTTAAACATAAAGAATTGATGAAGAAGACTTGTTAGCTGGCAGCTTCCTGCTATTGGTCAGCGTGCCCTCGCAAGTAAATCAATTTGCCAAAGGACTCCAAAATTCTCTCTTCTTTTTATAATTCTCCTCTTGACTCTTATTTATAGTTTTAGAAGTTTCTTTAGGAGCTAAGGATGGAATTCTATATCAATTCAATTTGTAAATTTGTATTTCAGTTGGATTTGAAATTTTTAATTCGAAGTAACTGGATATAATTGGATTTGGAATTCTGATAAAATTCCAAAAGGAAACTCTCATTGAAAATTAACTGTTGCGAGGCTAACGTAGTCTCTCGAGGTTATAGCCTTGCGTAGCATCAGGGTGGCTGCCTCGCGTGCGCGAGAATAGCGTTAGCCTCGTGTTGCTGCGTCATGCTTGAAGAAAAATCTCCATCCTACAAATAACATTTAAATTTAGGGAAAAAAAGAATAAAATTGTTTGTTTTCAATTATATTTAACCCCAAAATTAAATAAGAAACTATCTTTGTGAGGTCCTTTTCCTTCATGTCACTCATCGTAATCCAAGAGTAAAACTCTAAAAAATATGATTTTTTGTATTTTTCATATAGAAAAATAAGAATAGTTAATAAAAACAAAGTTATTTGTTTCCTATATATTCAATTGAAAAAATGAATAAAAAAGATTACCTATTCAAGTGAGAAAGCACAATAACTACCTGAAAATTCGTGAGATCCAAGACGACATAGTGAGGTAATCTCTTAACTTATATAATATAACTATCTGTTTCAATAATTATCAATTAGCAATTATATAAATAAATTATAAAAGTAGGCATAAAAAATCAAACAAATTATTTGTTTCAATTTATTTAATACTAAAAATAAAGAAAGAAATTATTTTTTTGAGTGTATACAAAAATTATTTCAAAATTCATGAGATCAGGAAAAATGTAGCAAAGCAATTTCTTAATTTGTAGGACTAACCATCTATTTTAGGGAAACAATCATCAATCACCAACTATGTCGATGTGAAATAAAAAACCAAATATTGTATAGGAAAATATCAATTTTATCGAATCAATCAAACAGCAATGTTTAAACTGATCGGCCATGAATGTGTAGTTATCTAGTATTTCTTTCTTAGATTTTTTTTTTTAAAAAGAAATTACAAAAATAAGTATTTCACATATTTGCACTTGAAAAATAAAAAACAATACTCCTTTAATATTAATAAAGGTTTTGTTTTCCAACCCCTTCTCCTTTACATATTTTAAAAATTGAGTAATCATCAACTGTATAAAAATAAAACTTAAGCTTTGACATAAAAAGTCAAAAAAAAAATATTTATTTCTAGCTGTACTTCATTCTAAAAATAAATTAAAAAAAATTACCTTTGCCAGATTCCATTCCTCTTTGTTGCCCACCGTAAACTTGGAATTTTATATCAAGAATTCAAAATGCACTATTATTAATATTTAAATAAGGATGAGTATGGAATTTTGAGATACACCTTTATTCTCTTCTACTCATCTTCTTCATCGCCTGGTAATCTTACTATTTTGGTTAATTAAATATTCAGAAAGTGAAGAAAATATGCCATAGCAATTTCCATATTGATTTTCACTTCTCTTAATGCACTTTGTCCTTTGTAATCACCATCCACTTTGTATAGAAAAAAATCTCTCTCAAATTTTTCATGCATAAAAAAGTTGGGAATATGGAATAAGTGATTAGAGGACATGTGGTAGTTTCCTAATTTTAAGAATAGTGGCTAAATTTTATTTTTGAAGTTTTACAGATGCGATAAATCAAAAATTCTAGAAAATTAGAGAGAGCCCATCCAAAATTTCTCATTTTAAGCAATTATTTTTTAATAAAAATAGCATCTATTTCTTATAGATTTAATTTGCTTAGTAATATAGAGAGACAAGTAAGCAAATACTTGGAAATATTTGAGAGTGTTATTTTTAGGAAAGGTGGAGTAGAATGTGTTCTTTTACATTATAATTAGTAAAACTAAATATATTTCTTAAATACTTTCAAGTATATAAAAAAATGAAATTAGAAGTAAGAACTTCTTTCAAATTAAATATTTTATTGAGCAGCTAAGTATTTAGATCAATTTTGAACTTAGAACCCCCACTAGCTTGCAGATCCTTTTATCAGTCAGTCAGTTTTCATAAGTAACACCTTAAATTTCATCTCAAATGAGATGGATACTATACTTTATTTTGCAATTCCTTTTTAATTATTACTTATACAAAGTCAAACATAAATCTAAAAATCTGTTGGCACTCAATATTTATAAACACAGTAAAGTATATGAACGAAGAACCTGAAATCTTAATGCTTGAATTGAGAGATACGTAAATTAAGAGACCAATTCTATAGAGTCTATATGATTGTTGTTAAATCAAGATGAAATTAATTGTAACTATTTAAATAGTTATGATTAGTATATATTTACGAAGTACGGAGGATTATTCTAAAAAATAGATTAAAACAGGTGAACTATTTAAAACTAAAAATCAAAAAAAAAAAAAAAATCCTCTCTTTTTCATTAATATCTTGCCATATCCCTTTTAGGGGTGTAAATAAAAAGTTAAAGAAAAACGAAGAATATCGTAGTTTAAAAAAAAAACGTAATACGAAAATATAGAAAACAAAAAGAATTAAACACATACTTTAGAATTCTTGTTTGTTCTTCATTGTTATAGGAAAGAAATGGTTTTGAGATTAAAGAAGAGAAATATCAAACAATTAGTCAACCTATTATCTTAGTAAAGGAAATGGAAAAAGAAAAAAAATCAACTCTTAGTGCGTAAGTCTATCTTGTTGAAAAAACTTCAATATTTTGTTTCTTGAGTCTTCCCCTCCCTTTTATTCTCCTCTAAAATTTTATTAAAAAAATAACAACAATAACTAATTAAATATTTTATCAAAGGAAAAGGGAAATAAATAAATAAATAATAGAAATACTTCTATTGTTAAATCTTCTTGTTTGTTGAAGCAAAGCTTATTCCTTCAACCTCCCTTAGCCTATGCTTGGAAGATTAGTTATGAAGTATTTTGGGATGTTTTGAAGTGATGTGTTATGAAGTGTTCTAAAAAATCCTTACTTGTGAGTTTTTAAATAAGTATTTTGGGTGTCAAAACACTCCAAAATACTTGGATATGTATTTTGAAGTGTTTTTCATAACACTCCAAATAGGAGTGTTTTGAAGTGTTTAGAATTTTTTTATCCAAAACTATCCTTATTCCAACTGTCACTCACATATTTTTCTTTTCTCACTTTTTTTCACGTTACCTCCTAAACCTCTCTAGTGATATTATCCTTTTTCACTTCTTGTCGCAATGCCTTCTCTTCGAAAAAGAGTGCTATTTATTTTTGCAAAAAGAAAAAAACCATTTTTTATTTTCTTTAAAGAGAAAGTTTAGAATTTCACATTATAACTCGATTCCAATCCGATCTCTTCTTCTAGTGAAGAAATTATAATTTTCTTCTCAATTCAGATGAGTATAATTTATTACCTTTCTATTTTTAATTTTTCTATTAAAGTCTCCAAATTATCACATCATTGTTCTTTTTGTTTATTTAATTTTTCAATTAAATTCTCAAAAAGTTATTATGCAAATCTCTAAAGGACTTAGTAATATTCCAAAGGATAATTTTTCTATGTTGAAGGGAAAAAATTAATTTGATTGCAGAATAAGTAAGTAAGAGATAATGTAATGAGATATTTTACCAGTTTAAATGGATGATATTTTGTTTAAAGTAAAATTATATTAATTTTGTGTAGGGTATTCATGTCTTTTATATATTTATGAAACCCATGAAAATTCATAAGAAACTAAACTCGCAAACAGATACTTAAACACTCCAAAACCCATGGTAAAAACACCCCAAAATATGTACTACCAAAACACACACTTTAAAAATACCCTAAAACACTTTGTATTTTACATCCAAGCACAGTCTTAATCTCTCTTTGGTTTGATCCCCTATAAAACTGACATATTAATCATAAAAGAGTAGTGATCTATATAAGATAAATCTTGAATCTCCCGTAATAAAAAGTAAAGATGTGGTAAGTTATTAGATTATACCTTTAAATTAGGAAAATTTGTTAGTGAAGTATAGCCAATAACTACATCTTAGCCGTATATTTGTAAGGTCATTCTCATGGTTTTTATTATGAAGTTTAAAATTGAAAATTTTAGCAAAATTGGGAAGAGGCTATGCATTTTCTTTTGAATTTTTTTATTTTCTTAATTTTTAAATTCAAGTTTTTCTAAATAGTTCTGCTTAGTCATAAAGAAAGATAAAGTTATGTAAGATAAGCAAGCCCTAATAGAATTTTCTCCTATTTTACAATTATTTTTTTGAAAATTTGTTGTTTTTCTCTCTCCATTTTTCCTTAGATATATTCAACTTAAAGCGCCTAAATTTAAACATCAATTATAAAAATTTAGGTTTTTTTTATTCCCTTATCTATCTATCTATATTAAAAGGCCTAAACGAAAAAGAAATTTTAAATTTAGTAATTAAATAATTAGAAATAAGGAGAAACTTTTCTAATTAAATAATTAGAAAATTGTTAAATAGCTTTCAATGAGTAGTAGTTCAGTTTTCATTTTAGCTTGTGTCTTTTACTTCTTGAAATTCAAATTATCAAAACAGAGAATATAGGATAAATTCCGTGATAATGAATTAATTATTTTAAACAAACTAGTCTAAATACTTATACTTAATAATAGAATTTAGATCCGATAAAAACATGTGGAGAGAAGGATGAAGAAAGATAAGGGAAGAACAAGAAAAAAAAAAAAATACACAATTGAGAGGGTATGTTTAACTAACTCCACTTTTTTTTAACCTCAATAGCGTTCAATTTTTTTAGAAAATTATAAAATTAAGTAAGATAAAAAATTATTTAAACCTCAATTATGAGGTTAAATAATTAAGTAAAATTAAATAAAATTAAGTAAAATATGGAATTTATAAAATTAATTCTATAAAGTTACAAAATTAAGTAAAGTAACTTATAAAATATTTTTCTCTCTCCCTTTTCTTAGATATTTTTTACTTAAAAATCATATTATTATTTAAACAAAAATTATCATAATTCAAGATATTATTTAAATAAATTCAACAAATCCAACTTGAAAATTGTATGTAAACATAAAACATGTAAATTTTTTGGAAAGTTATAAAATTAGTAAAATGAGAAAGCCCCAACAAAATTTTCTCCTATTTTAATTTTTTTTTTTTGAAAATTTGTCATTTTTTTCTCTCCACTTTTCCTTACATATATTCAACTTAAAAATTATTTTTATTTAAAAATCAACTATAATAATTCAAGACATTATTTAAACAAATTCAACTTGAAAATTATATGAAAACCTTAAATGTGTAAATTTCTATTCTCGACTTATTAAACAAATTCAACTATGAGCAATAATGATAATGGACTTTTAATAATATTTTAGTTTTGTAAGTTTTTGTTTATTTATTTAGTATTCATGTATATCTCTCCTTTATTTTTTAATAATATAAGAGATATTTAAATAGAATTTCTTTTTCTTAACTCACTAACAAATATAAGTATAATAAATTATGATAGATAGCTTTCGATGAGTATTAGTTTATGTTTAATTATTTAATTTCCATTTCCATCTCTCCTTTATTTTTAATAATATAAGAGATGTTAAAATATAATTTATGATTATAAGCTTTTAAATTACTTTTTCTTAAATTACTAACAAATAAAAATAAAATCAATTATGATAAATATATTTCAATGAGTATAAATCTTCTAGCCTTTATTTTTTAAATCTTCTAGCCTTTATTTTTATCTTTAGACTTTTACTTCATGAAATTCAAAAAGAAAACGAAAGATAAATTAGACATATGATAATTAATTAAATTTATTTTAAAAAATATTATAAATGCTTTATACATTAATGAGGAAATTTAGATCTGATAAAAATATGTGAAGAGAAGGATGAAGAAGGGTACCGGAAGATCAAAAAGATAAAAATGAGGGTAGAGATGAGCAAAAGTAATCATAGTGTTGCTAATAGAGCCCATTGCCGAAACGGGTTCGGTACACCGAAACGGGTCTATAACCGGCCCAAACCCGTTATCATATAATATAAATATGGGGTTATGGTGCTAGGGTTTGGATAAGCTGAAAATTGAAGCCGAATTAAAAACCAGAAAAAAGGGCGGCTGAAACAAAATAGAGAAAAAGGTGCTGCTGTTGTTCGGCCGAAGGAGAGCAAATTGGTGGCGGGTTCCTTTTCTTGGTTAAATTATTTTTCGGCTGCATGCAAAATAACTATTGTTGCTGCTCTGTTTGTACTTGGCTGAAGGTTTGGCCAAAGAGAAGATAATTAGTGTTGTTGCTGCTAATTATTTTTGGTGAAGGGTTCAACCGAGAAGTATTTTTTCGGGGTTCTTTTTTTCAGCGGTCGAAACAAAGAGGTAAATCACTGCAATAAGAGATTAGGATTTGATCTCAAAATCTTGTGTGATTTCTTTGTGTTTTCTCTTATGATTGAGAATAAGATAGTTGTAATTCTCTTTTGATATAGTGAAAGTTTTTCGATCGTGTCCCCGTAGACGTAGGCATATTGCCGAACCACGTTAAATTTGTGTGTTCTCTGTCTCTGCTATTTTTTTCTTCATTAACTATTTGATTCCGTTGGTTGTTGCATTAGTATTATTCCGCTATCTTTTGCTAGCAATTGGTATCAGAGCTCTGGTTCGGTTCAGATTTCACTCAGATCAGTGTTAATTTTGAGTGAGAGTTATGGCGGAAGATAGGAAGGGAAAAATTAAAAAATTTGATGGGACAGATTTTCAATGGTGGAAGTTGCAGATGGAAGATTATTTATATCAAAAGAATTTACATCAACCACTGTTTGGAGAAAAGCCAGAAAAGACGACAGATGAGGAGTGGGAATTGTTGGACAGGAGGGTTTTAGCGCAGATTTGATTGTGCCTGACAAAGCAGGTTGTGTTCAACGTCTCCAAGGAGAAGACCACTTCAGATTTGATGTCAGCATTGGCTAAATTTTATGAGAAGCCGTCTGTTTCAAATAGACTGTTTCTAATGAAAAAGTTGTTCAACTTGAGAATGCCTTTTGATAGTTCAGTTATTAATCATTTGAACGAATTTAACACATTATGGGCACAACTTGAATCCTTAGATTTTGTCTTTGTTGATGACATTAAAGCTTTGATGTTTATGTATTCATTACCAGATAGTTGGAGTAATATTGTTATGGCCATCAACAATTCTTCCAATACTGCTCTTAAATTCAATGATGCTGTGAGTACAATCATGAATGATGAATTGATGAAAAAGAGTATGCGTGAGAGCACAGTTTCTACAAGTACTGCTCTGTCGGTTGATAATGACAGAAGAAAGGAAAGGGGTAGAAGTTTAAGTAAGGAGTAAAAGTAAAGAGGGAGATTAAAATCTAAGGGGAAGTTCAAGAAAAAGTTAGTGTGTTGGAAATGTAAAACAGAGGGTCATATGAAGAAGGATTGTCCAAACAAAAATAAGGAGAAGCAGATGTGGTGAATCCAAGTGAGGAGTATGATGACTTGTGCTTGTCTGCTCATACAGAATCGAGGTCAGATCTGTGGTTTGTGGATTTAGGGGCTTCGTTCCATTGCATTGCTCGCAGAGAATGGTTTGATAATTATGTCCAAGGTGATTTTGGGCATGTGACTGTTGGTAATGGTCAGGAATGTAAGATTGTTGGTAAGGGGACAATTCAGTTGAAGTTGCACAATGGTGGAAAGTTGCTTTTACAAGAGGTCAGGCACATGCTGGATTTGAAGAAGAATTTGATATCTGTTAGCAAGCTGGATGGCGAAGGTTATCAAATCTCATTTGAGAAGAAACAGTGGAAGATCAGTAAAGGAGCAATGGTAGTGGTCAAGGGTGAGAGAGTGGGAACTCTATATTTACTCTCAAACTCGGTGGATTACATTGTTTCTTTGGCCATCGTGAAGAATGAGAAGGCTACCTTATCTCAAACTCGGTGGATCACATTGTCACTTGAGCGAAAGCGGCATGAGGGTATTGCAATACAGAGATATGTTGACAGATATGAAAAATGTTAACTTTAATTTCTGTGAGAACTGTGTGTTTGGCAAGCAGAAAAGAGTTAGTTTTATGAAAGATGGTAAGGAGAAGAAAACCGAGAGATTGGAGTTGGTATATACAGATGTATGGGGGCCTTTTACGGCAAAGTCTTTTGGAGGTAATTCTTATTTTGTCACTTTCATAGATGATGCAAGTCGGAAAACATGGATATTCGCACTTAAGCAGAAATCCGATGTCTTTAAGATCTTCAAGGTATGGAAAGTTTTTGTTGAGAATGAAACAGGTCTGAAGGTAAAATGTCTGTTGTCAGACAATGGTAGGGAATTTTAAAATAGAGAGTTCGATGACTATTGCCTACCCACGGGATCAGGAGAGTGAAGACTGTACCGAGGACACCGCAGCAGAATGGCGTGGCTGAGAGGATGAATAGAACCATTTTGGAGCAAACTCGGAGTATGAGACTACAAGCAGGTTTGCCTTTGCAACTTTGGGGAGCCGCTGTAGATATGACAGTCTATCTGATCAACAAGAGTCCAGCTAGTATTTTAGATGGAGGAATTCCAGAGGAGGTGTGGCCTGGTAAAACTGTGAATTATTCATTCTTAAAAGTGTTCGGTTGTATAGCATATGCACATGTGGATCATGAGATGAGAAAGAAACTTGATTCTAAATCTCAAAAGTGTGCATTCATTGGATATGGTGGCGATAAATATGGTTATCGTTTGTGGGATTATGAGCATAACAAGGTGATTCATAGCAGAGATGTAGTATTCAATGAGGGCTGTATGTATAAAGATCGAATGGAGAATAACCTACATCTGAAAGAGAAAAAATGACTACACCTGATAATACACAAGTTTCAGATGAGACCGAACAGAAAAGAGAGCCACTGACTGAAGTAGATGGTTCCAGTACTTCATCAGAGAGTGTTCCCACTATGAGGAGAAGTACGAGGATAAGGAAGCCAACCAAAAAACTTTGTCTTCCATTATATCATGTTTTGTATAATGATGCAGGTGAACCAGAGAGTTACCAAGAAACTATGCAGGATAAACTTCATCTCAAGTGGGAGCAAGCCATGCGTGATGAGATGTCTTTTTTGGAGGAGAATCACACATGGAAATTGGTAAAGCGACCGGAAAAGATGAAAGTATTGCATAACAGTGGATATACAGGGTAAAACATGAGGCAGGAGGGACACAAAGGTTCAAGACTAGACTTGTGGTGAAGGGATACGGTCAGAGAAAATGTATTGACTTCAATGAAATATTTGCACATGTTGTCAAGATGACTTCTATCAGAGCAATACTAAGTATTGTGGCTGTGAAAGGATTGTATTTAGAGCAGCTCGATGTGAAGACTGCTTTCCTTCATAGTGATTTGGAGGAGGAAATATACATGGAACAGCCAGAGGGATATGAAGTTAAAAGAAAAGAGAATTTGGTATGTCGACTGAAAAGGAGCTTCTATGGGTTGAAACAAGCGCCGAGGCAATGATACTTGAAGTTCGACAAGTTTATATTGGATTCGAATTTTGCCAGAAACAATTCAGATCATTGTGTATATTTACAAAAGTTTAAGGATAGTAACTTTATTATACTTACTTTGTATGTAGATGATATGCTTATGGCAGGTACATGCATGAAGAAAATCAATGATCTGAAGAGAAAGTTGGCAGAGAGATTCTCTATGTAATAGGTAAGGCTAAACAACTTCTTGGAATGCAAATTACCCGAGATAAGAAAAATAAGAAATTGTGGTTATCTCAGTAGGGATACATCAAGAAGGTGTTGGAGAGATTCAAAATGGAGAATGTAAAATCGGTAATTACAGTTCTTAGTGGTCAGTTCAAACTGTCAAAAGAGTAAGGTGCTAAGACAGATGAGGAGACGAGACACATGGAGAATGTGCCTTATTCATCGGCCATTGGGAGTCTCATGTATGCAATGGTGAGTACAAGACCAGATATTGCACATGCAGTAGGAGTAGTGAGTAGATTCATGAAGAACCCTGGAAAGGAACATTCGCAAGCGGTGAAGTGGATTTTCATGTATTTGAAAGGTACTTCAAAGTATTATTTGTGTTTTGGGGGTGATAACATTGATGTGGAAGGTTTTATGGATTCGGACCATGCGGGCGATAGAGACAATGGCAGGAGCACCACAGGTTATGTTTTTACTGTAGGAGGGACAATAGTAAGCTGGGTTTCAAGACTACAATCAATTGTTGCTTTATTTTCGACAGAAACTGAGTATGTTGCAGCTGCAGAAGCAAGTAAGGAGTTTATTGGTTGCAGCGATTGATAAGTGAGTTGGGTTTTGATGGAGTGGATTGCAGGTTATTCAATGACAGTCAAAGTGTAATTCATCTTGCTAAGAACTCGGCGTATCATTCACGGATTAAACATATTCACTTGAGATATCATTTTATTAGATCCTTATTGGAGGATGACCAATTGAAGTTGGAGAAAATTGAGGGCAGTAAGAATCCTGCAGATATGTTGACAAAGCCGGTTGATGGAAAAAAATTGAGCTATTGCTCAACTTTGGTGTATTTGTGTTGAATGTTGAAATCGGGATTTTAAACGATCGAGGTAAAAACTTTGGACACTGGGATTATCATGTATAGAGATTACAGTTTTGGCAGTAGGTCTCCAAGTGGGAGATTGCTGCTAATGGAGCCCATTGCCGAAACAGGTCCAAAACCGGCCCAAATCTGTTATGATATAATATAAATATGGGGTTATGGTGCTAGGATTTGGATAAGCTGAAAAATTGAAGTCGAATTAAAAACCAGAAAAAAAGGGCGGCTGAAACAAAATAGAGAAAAAGGTGCTGCTGTTGTTCGGTCGAAGGAGAGCAAATTGGTGGCAGGTTCCTTTTCTTGGTTAAATTATTTTGTGGCTGCATGCAAAATAATTATTGTTGTTGCTCTGTTTGTACTCGGCTGAAGGTTTGGCCAAAGAGAAGATAATTAGTGTTGTTGCTGCTAATTATTTTTGGTGAAGGGTTCAACCGAGAAGTTTTTTTTGGGGTTCTTTTTTTTGGCGGTCGAAGTAAAGAGGTAAATCATTGCAACAAGAGATTAGGGTTTGATCTCAAAATCTTATGTGATTTCTTTGTGTTTTCTCTTGTGGTTGAGAATAAGATAGTTGTAATCCTCTTTTGATATAGTGAAAGATTTTCGATCGCGTCCCCGTGGACGTAGGCATATTGCCGAACCATGTTAAATCTGCATGTTCTCTGTCTCTTCTATTTTTTTCTTCGTTAACTATTTGATTCCGCTGGTTGTTGTATTAATATTATTCCGCTATCTTTTGCTAACACATAGGTATTATTTATTAGTTATAGTCTCTTATTTTTAGAAAATAGTTGTAACTACTCTAACACTTCTTTTATCTTAGGTAACTTTCAACTTTTTTTTAGGAAATTCTAAAATTTAATAAAATGAGAAAGTCCCAACAAAATTTTCTCCTATTTTCTAATTATTTTTTTAGATTGTTTTTTTTTTCTTTTTTCTTTTTTTTTTTTTTTTTTTGCTTAGATATAAACAAGTGGGAAATCTGCACAAATGCTTAGAATATTTTAATGTGTTTATTTTAAGAAAAAGTAGAATGGAATTTGTTAATTACGTTACAATGGGTAAAGTCAGATGGACTTTGTAAGGAAAAGTTTCAACAATCTGATAGTTCACTCTATTTTTTAAAACAAAAATTCTCGATTTAAAACATAAAAAATAATTTAAAAATGATTAAATTTGGATAGGCCTTTTCTAATTTTTAAGAATTTTAGTATTTCTAAATTGTTTTAACCTTTTAAAAGAAAAGTTGTAGTATATTTATAAAGAATAAGATAAAAATGGAATTAGTTATATAGAGAGTGTGGTTAGTTACTTCCTGGGAAATTTTATTTACACACGGAAATTTACTTTTCACATACCGATTTTAAAATTGCAAATAATTACAATTTTATCATTTTTTTTCTAAGTTACCCTTTTAAATTCCAAATCTCTAATGTTTTTTAAAAGTTTAGAAAATTGTCCTCGTATTACTCCCTTTTTCTATCTAAAACCCAAAAAAATACTTCTTTTTTGGTATTTAAATTTAAAAACAAACACATCTTGTACAAACTCATCGATTTGATTTAAATCTACAATTGCGAACTGTATGACCAAACATTTGGCATCTACAGAAATTCAGAGAATAATTACATAATTCAACAAGAATCAATTCAAATAGTAGAAGAACCTTCGTCCGTTCGGTATTCATTAGCAAATAAAAGTTTGATCAGTTAAATCATTCGCATCATTTGGGGGTCAGTCAGGTTCAGTTCATACCGACTTCATTTTTTAACAATTCGCCAAATTTTGTGAATAGGGAAGACAATCCTCGACGTCGGTTCTCGAGGAGAGACAGCTAGATAGAAAAAGATGGGGGAGAGAGGTTATCGTTTGAATGAATGGCCCCAATCTGTTAGATTTTTTTTTTTTTTTAAATAAAGTTTTAACGGTTAATATTTCTTGCAGAGCAATTTCTATTTACAGATGGTTCATTTTTGGAATCTATTCGTAGGTTAAGGTGAACTCAGGAGAGCAGTGATTTAAAGTGCATGCATGACGATATAAGCCGTCTCTAGCATCTGAATGATCGTAGGAGGTCTCAGGCACCGTGCAAGGTTGTGCAGGGTTGAAGGAGCTGGCCTTCTAATGGTGCCGGTCCTTGTAAATTAGGAGGAGAAGAAAGAGAGAGGGAGGGTAAATTTTGGAAAAAAAAATTAGACATAGAGAGTATATTGATGATGTTTCGAAAAAAGAGATTGGTATAGCAAGTAATCTGGATATGAATAGTAAACTTCCGTGCGTAAATAGAATTTCCCTTACTTCCTTCATCAACAACAAAATTTCCAACCATCTCCATCTACCTCCTTATCCTCTTTCTTCTGATAATCTTTTCTTTTTGTTTATCTCTGACCATGTTCCTCAACTCTTAATCTATTTTTTATTTCTATCTTAAGTCAACGTCTTATTGTTTTTGTCTCTTTATTTTTGTTATGCCCCAAAAATATATTTTAAATATCTATTCTCATGTGATTTTTTTGCAGTGGTCAAAATATATTTTCTCATAAGTATTTTGCAAAATATGGTTCATCTATAAGATAAGTAATAAAAAATTTTATCACATTTTTATTATACACTTTATTCTAATTATTTCATATTTGTTGATTCTTTTTATTTTCCTCTTATTTAATATCTCATTATTATTTTTCTTATCTTTTATAAAATCTATAGATCAACTACAAGAAAACAGTGATTTCGCGACAAGAAAAGTCGTCACTAAACACATGATTGTGGTCACTAAAATTTTTTAGTGACGACTTTTAGTTGTTACATATACGGACATAGCGAATGCTAGTCGTGACAATCTTATGATCTCATTATGAAAAATCTTTCTTTAGTGATGGTATTTAATTGTCACCATAAGGTGTTTACTATGACAATATCTCTTGTCACCGAATCTCTGTCTTTTATGACAATAGTTATTGTCATTATATATAATATGTGACAAGTAAATCTCGTCAGTATAAGGTGTCTATTGTGACAATATCCATTGTTACTAAAAATCTTTCTTTCATGACAACAGTCGTTGTCACCATATATGATATGTGATGATATATTATTTTCACAAAAACATACATGTTGTTACGTAATATCTATTTTTGTTACGAGATTTGTTGTTATGAAAGATGTATAGTAGCATAAAATATATGTTGTCAGGAAAAACATATTTTGTGGCAGTAGTTGTTGTCACTAAATATACATTTTAGTGACAAAGTCTATGGTCGCAAAATATTTTTTAGTGACAACTTTCTAGTGTTGTCACTAAAGAAGATATTTCCTCACAACAAATATTGTCACTAAAAAGTTGATTTAGTGATAACAACTTTGTCACTAAATTTGTTTTCAGTGACAACACATGAAATATATCACTAATATACATCTTTGGTGGCAACAAATATCACAAATATCGTCACATGTAATGCACAGCTAATCTAATAAGAGTTAAAAGAATTTCAAAATAAAAAATTAATGAGAGTAGTATATGCAATAATAATAATAATAAATAAAGATTTATTATAACAAAATAATATTTCTAACAATCCTTATCAAGAAAAAAAAAATCCTTATAACTTGCGATCTGTTCCTTATTTACATAATATAAGAAACGGTAAAAGTTTTTATTTGCATATCTTTATTTGTTCTTTTATTTTTTTATTAATTTTTAAATATTTTAAAACTCATCATGTACATATGAATTTTAACACGAAATGAAATTTTGAGTTATAGTTTTTATAAATAATAAAAATCTAAAGAAAGAAATGATAGAATACACAAATTTCCATAACTCAATGAATTTTAAGAAAAGAAAAGAAAAATATCTTGATGGTTTCTCTACTTTTTAATAGGGAGAATGGTTAGTTATGATTAAAAAGTTAAGAAATTACATTTGTTTAATAAAAAAAAAACAATTATTACATTAAATTGTTCTAAAAAGGTTCTCCTATAAATTCTCCAAAATTCTTTATAAAAAAAAAGAATTCTAAAACTTACATTAGATTCTAATTTAAGGTAATCTTTCAAAAGAAATTTATATTTTAATATTCTTTATTTGTTAATTGTATTTTAGATATCTTAAAAAATTTTATGGATTCTA